>KZ505649.1:1240967-1263294 GCA_002844005.1 Limosa lapponica baueri | reverse complement strand
AATGATTTATTTTTTCTGGTTTTTGAAGATGAAAGATGACATATACAAGAAAAAACTCACTTTATAAATCACTTTGAAACTTGCATATGTTATATGCTGTTATTCCCTCCAAAACACACCTATAACATGTTCTGTTTTTTCTAAATGATTCATTCCATGCCAGAGAGAGAGCAACCACTGCTTGTTTCTTCAGACACTTTATTCTAGAAAGAACTCTTTCAGACAACTTAACCAGGTAAGAACATTAATTTACAAATTACATACTTTGATGCTGCATTGACTTTAATTCTGGTTCTAAATCCCAACTGCAATTAATTTTAAGGACTATCAAGAGAACTTATATTTTCTTGAGGATTTCTAGATTCCTGAATCAGCTTGTTTACTCTTTCTTCTTCCTTGGTCTGAAGCTATACTAGGAGCTGCCAGGTAGCTGGTATTTTGACAACCAAGTTGGTTTTCAATTCTATAAAATACCTTGAATTACAAATTTGTCCAAAGTGAAATATCTATGGTTTTAATAGTATAATATGTTGACTATGTTCTTTAAAAAAAAAAAAAATTACATTATTCACTCTTGTATAAACTACCGCAAACATTGCTATATTAAATACTGACCTATAAGTTTATACAGTGTAATGGCTATTTCATAGCAAAATTCACAAAATTAGGTCCTAAAGTAACAAGAGTGAAGTGTTAAATAAGTAACCAGTAAAACTTTCAATACATAAACAATCACTTAGCTGTTTTACCTCAAGGATAGGGCTCCAGTTGAGAACTGATGAGCTCATGAATACCATCCCATTCCTTGAAACTGTTGCTGGAGAAGCGTTATCAATATTATGAGGTTCAAAGACTATTTTGCAATTTGGTGCCATAGGTATCCGATCTCCATTTGCTAGTGTTAGAGTTCTGTTATCATCCAGGACAGAATTAAGATTCTCAATCCAAATAGCATCAACTGGACCATCAAGAACTATCCAGATGTGGTCACCTATAACCCAATATAACATATAAAAATGCTTAAGTTCTAGTTTCTTTCAAGAACCAGTTTCTTCTCTCTGCAAACAAAATTTGAATTCTGAATTAACACACACAGCTAGAATCTCTGCTTTTAATGTATCCTAAAGCCTGTCTCTCTTCCCTAAGATGGTCTGGATTTGTCCTGCTCACCTCACTTGGATACTAAGCAATAAGTCCTCGCTGGAAAGGATATCTCCTTGGCTTCTGGCTCCCCGTCCCTTAGGGAGTAGCCAGCCCTGCTGTGCGCTGCTAGATAGTCCTTTAGTCAGAGACAGTCCCACTCTCCTCTGCCTTCAGAGTAAGTCCTTACTATCTAGGCCTGGGTGGCTTGGTGCATTGCTAGGTATGAACAAAGAAGGTTCCAGATGAGAGACTTTCTCACCTCTGAGGCAAATAGTTTTATATTTAGAGGCTTTTCATAGCTACAGTGCAGGAGTCTCAGGCATGAGATGGTCTAGAGTTCACTTCATAAAGAGACATTACAGAAGTGTTGCAAACAGTGAATCTGAGGAGGTCATATGACTGTGCAAATTTATATTTCACGTTGAGGGGAAAAACGGAAAAATCAACAGTTAATGCTATGCTACATTCTCAAGGTTGCTTCATTTCTAGATTGAAAACAAAACCAACAAAATTAAACCAAAAAGTATTTTCTATTTTAAAAGTATGTCTGTATTTAAAGACTAAGAATTTTTGTATGAAAATTGACAGTGCAAAAAATGATAGGATAGGATTTTCTTTTTTCTTCAGTCCTTAAGGCTGAAGGTCACATGAAAAGGTCACATACTAATACTCAGACAAAACAAGGAAGAATCCATCTAGCATTAAACCATCAAGCCTCTCCTTTAGTTAACATAGCAGTCTAAGAATATATGCCAGCATTATTTATGCAGAAATTGGTTGGCTAAAGAGAATTATCTAGTGTCATTTGAGATGGACTATGGTACATGCAGGGCTAGGAGGTATGACAAAAAGGAGATTCACACCCTTCTAGTATGGCAGCTGGAAACCAGGTAGAAATCGTGACAGCACCAAAATATTTTATCATATACCAGTGTTGGGAGAACTGACTCTTACCTTCCACTTTTCTTCCACACAAAGGCCTACCATTTGAAAGAGAGGGATCAACAAATTCAGTGAAACAGTATTTGCTACACTACACACTTAGATCATAAAGCCTTCAGAACATGGACCATGTAATAGAAGTTCTTGCAGCAATATTGCAATGCTTCCATTAAAAAAAAAAGATACTTTGTACTTTAGACAGATTCTCTGCAGTTTCTTTTGGTTTGGAGGGATTTTTTTTTTCATTATACCTTTCTTGGCTCTTAAAGTTTTTCTCCAGAGTGCTGAAAATATTCCATCTGTCCAATCATTTGTTGCCACATCTAGACGACCAAACATTTGCGGAGCAGTTATAGCTTTAGGATTCATTCTCATTTCACGATGTGGTTGTCCACAATCTATGAAAGGCAGATCACCAGTTAGTTTTGATATTTCTTTTCAACAGTCAGCGTTCTTTGTCAAATTCAAAATCATTACACCCAAATGGATGGTTCAATATGCATTCACCATTATAAGAAGTTGCATATATACTTGGAAAACTTATCTCTTGCTAAACATCAATATTTGTTAATTGGAGCCATCAAAATTTAATGTAGAACAAAGTTCTGACACTATTGAAAATACAACTCACATTTCATAGATAGAGCGGGAAGGTGAAATTTAGTCAAGGTTCAGTTTGATATTTTGAAGGTTTATCAAACCGTAGAACTTTAAAGTGTTTGCTTGGGATGCACTTTTTTAAAACTCAATGACTAAATACCAGATAGATGCTCCACATGATTGATTGTTTTTTGGTTTTCCCCGTTGTGCACTTGCATACGTCTTGGGATAGGCAAAGTATATGATATTAGCATATCCCTGCTAAGTCTCTTAGGCAGCTAAATTCTATCTAGCCATATCATGATCTTATAACCTTTATATTTTCCTCATTAAAAACAGCTTAAAAAATCCTATGCCAGACATCTTTTGAAAAGCCAACATTAACATATTAACATTTAATTAGAAGCCAGTAATAAGATGTTGAAAGAAAGAGCTAAGAAAACGCCTTATCTTAAAATCTAAATTATAATCAGAGTTCACTAACATGTAACATAGAAGCCTGGAAAATCACATAGTTTAATATTTCATGACTTTATGCCAGATCAGCTTGAAAAAAGCATTGTGATGGCTTTATCTCCGTAGCAGTTCACACATCAGTGCTACAGAAATATAGTAAAATAGTATAATGCAACTATCTGTTCTTCTGGGTTTTTTTCCTAAATGGAACAGTCATTTACATAGCAATGTAGAGCTTACAGTGCTTCTTAAGCACACAAGGGTATTGCATAGATGGGAGAAAGGCTGCATCGTGTTTTACAGAAACTATCTATTTCTGGAAAATTGTATAAGCAGCCTACTGAAACCTGTGAAATGGGTAACACAAGCTTACTTCAAAATAGATGTTCTCCCCACACTAGCTATGAGCTTTTACTTTAATAAGATCAAACAGAAGGTCTTCCACTAATATTTTTGTTTAGAAATACAGAGGACAAAAAACACACACTCCTCAAGCATCCAGCCAATGAATACCCTTGAATAATTTGTCACTCCCTAAATCAGGAACTATCTCCTAGTAGCAATAAATGATAGAAGTAGTTATTTTATACTGTAGATGAAGACCCTCTCTTGCGAATACTGTTCCAAAAGGACTAGATACTTATGACTAGGGGAAAGTTTCAGCATTACATCAGCCAAACCCAAGAGATCCTTTAATCACTTGTCTGAGCTGTCTACCCAGACAGTACTCCTCTTTCTCAATGTTTCTAGAATTAGAATTTCTAAGTATCATCATATGGAAAATAGGGTATGTATTATATTATATAACTTTGAACATCAGACATTTTGAAGCTTTTAAAAGATACCACCTCAATAATTAGTATTACAACAAATAAACTGATTCTTCCAGTAACTTATACAAATACTCACATACCTGTCATGGCTTTCATCAAAGTGTGGATGCAAACGGTTTTTCCTGCACCACTAGGTCCTAGTGTCATCAATCCATGCCTTACTTTTTGGGTTTCAAAAAGTTGGATAACTTTCAGTTTCCAAGGAGGATGACAAACAAGTCCAGCTTCCTCCACCTATAGATAGTGACAGAAAACCAAATTGCTTCTATTTTAGTGCAGAAGGTATTTTGATGCTTTAAAAAAAACAAGCAAAAAAAAAAAAATCCATCTTCAGCAGAAGACTACACTCTTTGTCAAGCTTTTGTGTATCTAAAAAGCTGCAAAAAGAATGGATAATTGGTATTCAAATATGTATTCAGAAAAATAAAAGAAGATAAACCATTTTTTTTTAAGATCTTCTTAGGGTTAAAACATTTTAAGCAAAAGTCAAGAATTTTAGAAACACTTTTGCTAGCAATGTCTTTCATAGTCACACGATATTTTCACTTTTTTTTCACTCAGAATGTTTGCCTTTTTATGATGAGAGTGATTTGTGTTTCTATATGCTTACAATAGTCAAAAGCTTTTCTGTAAGACATTTTGTTAAATATTTCTCAGTTTACAGACCGACCTTTGAGTAGTTTCTTAATATCATCCTTCTAAGAAAAGACATGATGTTTTAGAATCAAATATCATATGACTGTTTACTACTTTATAATCGTTCTGAGATTAAAGAATTCATCTCACTATCATGGTATTCCTGTTGCTTGTGAAAGTGACTCAACTAGAAGTGAACAAGTTTTTATCCAGTAGTAAAAAGCCAGAACTATTTCCTAAGGATTCATAGCACACTATATGCTTTTTTACAAAAAAAATTATAAAAACTCAAGATCATGTTATAAAAGCGAAGGTCTCAAAATAACAATTATATTTTAATTCAAGTATAATTTCTGTTTTTAAAATTATGTTCCACAAAAAAATCTCAGAAAATATTATCAGTAAAAAGAGGACTAACATTTTACTGACAAGACAAAATTCAGCTTTTACAATTACTGTCATGCAGTCAGTCAGAGCCACGGAACTGGCACTACCACTTGCTATGTTACTCGCATATCGAAGCTCACGTCAGCTGAACTTATTTATCTTGCTCTGCAAGGAAGCCAAGAACAGAAGGCAGCACAAGATGAATTCATCAACAGAAACCATGAAGTATATGCTGCTACCACGAAAAACACCAATGCTGAAGCAATTGAGTTTGCAAAGCACAAAGACATCAGATGCACTATTTTCATGGATACACGACAAAATTGTTATCATTGACATCTTAACAGCTCTCCCAGTTGACACCAAACAAGTCAAGCTGCCTTTCTTTCCAGTGCCTTCTGACTTGTTTCTACTGTCTGCATACATACAGTAATATATCCAAAACCTAATGATACACTGACAGAAAGTATCTGAACTGATTCCACATAAAACAAAACAAGACGGTCATGTTAGCTATTCCTTCACTGTAATCCAATGCCATCAGTATGTAGACTAGATATTTCCCTTATTGAAAAAGAGGTTCACAAGCAGACTCAACATGTTCTCAAAAGATCCTCTGTTAACAGTTGTACATATATATTGAGACTGGTTGGAATGGAGTTAATTTTCTTCATAGTAGCCCATATGGTGCTGTGTTTTAGATTTGTGATCAAAATAGCCTTTTGTCTATTGTTGAACTGTGCTTGCACAGTATCAAGACATTCTCTGTTTCTCACACTATCCCATCAGCGAGGAGGCTGGGGGTGGCCAACAGGTTGGGAGGGAACACAGCTGGGACAGCTGACTGCAACTGACCAAAGGGATACTCCATACCATATAACATCATGCTTAGCAATAAAACTGGAGAGAAGTTTCGCCAAAGTAGCAATTGCTCAGAGACTGGCTGGACATCAGTCTGCTGGTGGTGAGCAATTGCTTTTGCATCACTTGTTTCATTTTCTTTTTCTTCTTCATTTATTAAACCGTCTTGATCTAGACCCACGAGCTTTTTTTACTGTCTTTTTCCCTTCTAAATCTCTTCTCCAACCTGCTGGGGCAAAGTGAGCAAGTGACTGGGTGTTGGCATAGCTGCCAGGTGTGGTCAACCAGCCACAACATACAAACATAGAAAAGCATTTTAATTCAAGTAATGACTATTTCTTTATTACAATGTTTCCCCAGCAACTACTGCCTCCCTTCTCTAATAAAAAATAGTCCTCTTGAACTTGATTCTGTCGTAACCTAGCTGTTTTCATTGTATGGAGCCATTACAGCTCAAAACACAGCAAAGAGCTCCATTCAATAAAACCATTCATTTCCAAGATAAACAGTTTCTCCAGATTTTAAGTTTTAGCAATATGAGAAAAATATGCCAAAATAAGCCAACAGAATTTCTAAACACTGTCATAGCACTAAAACAGCACCATGAAATCCCTAGATCTGAACTTTTAATATTGTTTTACATAAGATAACCACAGTGCCTAGAGCTCAAGTTTCCAACACTGCTTCAATATGGGCTGACATTACACTCTACTTACAAGCAAGCAATAATGGTTTGCTGCTAAAAGATTTGAGACTTTCTATGTCTGGCTTCACAGACCATCAACAGTAGAGCTATGAAAACTGTTATTAAGACCTTTTTTAAATTTATTAGGAAATGACAATTTAAAGTACGAGATTCAGTTCGCTTACAGTTTTTCCTAATAAAAGCTTAATCTGTGGGTCCTTTTTTAAAGCCAACCATATAAATTCCAGAAAGCAAAACATTTTTATAATCATTAGCTGATGATTCAACTCTTCTTTGTTAGGAAAGCCAGAAGCAGAGCTCTTTACTTCTATCTAATCATATTAAATATAAGTAAATGAAAAGTCATATGTTCAAATTCTTCAGAAATGTACTTCTGATTTTCAACTTCGTCATGCGGGGATTTTTTGAGGTTTTTTATTTCTGTTTAACTCAGATAATTATCTGAGGAATTATTGAAATTTTGGAGGAAAGTAATTTAAGCATACATACTTCATCAACCTTCTACATAGCAGTGATGTTCTTAAGTTGGCCCTATTGAAATGTTCCAAATGTTCCAAAAGATTCTGATTGTTAGACATTATACAAATATTAAATCCTGTGTCACATAAGGGAAGCATATATACATGCATTTTTCAAACTGGTCACCACAGATGACTCACAAGCAAACCACAGCACACCACAATCACAATTCAGTGATATCCTTAAGAAGAATGTTAATAATAACATGCCAATGGTAAAGATTTTTGGAAAAGCTTACTCTAAATAGTAAAACATATTATTACCAGCTGGGTAGATTCAACACCAAGAATTTTCTTAGATATCAAATCATGGTAGTTATGCCACAGGAGCACAGATCAAGAGAAACTTTACCTACCTGTCTGTCAATGGCAGCTTCTAGTTCAGGATACCCTACTTTATCAAGCTTGATATCTGGAAACAGATCTTCAATTAGACTCAGGAATAAGGGTTCATCTTCATCAATCTAGTGAAAATCAGGGGGGAAAAAACCCACAGATTAAAAATTATTTTATTTATTCTATCATCTTGAAAAAACAATCCCTAACTCTTCTAGTACTAAAGCAATATGTGAAAATATAAGCAATCATGTATGGTAATCCTCTAGGTGCTAAACAATCTTAAAGGACACAGCAGAAGGAGATGATGTGATGCTTCCAATAATCAAAAGTTATTGAAAATAAACCACTAACATCCAGACTGAATTTATTAAAGTAGATTTTAACAATAACATTTATACAAATAGCAAATTATTTGTCTAAGGTGTAAAAAAAGACAATAAAGAGATGAAGTGTCACAGCAGCACAAGAGATTTGGTTAGCTATTTAAGACAGATGAGATAGCACTCATTACTACAAATAACAGATTATTTCAAAACTGATTAAATACTTTAGATCAAAGTTTATAAAAAGGTTAATACATAGACTTTTCTTTGGTCACTTATTTCTATGGGTAGCAAGGGAAATATATAAAAAAAAATTCTGAACAATTCAACATATTGTGGTTTAACTCGGGTAGGCAACCAAGCACTACACAGCCCCTTGCTCGCTCACTCCCTCCCCAGCCCCATAACAAGGTACTAATAAGAAAATTAACACTATGCCAGACAAAAACAGTAATCAAGACTATGCAGAGAAGAGAACATATCCAAGTTAGCATCAGTGTAAAGGTTACATCCAAACTTCTAGTGATCACCCTAACAGATTCGAATTGTATTTCAAAAAAAACCCCACATTGCCCTAAAGTGCAGTTTAATTAATTTACCAGAACTTACTAGTTTAGACAGGTTCATGTCTCTCAGCACACGCATGACAATTGTAGATTCAGTATCTGTGGGATTTGCTCTTTTTGCTGCTCCTAATGTACGTAGCACTGATAAGATATTCCGCAAGCCAAAATCATAATGCACCTAGGAGATATGCAAAGTTTGGGAAAATTTTCCCCACGTCAACAGGGATAAAACAATTCTTACTTATCATTTAAGATAGGAATATGTATGAGAAGTGGTACATGTGGTACAAATGCCTCTTAAAATCCAACAATTAGTCTTTGGCTGCATGACTACAGGCAAATTCATTCACCAACTTTGCTACCACCTACTGAACTGTAAGGTGTAATAGAAAAAAGAAATATAAGTGTCGTGGTTTCGGCTGGGTTGGGCAATGACAAGTTGAAAGATGCTCTCCCCCACCTTTCACTCCAAAGAGATGAAGACAAGAGATAAAGAGATTTATGAGTTTAGGAAAAAACTAAACTACTTTAATGAAATATTAATAATAAAATAAAAAAAAAAAAGAAATAATAAACTAGATGCAATATATACAAAACCATATCAAGCTCCCAGGGAGATGTCACTGGCAGGCACTGGGAAAATTCCGGACTGGACTCAGTGGGAACTGGATTCCAGAACACTCTGTTCAGGATCAAAGGCAGACAAACTGACAGCGTCTTCCTCAGACATCAGTCAACAAAGAAAGAGAGCCACTGAAGAGGAGCCAACCTGACCCCTGCAGTCCCTCAGCTTTTATTGTAAGCATGGCATGGGATGGAACACTCTATTGGTCATTTTGGGTCCCCTGACCTGTCTACCCCCTCTCCACAAGAGCAACCCCCTCCATGGGGTAAACAACAGTCAGCTGACCCTGGTTGCCACAGCAACAAGTGTAAGGAAGAGCCTCTCTCACTGAACAGAGATGTGCCTCTGCTTCACCCCAAACCAGGACAGTAAGTCTTTGAACCAAGATAAGGTTCCCAAGGACTTTTAAGAAATAAACTAGCAGTGTTATTTTGAATTCTCTGTGAACCTTGGAAACTGCCTTTATTTGAGAACCATCTGAACAAGCACAGGCAGCACAAACCAAATGCCTCTCGACCCACTCTATAAGACAAACTAATACATAAGCCCTTTATTTGCCTGAATCATCACCATTCATTAAAGCTAAATCTTAATAATAAAGAGTGTTCTGAATGCTACTCCCTTTCTTGTAGCAGGAGGTAAGCCTCCAGGACTGATGAGGGTTGCACTACTAAACTGCAAGTCATTTAGCTTACTTAGTGAACGTGAACTTTTCCATTTTCTTCACATACATACTAATAATTTGTAACATGACATATAGTTTTTCCCTAAGATAAGTATTCCTCATCTGAAAATAGTCACCTGCTTTGACAGTTGTTCTTCACACAGCTTGTACAGTGTAAAGAATTTCCTTGCCAATACAACATTAGCAATGAAACCACAACTAGCCAATTTGACACGAATTATGATTTGACGATCAGGAACCATCATAGCCACCGAACGGAAGTTAATCTTCAAATTTTCAGGAAGTTCTTGCCGTCCAGCATACCCTGGATTCTGGAGAGAGGAACAGGTTTTGAAGTTGACTGCACCTTGCACAAACAGAAGAATCAGCATAGGAACGTGTAATCTGGTTAGATAAAAATTGTTTTTTTGGCTTTAAATCACGTGTAAAACTGAATTGCCATGTAGATTTACCACTATATCTCTACAGCATTTTAGCATCTCTTACATCCATGAGGTATGAAAAATGTTCCAACTAAACACTTCAAAACTGTATTTGTATTATAGGTCCTGTTTTCATTGGCTACTTCTACCCAAATCTCTACGGCCATTTTTTTTGTACTTTGGGAACCAGAACGTAGCATGCAGAAGTAACGTGACAGTGATATAAAAATTTGCATTTACAATCCTGGCTGCATTTGTTAATTGCATGTGCTTGATGTGATTGAAAAAAGACCCTGTAAACTGTCTGTGTAGTAATGCCTGATGTTCTCAAACTGTCTAAAGTTCTAAAAGTGAGTTCTAAAAGCTGAGTGACATAAGGGTTAGCAAGTACATTTAACATACCAAGTTAGAAGTTACTATTGTACAATCATCACTGGCATATTAGAAACCTACTGAATACCTACCATAGTAAGAAAGATGCCAAATTCTGGGTTCATTTCCACATTATCTCCATCAGTAAAAATAAAGCTTTTTTTACGTTCCTTCTTACATGTCAACACAATTGCAATTTGCTGTGCAGCTACTGATAGTACTGGTAAATCAATACGATTGAATTCATCAAAGCAACCCCAGGAGCCAGACTGAGCAAGACCTTCAAAGACAAAAGCAGCTAAGCATCTGACAATTATGTTGTTACCCCCTTTTTGATGCAATTTGTAAACCAAAAATCAGGTTAATCTACTTTAGGGAAAAACAAATATATTTTGAAAGGTTGGGAAAGGGACAGGGAGAATTTAGTTCTTTTCCAAGCAAGAATGCACAATGCTCCAGAAGTCCTCAAAGTTGTCTAGGATACTAAATACTTCAATTTCTGCTCCTTCTCTCAATATCTTGAATGTTTTCCTGTTCCTCCCTACCACCCAAAAGGAAAAAATCTTTGCAATAAGCCTATGAAAACATGATGGGTCATCAATAGTTTATTGCACAGATTAAAATTAGCAATAAAGTTGCTTTCATCTGGAGAGAAGTTAGGAGTCAGTCTGTGCCAGAACTGCATTCTTCCTCGGATATTTTGGGGAAAACAAAAAATCATCAACATAGTCATTTGCAACAACACAATAGTCAACCTCCACTTGATCTCTAATTTGACATCTGTCATGACTGACAGGAATCAACTTCAGGTGCCCCAAAAAAACCCAAAAAACAAAAAACAAAACCAAAAAAACCCCGCTGTCTGCATCTGAATTTGGTGAGGTGTGCCAATTGTTTTTAACATATATAGCACTATTCATACACTTCCTTCAACTGACAGAACTTTGAAATTTGAAGGAGAGAAAATATTGAGATGAGAATCCAACACATTCCATTCATTCAGCAATAAATTTCACAGCTTTTTCTTTTTGTACTGGCAGTCCTCCTTAATTATTTTAAGCGTCTTTTTGCATCTTTTCATATACTGTCTCATGCTTTCAGACATTTCTATTTCTTGGAGACAGTGTTGCAAATGTATTTTATATTAATAACAAGATATTAATTACTTGCATTTATTAAAATGCTGAAAATAACCTGCTGATTATGTGTTGACCTTGTTTTATAAAGGTATTCTCTTAGCATTTGTAACTTTCACATAGTCCACAGAATCATATAATCACAGAATATCCTGAGTTTTAAAGGTCTCATGAGGGCCATTAGATCCAGCTCCTGACTCCACACAGGGCTACCTAAAAGTTAAACCATATATCTAAGAATGTTTTCCAAGCAATACTTCAACACCAACAGGCTTGGGGCCTTGACTACTTCCCTAGGGAGCTTGTTCCAGTGCTTGAAGATGCTCTCAGTGAAGAATGTTTTCCCAATACCCAATCTGAACTTCACCTGACACATCTTTAAGCCATTCCCTTACATCCTGTCACCAGACACCAGAGAGAACAGATCAGCACCTCCCTCTGCACTCCCTCTCACACAGAAGTTGTAGACAGCAATGAGGGCACCCCTCAGTCTCCTTTTCTCTAAGCTGAACAAACCTAGTATATTCAGCTGTTCCTCATAAGTCATACCCTCTAGTTCTTTCACCATCTTTGTTGCTCTTTTTTGGACACATTCTGATATTTTTATATGCTGCTTAGATTGTTGACCCCAAAACTGCACACAGTACTTGAGGTGAGGCCACTCTGATGCTCAGTGTTGTGGGACAATCACTTCTTTTGACCACTTAGTTATACTGCACCTAATGAACCTCAGGATACAGTTGACACTTCTGGTTAACAACTTGCCTTTGGTCCACACCTTACCTTTGAAGATCCTCCCGAGTCCTCGGAAATCCATCTGATCAGAACAGTTGAAGACCACTACATATTTTCCAAGGCACCGTCCCATGTCTTTGATGGTTTCAGTTTTTCCAGTTCCTGCAGGTCCCACAGGTGCTCCACCCATGTTCATGCCTAAAGCTTGAGCCAAAGTGATATAACATCTAAAAGGCAACATGCTATCATCACTCAATGGGCTGCAGTAGACAGTTTTCTGTACAGTGCCAGAGTAATTTACTCATATGTGTTACATGAGGAAGGTCTGATTTAAGGAGACAGGTAAACTGCTGAAATGACATGCCTCTAATTACAATTTAAAACAGTAAGAAGGAAAACCCTTCACTCAGCCTTTCATGTAGGTAATATTAAGGTTCATCTCCTCATACAGAAAGTGGAAGAATAGATAATCCTCAATAATCAACAATCTGAAAGATCACAAGGGAAGAAAACAAATACAGAGATGCTGCCTAATCTAGTTTGGTTAGCTTAGTTCCTGAATTACTTTAACTGAAATAGTTCTGAACTACATTATACTGTGAAGTACAATAATGAAAGACAGCTAGCTTTTCCTTTTCTCATCCACCTTTAAAATTCGATCATACAGTGCATCCCAAACAAAACCTCTATGTGTAATGCAGTAAAACACCCAGCTAACAATTGTATCTAAAGAGAAATTCTAAAATTTGCCGTATGGAGTAGTACCAAAAAAAAAAAAAAAAGAACAAAAAGACCCCTCCCAATGCCCTTATTTTGCCAATGATATCTTATAAATCATTCTTTGTGCCATTCCAGTTAGGTAGGTAGGCTTCTCTGCTAATAACACTGCAATTCTTTCAAATATCCTTCTAGATTAAAGTTCTCCAATCTACTACAGCTGAATAAAATTTTTTTTCCCATCTGTTCTTCCTTAGCTGTTTTCATGAGCTTGCCTCCAAACCCTTATTTATTTATTTTTGTCCTGTATCTCTCTCTGCATATTGTATCTGCTGGATGTACCTGGTCCTCAGGTATCCTAGGCTCACATAAATGAGAATCAAAGTCCCATACATCAAAATGTGGGGATCGCATGAGTATGTGGCAGAAATTAAGCTGGAAGTTATTCATATTGTAAGGCACAGAAACAGAAATATTCATGTATTCCATGTAATGTTATTGTCTTTGATAAGACTGTGAAGGATAAACTCTACAGAGTTCTATTCTGTATCCAGTAGGAATGACTAAATTGCTCTTCTAAAAGTCTAGGTTTGGCATCAAAGAATAAAGGAATAAAACAGGTCTTTTTTACCTGTCTGTAAGAGGCGTTATGACAAGCCTGTCAGTACAGCCCAAGAATTCATTCTGGTATGTGAAACCCACATCAGTGATCTTAATCATCATTTTATCAGAGTCTTCATTAAAATAAAATCTACACTGTTTCAGCCACTCAAAATCTGTAGGGCTCTTGATATGCATGCAACACTAAAGAAAAAAAAACAAGAGGGGAAAAAAGGCTGCGGTATTCATCATTAACATTTATTTTTGGCAATTATCTCATCTGAGTAGTACTGCAAAGACAGCACTGCAATCACAATGAAGGGCATAAAGAACAGCTAGTAACACAAGAACACTGGAGACCCTACCTTGATTTTTACTACAAAAATAGCTAACGTGTTATTGCTGCCCCTGAAACACATACTAAGGCAAAGGAACCTCAGGGTTTAGAAGAGTGTGTCAAAATTCTACATGCAAATGAACAGTCCATAAGCCTCAAACAAAAGTCACTAAGTTCAGTTAACACTAAAACTGCCATTTCTTTTACTCCTCTCTACCATTTTATTTTTACAGGAGTAGGAAGCACGTAATGTGGTTCTTTCTTTTTAAAAAAGTCATGAGAATTATATGAAACCAGATGCAAACTGGAAAAAAGGTATTTCAAAACAGTGCCATGGTGCAAACACTAGTTAAGAAATTCAGCAGTTAGGAGTAATTCAAATTTGACAAATTGAATTTTAAAACAGGATTTAAAAAGATGCCCTGCAGGCTGTATCTAAAAATTATCCTTTACCTAAGATAATTATAACTAGAAACAACTGGTTCTACAATGAAAAGATAGGCGGCTGCCTATCAGCAATGAGTTAAAACTCAGTAATTCTTTTCTCAAACATCTTAATTTCAGAGTCAAATCCAGAGCGTCCCATAGGTAAAAAGGGTATGCTAGGTTTTAAGTTTGAATGTTTAAGCAGTAAATGCTTTCATTTTCCTAATTTTAGTATCCTGTGGCAGCAAGAGAAGGTGTGAAGTGAATATATAAATCCCTAAGTAATAATTAGGTATGCTATTGAAACTAGAACAGAAGGCACAGTAGCTTTAACCAACTTCAAGCTTTTTCCTGTACTATAACTCTATATTAATTCTATTTACTCCTCAAGACTCATAATGTAGTGCAGAGAAAAGACAATTACTTGCAACACAACGTATGAGGAAAAAGAAGTCCCTAACTGATCACGCAACAGAGGCATCTAACTTAAGTGAGCCAAGACAAAGCATTCTAAAATTCTGCTAATGCTTGTACGGGGAAAAAAACACTGAATTAAAGGGAAACTAAGACATGGATTGAAGCAACATCAGCATTTTTATAATACTCCAGGTCACATATTCATTACAGTTCTGAAATTAAATGTTTAGCTTAAGAGGCAGGAGTCCATAGGCATAGTAATATTTTCTTCTTGTCCTTTCACATTGTTTTACATGAAAACCACCACATAACTCATTGTAGATTTTTCTGTACTTACCAGACCATCAAAAATGTCCCTCTGATGCACATGAATGGTGATTAATGTCTCAAATTTAACTCGCTCAACTGGGCTAAGATCTTTTGTTGTCATATCTATCAGCACGTTTAGAAGATCCAGGAAAAACTGGTTTGTCTTTCGCATGATTTTTTTATCATACCTGGCATTAGTCAAAGCTTCTTCTGAGTCTCTTGTCCAAATCATTTGGACTCCCAATAACCCAACCTTAGGAAACATAAAAGTATATGCTTCATAATCTTTTCTCTTTCACCTAAAATGTACATTCTCGGACACAAACTAAAAAAATGGTTAACTATCTGTATAAAATTAGTCTTTCATACATCCATATAGAGGTCATTCAACCCATGCATTTGTTCTAGGTATCTCAACTCCATTCATAAAAACAGAGTTAAATCCACACTTCAGTGTTGTAGAGACTGCCTACAGTGCACTGATGATACAAGTGTTGAATATAATTTACAGTATATATATACACACTATATATAACTAATATACTTCATATATATAACTAATCAGTGAATAATTAATGTTTTAATTTAAAATATTTTTTCAATAATTCACAAACTCTTTATTCCCTCTACACATTCCTGATCACAAGTGAAGAAGCTTCTACTAAGAAAATAATTTTCCCTCAGCACTACCCTCAGCTCCAAGTCTTTAGCATTATACAATGTTTTCCTGAAAATATTAACAAATATACAGTTTAGCTATTTTTCCTCCAATAGCCAAGTATTAAGCTTCTAAAGAAATAGTGTTAAATCCATTGCATTAATTTATTGCATTGAGTATTTTTTTTAAAAGGAGCTTCAGGGTAAGTTTTCTTCTTTTGGTTTCAGATATGTAAAGTGTAACTTAAAAGACTGAGTTGATTCAGCTAAATTTAAATGTCAGTTTTGCATTTATAACACTGACTGTAATTTAGACTGTAAAGACAAAGAAAAAAAAACACCAATGTACTGCATACCTGTGAACAATTCTTAGTTGATTTAATGATGATATTACCTGGGCTGGGTAAGTAGAAAGGAATTCAGTCAGCTGGAAACTAGTTTCCTGGATGTGTGCAGCTGCCTGGCGAATAACATGATGCAGTGACAGCTGGGATTCCTTCAACAGAGAATTGAGCCAAACTTCCACGTTACCTTCAGCCATTACAGGTCTAGTCAGCTCTACAGTCTCACCCTCTCGTGAACTAATCGACAATATACGATCATATATCTAATAAAAGCAAAGCAAGAACATTTTGTGATTTATAGAGTTATTGTTATCTTTAACATAACTGTCTGATTTTCCTGCCAATCCAGTAAACTTATTTAGGGTACTTGTCATCTGAACAAGGAAACAAACCCCAATACACTGACAATTCCCAAATTTCACTTAAGTTTCAATGACAGCATCCACTTTCCAGTCACAATAAAGGAAACTTTCCCCCATTACTGATCGGTAAATATCCTAACAAAATTTATAGCCTTACAATCAAAAATATTGAAGTCAAGTTAATATTAAAAACACTGAAGTTAAGGAACATTATCAATCAAAGGAATTTCAAATGCATGGGAGGTAGTGAATTTCTAAAATATATACATACACAGGAAAAAAATTTTTTTGTTGCTATCTGTTCTTGTAAAGAGCATAAGAAAATTGTTCTTCAAACACTATATTTGAAGGGATATTAAGGATAACTCAGAAACAGATGAGAGACTAGATACACTTTTTCTTACAAATAAACAATGAATGAAAAAGTAAAATACAGGCAATCTAAAGATACAAATGGGCTCCTAAAGAATCAGAAGCTTATCTGAAGATGCTAACATGTATTAAGCCACAAAAGACACTTCAGTACCTGCGTGTTTTTTTCTGAAACCTAAGCAGTGGTGCAATTTTTTGTTTGTTTTGCTATTCTATATAGAGTTTTCCTATTAAGTAAATGAGGATATGAAACTAAATCTTAAAGGAAGAAGGCCTACTCGGCATCATGAGCTTCGTAAAACAGTTGAATGCTCTATGCACCCAGGCAGCTTTCTTATTTAAGAAGTATCACACATTGTTAATTTGAAATAATGTAACATTGAGGTGTGGGTAGTACATACCCTTTCGTGGAACCTGACTGTTTTAATATTGTCAAAGACATTCAGCAGATGTGCCTGTATATTGTGAGAATCTGATGCCTGGCCAAGAATTTCCAAGAGAGCAGGATCTGACACAAAGAAGAATCGTGGAAATAGGAGGCGCTTTTTCTCCAGGTACCTGCATTTAAAAAAAAGAAAATTTGACCGGGAGCAGGGAGATAGGGGAAGATGGTAAATGAATTAGGTTAATTTATACATCCTTTCCTCTTTAAAGGTGGCATTTCTCACAATGTATTATTGCCATTTTTAGCACTGGCAATGACAACAATTCTTATCCATCATACCTTAAGTTTAAGCACCTGCTTTAAGACTACCTCTTTTAGCATCAGAAATAATTCCATTGAAAGGTTTTATTATTTGTTATAATGTAAGCACCAGTAAAAAGAAAGAAACTAAACCAAAACAAAATATTTTTTACATTAAGTCTGTTACTTGCTATTTAGGTGTCTCATGCTGAATTACTCCCAGAGACATGAAGGGTCTGAACAGGACACACAGACTGAGACTGCCTTCTGGATTGAAACTGGGCTGAAAAAAGCTTTGGTTTCAACAGAGATAGACAGTGATTGACAGCTTAGTCACAAATCAAATACTTATCAGTGAGTTGCTAGCAATTTCTTTGGAGGTGTTGTATCATCCTGCTAACTTGTTTGATCAGTTCAACTGAATTCATAGTTGAATAAGGATATGATCTTTGCAACATCCGTGGGACAGTGCTCAAGCAATTGCTCTTTCCCCAGTTACCCAATTCACAGTCATCTGCCCAAAACTGTGGTCTTGTAGTAATCTTACCCTGTGAGGGATTTCTGACAGATTTCAAGCTGTTCTAGTAAGTGTGGAAGTAGCTGTCCCATGATTTCATCTCCAATGCAGCACTGAACAACATTAGGCGTTTCATGAGCTCGGGTCATGATCCTCACCCAAGATTTATCAATGTTAGAGAAACGCTTTGCTTCCTATTGAAAAATGATGAAGAATGTGGAAGGGAAGAGATGGAGGAAGGAAGAGAGAAGAGGGAAAAGGCATTTGCTTGCAGAATTAGCATCCAGTAATCTCACCAATAATTTTCTTACTAGTATTCCCATGTCCAACTTCTAAAGACTTTTCAGCTTCAAAACACACAAGTCTTTCTGTTTACATGATACAGCTTATTTTATACTTGACTGTCAAGCTTGCTATCTACTTTCTCCTTCAATCAGAAACAGAAAACTCATTATGTTTCAATTGCATGCTTCAAACGAGAAGATTTTTTCCCAAAAACTAAAGTTCATTTTTAATTTGGAAAGCTATGTAGGAAAGCTTAAGAAGGATTCCTAGCAAAACTGTAGATACTACTAGGCTAGTGGTAGGTACTACTAAGCTAGCCTAGCTAGGCTAGGCTACTACTAGGCATTACACTGAAACACATATTGGTTAACAATTTTACAATCATAAAAAGATCATACCGTTCTTTCTAACACAACACTTCTGTTGGCATTGTTTACCTAATTTCTTAGCCAGTCTAGTCTTGTTAAGTACCAAAAAAAATGACATTTATGTTACTGCATCAATTATGACATCACAGTTAAGTTTTATTCTTAAAATGTAGAAAACCAAACTGAAAAAAGGCACATCTGTAAACCTTTGGAAGCTGCTTTGCTATGTCCCCGCCAACAAAAACAGCTTCTAAATAAATCCACAAATTCTGCACAGTCATCCAGTTCTCAATGATATCTGTTGTATTGGAAAGATAGTGCACCCATTTCTGAATCTGTGTCTTGAAGGGTGTGTTGTACCTAAAATAAAAAGACACTTGCTTTATTTCAAGAAGGAAACAAGTCTCTTGAAAGCCAGCACATTATTCATAAAGATGAGGAATAATTTTGCTGTTTACATCTTTGTCAAGTGAAAGTATAAAAACCTATACTTGACTCAATTCAGCTAGTTAGCAGCTATAAATCAAAATAGCTCCAACTTGCTGCTTTGTACACATAGTGTGTAGCACAACTCTGATGCAACAGAAGCTGAATAGGAGCAAGATTTCAATTTCCCCACTAAGGTAAACTGGTTTCAAAAAGGGACTAGATAACATCTTGAAAGCTGCAAGACTCCTAGAGGTCCTTATCAACTGAACTCTTGCTTTTGTACATCTGCCTGATGATCAGGTTCTGTGTTCCTTATTTTATCTGCACACTTTGGCATGTGAAACCAGACAAACTGAAGCTCATTTTAACTGGGATTTTTAGCACCTCCAGCATGAGGCAGTGACCTATCACAGGGGGTAGAGTAGCAGTGCCTGCAATGCCCATAGTATGCCTGCCACAGCCAGGCAGTGTTCCCCTTTATGCTTGTGACCACTTTTTTGCAAGGATGAAGACTGTCCACTTGATCATTCAGGAACTTTGAACTGCGTCCACATGCTTTCAAAAGAACTTATTGGAGGAATACTGACAATAATAACTAGGCCATGAACAATTCAAGGACAAGCAGGCTCTTAGTTTTCAGCTAGATATTTATTTTCTCAGTGAAAGATAGATTTGTTCAATAAAACAAGGCCTCTGGCTGATTTTTTATCTACACACAAACACACACTTTTTCTGTTACCTGTTACTCATGAGAGAGCCAAGAATCATCAAGCTGTCCTCCATGGTAGCAATTGTTTCTGATGTGCTGTCACCTCTTAAAAGAAGTTCCCCACGGGTTTTAAAGTTTGTGAAGATAAATGTTTTGTTGTCCCACTCAGCTATCACTTGTTTTAACTTCTGCTCAATGTCTCTCTCCTTCACAGCACTTATGCAGATATCCTTTTAAATAAATAGAATGTCAAAACATGCTAGGAATGTTTCAGGTCTCCAGTATACAAATCTAACTCATACTTCCTCTACCCTAGTAAGGCTGATGAGCAACTATGTATCAAGTGGAAAGACCTACAGACATACAAACACCATAGCTAATAATCTGTATACCAGACCACAATATGGTCAGCTTTGGGAGGAATACAGAACTAACACAGTGGTTACTTTTCATATCTTAAATGTTGCAAAGCAAGGCACCCTCACAAATTAACTCCTGGGACAAGTTGCATGATGTAAAAGGAGGAGCTGACACCAAAATATATTTGTGTCTTTATTTTATACAGAAAGCTGAAGTGATAGTCCATTTCTCTGTTCATTCTTTAGAAAAATTCTCTTTTACTTCTTACTACTGTTACTCATATACTATTCAAGCAGATTGTTTCATTTCATGCATCCATTTCCCTTCTTTCACGCTACCTCTATTTCCTCTTTGTATCTTAATAATGGAGCCTCCATTATATTCCTCAGTTTGAATGTTTCACTTTCCACATCAAAGTTGTGTTCAGTGAGATCCATAATCCGCTTCCAGTGTCGAGGCATCATTGCTTTACTTGACATACGCTCAAGCAATGGGCAACATTCACTAAAGTTCTCAATGGTCTTCTTTAGGTCAAAAAAGGCCTGCCATTCCTTTACACCACGAGGAAGCTTACGGCATCTATATAGAAATAATGTAAGCTTTTTCAAACAGTTTAAAATATTCTTCATTACCCATTTAACCAGATAAATCTCAAAACGATATATGGTTTCTACAGCAGACCACATATATTCCAAATTCACATTACCTGTATTTAGAAAATTCTGTATGTGATTTTTCAAGTGAAAAAAAAAAAATCTATTTCTAGTGTATTTCATTGACTAATAACTGGGCAGGCACCTACAGGCTCCCCCTAAGGAGTACAGCTGCATAATTCTAATGCACGTTGTCCAAGCGATCTTCAAAGGCAATTGAACCGCTTTACATCTTGATTTCATCTTTTTGTGAGGTTCGTTATATGTACTACTCTGAGCTCTAGTAAAAACCCTTTTTATACTAGAATTAAACCTGCATGGGTTTAATTCTTTAAATCGTTTGATTAAAAGTTCAGTGTCTATGCATGCAATACATCCCATTTTGTAGGAAAACCATTCAGCAGTTCACTAACTTGCCTTAGACATCTAGGGTGCATCTGTCTCTCATGAATAATAATACTACAATAAACAAGTGAAATTTCCCTTCATGAACAAAATAGACAGTAATTTTAACATATATTCCAATCTCATCAAAAAAGTTAACCAAAAAGCTCTCTAAGGAACAATAATCCACAACATTTAGAGTCTAAACTAGTTCCTTTATTTTATGAAGTTAATAATGGATGCATTTTTCATTAAAATTCACATTTTTCGTGTTTCAATGAACAAATGAATACTCATATGTGATTATTGGTGCTAGCCAAACATATTTTAGAAGTAAAAAAAGTATTTTAGGTGTCTTTGCCAAAACAGCAGTTTCTCACCTGTTCTGAAACTCCAGAAGTTCACTGTTAATTTTTCCAGTGTCTAATTCTGACCAAAGAATATCATAGTAGCCATTGACTGTGTCAATGACATTGTTATATAGATTATAGAGTTTCTGTAACAGATTCAGTTGCTTCTTTATTTCAAGCAGCTGAGGATACTGAGTAACTGGCAAACCAAAAAGGTCTTCCCCACCAGTACAAGTAATATATCTCCGAAAGAGATTATCAAATCGATTCTAAGAAATAAAAAGAAAAAGACTAAATTAAATAAAATTAAATAACTAAATATTCAAGATCTGCCATTATTCTTAGAGCTGCATTAGTAAATAAGATCTAGTAAATACTAAAAGATATACAGGAAATACTAACAATTTATGGTGTCAACAGTTTTGTTAATAATTTTCATGAGAAGAGTTACTTTTAGTGAGCTTGGAGGCACATATTTAGAAGTTGACAAGGAGGCTGTTTACTCCACGTGGCACAGTGACAGAACAAAAAACGCTAAGCTTGCACTTGAAAGAGGTGTAACACCACATGCAAAGCAAATAAAGGTGGATGCAGCAAATTCTACCTCTCTAAATATGCTGTGCAATTCTTTTATTAAAGAGTTGATGTAAGAATTACTACTATTTAAGAATCAAAGAAAAATGAAATTTAATTGTCAATTGCAATATAACTGCCAAATGAATAGCACTATGGGAAAAGGAAAACCATTAGAAGTCATCATT
>KZ505649.1:1228599-1240332 GCA_002844005.1 Limosa lapponica baueri | reverse complement strand
GCAATTAATTGTCTTTTCTTTTTAATAGAGAAGTTTTCATAATAGCATAAAAACTAGCTAATGGTAGCTCCTTTTTCAACTAAAAATCAGCATTACTTAGAGGTTGATACAAGACTGGCTCAGCTTGATTCATTTATATTCAACTCAGAAAGAATATAAAAGCTTAAGTCATTTGTACTTATATCCAACATCAGAAAACACTTCTTACATTCTAACATAATTTCTCATTAATTCAAATCTTCACATTTGCTCATGCTAACTAGCTGCTTATCATAAACCCTAAATGTCTTAAGTCTTAATCTTTAAGAGCTGATTACCAGCATTACATACTTGATTCACATACAAAAAAAAAAAATCAAAGCCTGCCCTGCACTGAAACTCAAATACCACATTAACAAGAATAAACATATTCTTTGGAAAGCAGAGGCACATCCTATTAATTAGTCAACTCCACAATCTTTCCATGCTCCCACTTCCTCAAAAACTCCTCTAATACAATACACCACAAATACTTGCCTGATCATAATCTGAATAGAACTGTGCACAGTCTTCAGTAAAAGTCTTCACAGTGCTAATAAGCTCTCCTCTGAAGGTTGGCTGCAGAGCAATGAGCTCATTCTGCACTTCATTTGCACGAACTAGCAGTTTTTCCCAAGTGTAGTGCAAAGTGTCCACCTTCTCTGTCTCTTCCTTGGCCACAAGTAGATCATATTTGTTTAACATAGCATAAGATTCCTGGCAGAAAGTTGGATGAAGACACACAAAATGGTAACTGAAGTTAATTTTACAAATATATATAGGCTAATATTTTAAGAAGAGAGAATGATTTGTTAGAAAATCTGTTCTTCTTGCATAGCTGTTATCACAATCTGGCAAAACAATACCAAACTGGAAGAAACATCAAAATGAAAGCTAGTTAGTTTTCCTTAATCTCCTTACTTTTCATATAGCATTCTGCTTTGTGATAGATCATTTGCCCTAGTGCAATCTGCCTCTAAAAAAACTATTTCCAGTTACTCTTTAAGTCTACAGGCTTCAGTTAATTTAAATGAGAATATTTTTCTCATCTATGTCTTCAGTTGTCTGCTATGACCAAGCTGAATATTACAGGAGGTGAGCCATGGGAAAACACCTAAGCAGAGCCCTTCAAGTAAACAAAGCAAATGAACTTATATTCCATAAAGACTTTTAAGCCCTACTTTATGTTTTCAATAAAAAGTAATTAATAAAACACAATAAAAGTTTCCACAACTAATATGTTGCAACTATTTCAAATGTTATAACTATTCATCCTTCAAAACAAGGAATCTACTTAATGGTCCTTTGTTTTCTCAGAACTTTGATCTCCACTTGTACCACCAACATATAAATACACCACATACTGAAACCCTTAGTCAAGTTTCACAAAAACACATCAGAAATTCACTTACTGTAAATTAGCAGAGTGTAGGGTAGCAATGAATAATGTGTCATAACAGTTTCATCTGAAAATTTTTGTATAAAGTGGAATTATTTCCATTTACATTTTCCAGTTTGATCAAATCACAGATAAATTGCAAAAATGGAGACACAACTATCTGTCCCTATGGTGTGGAAAATATGTCAACCTCTGTTCCAAAAGTCTTAAACATGACTCCCTGTGCCCAGTGACTCAAGGCTCCTGTTTGCAGAATTGGAAGCTTAGGAATCCTTGGCTACTATGGCTTTTGTCTTCGTTCCACATCACATTGCAAACCAAGATAGGTCTTGGCAGGAACTTCCAAAATGTCATCTTCTAAGAGACCCCATTACCTATGACAATTTCACAGAAGGTTCCAGCTGCAGATATACCTTGCTTTTCACCATAAGCCACTTGTCCTGTTTTTGCTCCTTTACACAACTAGGGAGACCCTCACAGCTTCTAAGGCTGAGAGATACATTCTTTCTTAGCTGTATTCTGAAAAATATGGAAGGGCTCCATGCTTATTTCCATTATTTGCACACACAAGTACATACTGCATTCCATAATTTACCTCAGCTCAGAGAAAACAGAGTGAGAAAACACAGGTGCAAAACATCTGTCTGACAGCAAATACAAAAAGAATATTAGATTTGTCAATATTTGGTAGATAAGAGAATTCTGTGTAAAGTTACTTTAAATTTCAAACAATAAGGACACAACCCAGACAATAAAATTATGGGCAATCTGGAACCATGAACATGCCTTAGGAAAAAGAAAAAATTCTACTGAATATCTAGCCAATGGTGCATTTTGCCAAACTATAGTATTCTTAAATCCATATGCTGGTCAGGAACGTGGAGTAAGAGTTACTATCTGTTTCTAATTCTGCCATTTGACCAGAGGCCCCTACATTGTCAGGTGTTCAATAAATGTATCCTAGTAAGTGAACTTCTTTAAGAAAGTCAATTGTTTATGTTTATTTCAACCCACAATATAGCTAATAAAGCAATCACTCTCATGCATTCTCATACAATCTGCCTAACATAAACTCTCCTCTTCTGTAGGCTAAGCTAAAAAAAAAAAAAAAAAAAAAAAGAGGAAAATCAATGATTTTGATATACAGACTTCTTCCACAAAGTGCCAAAAGCTTTCCTGCATTAAATATTTGTATTCTCGTCTTCCTCTTAGCTTAATTTCTGCAGTAGTCACTAAACCACTTCTTGTCTCATCAAGTTTACATTTGGCCAGATTTCCACAGAAAAGGTTTACAGGAACACAACAGGTCTGCCATCCAACATTTAACACATATGAAATCATACCTTTTCAAAGTGCACTGTCAAGCTTTAACCCAGAAATTAATTGCTCTATTGAAACAGTACCCATACATGCAACATTCTTATTAACTACCTCAATGGGCCCAACTTGAGAGTCTATGGAGATCTGTAGTTCTCTGATCTCTTTCAAAGCTGACATGGCTGTTCTTATATCATCTAGATCCTTGATGCGGCGATTTAACTTCTTGCTGGTTTCCTCTATAAAAGTGAAAATTGCTTCCATCTCTGTCCGGTACTTCTTGTTGCAATGACACCCCAGCAAAGTCATCCAGGCTTTGATTTCTGCTCTCAGTGCTAGCTTCAGATCAGCTAAAAACATTGAAAAATTAATAGATATTTAGATATTGTAGATATTTAAGATGCACTTTAAATCTTTTTTCAATGTGTTCTCTTCACTCGCAGTTCTGTTTTTTCAGTCTAACTGTCTACGTACAGAGAACACCTTTGAGTGGCTTACAGGGCTGCTTGCAGTTCAGGATTCTATTCCTCCTAATCTTCTCCGAATATATCATTTTGTTTGCATATCATTATAGACATTTCTGTCCTACACATCACTAACAAATGAGTTGTTTTGTTTGCATGCATTTGCTGTCAAAACAGCAAGCAGTCTTTCTCCTTTACATCTTTCACCTAGTTCACCCATCCAAAACTAAGAACCATCTCTCCCTTCCTACAGGAGTCAGAAAATATATGTCTAGAGAGAAGCGGAAAGCTGAACTCTACCAGTGTACAGTGCAATAGCTCCTACGCAGATGTATTCAGGCTCAGAATTGATTTTCAGGTCCAAGTCTTGGAAATGCAGAATTTCAGATTCAAATTCGGAGAGTAATGGATTTCCCATCATTAATTTATCAATGGTTTCTTCTTTGTCCTTCTGCCATATATAGTGGTAACAACTAAAACTCTCCAAAGCTGTAACAACTTCCTGAAACACATTAGAAGTTCAAAGAAAGATTCTCAGCGTTATATGTATAGCATACATATAACTTCTTAGCATCTGGTCATTAGTATACGTTAAGAACTCCATAGTGGAGCAGGTTGCATCACCTCACTAAACGGAAGGCTGACAGTAAATTTATGCTAAAGCAAGTTCCATTAACAATCACAAGCCTTGCCAGGAACTGTATGCTAATCACATTCAATTTGTTACATAAGTTACAGTATTTTCCAATGAAGTGATTCTTCAGTCAATAAAATCCTAGGAAGCAGTGGGAAGTAAAATACTCCTTTAAGACTAGGATTCAGTACACTTGTCCTTCCTTACCACTTAGTGGACTAGCAATGAAACCTGAACTCCAAGGCCCAGCATAACAAGAACAGCAGTAACTCAACTGGTTCTTGGATAATGAAGTTATGAGACCTTTTTTAAAAAAAGTATGACATTGGTCATGCTAACATTAAATTCTACACTTAATTCAGGTAATCTTTCATTTGAGTATCATTTAAGAAGTATGCAACAGAATTATTTTTCTGGTTCTCAGAAGTCCAGGAAAATGTCAGACAAAGTTAAATCATCTTCACTTCAGCTAATTAAAAAAATAATTAAGAGGTGACCACTACAAGAGAGAATCCACATCATGACTTATGATAAACATAGTGCTTGCAGGCATTTAAACCTGGCTAAATGATAAAAAGTTTCTAATTACAAAATATTGAGTATCAAAATACCAAGATAACTATCCACCATTATCAACTGTACCTTAGTCTTCAGCACAAGCCTGCATGTGAGCAACCTGGTCTAGTGGGAGGTGTCCCTGCCCATGGCAGGGGGGTTGGAACTCAATGATCTTTAAGGTCCCTTCCAACTCTAACCACCCTATGATTCTATGTCATTGTGATAGTTACGCTTTGGTACCACTGAAGTTACAAGGCTTTGAGACAAAAATTTCCACCTGACAAGGCTTCACTGTAACGTTGGACTGGCCCCAGGAGGAACTGATGCAGAGTTCCCCGAAGGAGTATCAGTTCAATACCTACAGTTTACTAGAGAGTGCACAGAATAAGAAAAGGGCAAAGAAATTATGCCTATCGTTTAAGCTATCTCCTGACCTCGAGTAGCAAATGCTTTGCAGGACTTACAAATGCCAACCTGACAGCTAGTTTTCTTCAAAAAGCCTTCATAAACTCTTCATAAAGGGGCCAGAAGTCATGCTGGCTTCGTTAGAATGTTTACGTGAATAAAACTGTATTTAACACACTTGTACAATTACTAACAGTTCAATATTAAATACACACAACTCAACTAGACCTAGAGTTTTATATGTTTCACGAATCGGAGATATGTTTTTAATCAGACCTAAGTTTTACTTTATGTAATATTCAAAACCTTATAAATTTTTGAGCAGAGTACAGCTAACCCATGTTACACTTTCAAAGCATACATTCAAATTTGCAGCCACATGTTTTCCATCCACCATGCTACAGTTCTTATTCATATGTTTAATCACTGCTTTAAATGCCTACCCTTATTGCCCAAGGATATTAAAAGTAATACATTAATATCTCTTAGATAGTAATATTAAATTAACACATTGATTGTCTTACCCTTTTTGTAGAATTAATAGCAGTGCTGAGTAAAGATACTAATTTAATAATGTCTTTGTTCTCTGAAACACTCTTGAAGTAGTTCTGGCTTTGCACTGGATCAGACGAACTGAGTGATTCTGCATCTGACATGCTATCTATAAAGGCAGAGTCAAATACAAAAGCAGTTTTAGGACAGACATACTATTTAGGCCAAGCAAATTCCTATAGACAAAAATTAATGACCTATTTTTCAATAAGCATGCATTTCAAAGTGTTGTTATTAATGTGAGAGCCAATTAGAAGCCTAGGTGGGCAATACAATTGCCACAAATTCATAAACCTCTACATTTCAGGAAACTCGCTTCATCTAGGTACTCTGTCAAATTTGGAAAAAGTTCCACTCCAAATTTTCAAATATAATGTCCTTTTCTCTCACCTCTCCCCAAGGTTTATCCTGTACACTTCACCTAAGTGATTTACTGATATGTCAGCATTGAGCAAATCCATAAATATTTTTATTTTCTGAAATAATATGGAGTAGACCACAACTGAAAATTCAAAATACAAAGTAAAATTAAACCTGAGAAGATAGCCAGTCCTCAAACGGAAAAAAGATAAAAGGAAGGTCCATTAGTTAGGAAATACCCACAATATTGAACTTACCATATCTCAGGCAAAAGAAACTCTTAGTTTTAAAAGAACAATTTCATTTCTTAACCAGTTCAAGCAATACCTCCCTACTTCTTAGTTGTATAAGAAGGAGCTAATGTAAAAAGATTCAATATATTTTAGAAGTACCTGAAGTATAAAGCAGAACAATTAATTTGGCTTGATCCTAAACCATTTCAGACAAGAAAAACTCAGCAATCAAAGATAACATCTTAAATTTCCTTGAATTAATGCCTTCAATAACTTAATTCCATGTCTGACCACAAAACAGATTAAGTTAAAATCCTTTTAGAAATCTTAGTCTATTCAATCCTTTACACAATCCTCTCTCTACCAATACTGCAATTTATGTACACGTTTCTATTCAATACCAGGTTTTGTTTAAGTTCAACTTACCCTTCTTAAAGGAATTTCAGCACAAGTTTTAAGATGCCATTTGAATGTGGCAAGTTACAAACCACATTGGCAAATCATGAAAGACCTTTTGTGTAGCAATACTGACTATAATTGTTTTCCAGACTCCTTCACGATTTCTACTATGCTGCCCAAGCTGGCACCATAACAGCTTTTCACATGCTGCATGTAAAACCCAAAGGAGTACAACACTCAGAAAGGCACAAAAAATCCCCTTACTCAAACCTACACAACAACAAGTACCTTCAGTCAAGCCTGGTTTCTAATCACAGAGAGAAGCTCTGCCATTTTTATTACATCCTATTTCTTCTTTGAGGTAGTTTTAGAGGTCTTCGTTCTACTGCTTTTGATACATTTTGTATTTAATGTCCTTTAACACTGTATAATACTGTATAAATCACATTTACCTAACACTAAAAATTGAGTGATGTAGAGTTTATTACCATGGATGTTTTTCTTTCCAGTCTCTTTCATTGTGTCATCAGAATCACTGTCTCTGCTCTCACACCGCAACACAGCCACTTTTTTCTCTAACATTTTCTTCTGAAATTAAATTTCAGAAAAAAAAAATGTAAGTAAAATTTCATTTTCTATTTGAAGTAGTTTTGAAACACTCATTTTAAGTAAGGCTGCTAAAGACACAAACCTCGGATATTCTCTCTTTACTCCACTGTCCAACTCCTTTCATTACTTTCAAAATAGTATCTACAGCTTTATTAAGCGTCTGCTGTACCTCATCCAAAGAAGGCGTCATGATGATATTAGGGATAGATAGGTTAATACTAGTCCTAATTACAGGATGGGTACTTTTTTTCTGCTCAGAAGCATTGTGATTTTCTAAATGAAAGACAAAAAAATTAAAAAAACAAACAAACAAACGGTTGTTCACATTTTTTCCAAGATATCAGACTAGGCACTGTAATGATATAAACCAATACATATATATCCCAGTGTTGAGCATTGACTGTAACTTCTTAAGGAAAAAAAAGATTCCCAAGTAATTTACATGTATTGGTAAAATCTATAGCAACACAAGCGAAAACCAAGTGCCATGCTATTTCTCTCCATGAAGCTTCTCTTCAACTTGTTCTGTGCAACTAAACTCTGTTTAGCATAAAATTTTGTTAGCAGACTTGTACTCCCAAGTCAGCATATTAAATTGCACGCAAAAACTCCTTAGAATCTCATAATACTGTATGCCTTATAGGGACCTAATACAAATGCTTTTATTTTTGTTTCTTAGAAGTATGTGACAAGAAAACACTTCAAAAGAGTGTTCCATCACAATTATAAAAAGATCCGAAAGCAATTAGTAAGAGAAAGAGAACACATCTCTTTCTCTATTGCTTTTTTTTTTTTTTTTGCATACAATTTAATGTAAAATCCAAGGTCAAACAGGTAACCACTTATCAAGTCCAGCTCCAAATATAATATCTGGCTTCAGAACAGTACAGTCAGTCCTAAGAGAAACAGCATCACAATGACACATTCCTACTCTCATAGGAAAAAAAATCCTTTGGAAATATACCATGTTATCAGTTGTCATTTAACAAGACAGCTCATTCAAACTCCTTTTGTTTTCCCCTCTTTTATATATGAGGCTCTTTTTTACATAGTTCTGGGACATTACATTTACATATTTATTTTATAGCCTAAGAAAACGAAGTACTGCAATATGGCCACCTGAGAAGTTGATCATGGTAGATGCATGAATGCGCTTGCGTATGGTCTCCAGAGTTTTTCGGGTAACTTTCAAAAGGGCATCAATATTACACTGATTGAAGTAGGAAAGCAGTTCATTGGCTTCTTCCTCTAACATTTCTAAATCCTTTCTCTTCCTCTTTGCTGAAGACAGTCCAGCCCATATCTCACTGGAATTGTGGGAGGGAGTCAAGCTTTTTGATCTTCCTTCCTCTTCTGTTGCTAAAACATCATAAATCTAGTTAGTTAAATTGACTTAAGGGACTTGAAAAGACAATAAAGCAACACCTGCACAGGTATCTGAAATACAGCTAAATTTTACAGAAGTGCAGATTATACTCATTTGTAATCTGTACTTCATCGTAGCAGTCCTTTTACACATATCCACCTTCTCTACTTTGTACAAAGTGGCATAGTTTTCACCAAAATTTAGATATTATTTCATAGAATCATACATTCTTTCTCTAGGAAGTTCAGCAACTAATCAAGGCCTGTAAATAGCTGCTTCTATGGCATTAATGTTTCAACATGCAAGTTAGACTGATAATATTGACCTATTTTGCAGATGATAGATGATTGTTAGATGATTTGTTAACCAGGCAAATTCAAACAAAAGTCTTTAGACAACAGATACTGATTGATATTTCAATCACCCAAGCTACAGTATCCCCCAACACATACTATCAGCATGCAAAAGAAACATAAGCACAGAACTATATTATAACCTTCTTACCTGTATTTTCTCCCTTAGTTTCACTAGTGGGTACAACTGACCTATCTTCTTTTCTGACCTGTACCTCAGTGTCAAGTAACATATTAATCAGCTCATGAACAGCTTCTTCCACCAGTGAGCTTTTTAAATGTAAAGTCTGAGAACCTTTTATACAGAGCTCCTGTTATCAAACCAAAAACAAACATGTTCTTATCTTTGCAGTTCTCACGTCTATTTCACGGACATAGCAGTCTTCAGTAACACAAATGTCAAGGCCTCAGATTTGTGAAAAACAAGATCAAGACACAACATTATTTTTAAAATGGTTTGTTCCAAACTACTTAGTGTTGGATTCTTTGCTGTGCCAAACAAGACATCATAAATGTCTTTCAAAATTGCTGTGGCTAGTTTCCTAAATTACATGACTCATCCATAGTTAATATCATGAATCAACGCTTATAAAGCCTAGTTGCATTAAAGGGCTCCCAAAAGCAAGTGTTTCTTAATTTTCTTAACTTTCCAATGTAGACATGAAAGATTTAACCTTTCTTTTAACTATTGCCATTTTACATTATTTGGTAGTGCCATAAGTAGTATTGCCAATCATATTTCCCATTTATAGCTAGATAGGAAATAAATTCTATCAAAAGCTATATTTAGAACGAGAATAAATAGGCAAATTATTAACTTGGGGGAGAAGGAATCAAATAATTACATTTCATAAAATTCAGAACTATATTAAATAATTGTGCAGTTTCTTTAAGATTTATGGTAATATTGATCAAGTATGCTTTAGCCAACTATAATTTTTAACTCTAATTAGAGTTTTTAATTTTTTCTTCTTTGTTAATTCCAATTTCTTTAAGCTTAATCAAACCTGGCTACCTCCATTTCATTAAAATTCAGTAATCAGAAACATTCAGCCATTAGCAAGATTCAGTCATTTCCAAATTTTAAGACACAATCTTTGATCTTCCTAATCATTCAGTCTACTTGAGAGAAGCCAGATCCAATGTGCAGTATCGAAGCATCTACTGAACAAAGTACTTTGGGGTTTTTTCCACAGTAAAACTATTTTTGTTGCAGCAATTTCTTTAGAAACTTAAGGACACCTGTTATGTGATAAAACTTATTTCTAGTCCTTTCTATAAAAACTACAATAAGCATACAAATGCTGTTACCATTTTCATTGTACCCATAACTGGACTTAGTGTACCACTTTCTCTGCTAACTCAAATTGATTGGTTGTTGTGGTGGTGTAATTGTCATGTAACAGTTCAGGCTTTCTTGCATAACGTTAAGCAATATCAATTATCACACAGTGCCAAGAAGTTTTTTGTGCTCACTCTCACGTATTTTCACTTTAGTGAATATATGTTTTGGTACTAGCCCTATGAGGAAAGCAGCAGCAGAATCAACAAAAAACCCTGCGGGTTGTGAGGCTTACAAAATACCATTAATTCCATAAAATATTATTTCAAGTTTTACTTTGTATTTAACAACAAGGTAAGCTGTTACAAGGCACAAAAGAGGAAAGGCCAAAAAGTTAAGTACACTTAGAGAAACAAAGCTTTCATTTGTAGTAGTTATTGCTACAAGAGGTCAGGGATGGTGATTATCAATATGATCTTCTACAATCTTTTCTAAAGCAAAATTTATTTCAGGAGAAAACACAAATTAGACATTATATTCTAAAATGCCAGAATATCTCACTATTGCCTCATCAAAATCATTCTGTCATGCAATGTTTTTTACTAGCTTGATCAGCTTTCTAACTGAATAACAGCTTACATGCTTAACAGTTAATCCTCTTCAACATAAAAGCATTTTGATGAGGTGAAGGAAGGGGCTTTTCCCAGAATACCTTCACCCAGGTACATTATATTTTGCTTGTCCTATTGTCAACTCAGGAGATCTTGAGATTAAGAAAAATAATACATCCTACACAATCATTTCCATAGTATTGCCAGGCAACCAAGTGCACTTTTTATGGAGCTATTCACAGGCATCAGATGGGCAATTCCCTTATTTAAAGACACTAACAAGCAACAATGATAAAAAAAGGTACTATCACAGAGGAAAAACATTTAAGTTGAATGATATCAAAGCATAAAAGAAAAATCATACAGTTATTGGCTTGACATTAATAAGCTCAGAAAAGAACATCTCAGCTCAGACCTCTTTGCATTTGGTATTTTTGTTCCTTTTTAAGGTTCCAGCCAAGCAACTGGGGATTTCTTTACTTCAGTTTCCTACACAGGCATTATTATTTCTACACTGGTTTTACCTCATAAAATCCAGAAAATACTTTAATTAGAAGTCATTTAACTCTTCTTTATGAAAATTTTATCTAATAACCTCAGTCTTTTGGAGAAATTCCTCACAGCTCAGTGGTTCATCTTCTGGCAACTTACAGAGTGGCACTTTACTCATTTCTTGAAGGACAGCATCAATACGAAATTCAACCAAGTCATTCACTCGATCAAGTAATAACTCCAGCCCAGCTTTTGATGCAAAAAGAAGATTCAAGACAAGCTTAAAAGTTTGAAACAATAATATTTGCAGAATCCTCCTTAAATTTTTACCTCAACAAAATACCATATTCAATTTTATGTGAATTCTACACCTTAACTAGCTTATACTTCAAACATCTAAACTTTTATGGCAAGGTTCACCCTTGAAATCATAATAAATTATTTGCAGAACACTTGCTCATCTAGCATATGCTCTACATTTCCTAAAAGATAATAGGCAAAACATTGTAAATATATATAAGATAAGCCTAAATTATATGCATTTCAAACAAAGGCATTAAAATTCAATTGAGGTCCTTTTCCTTCTCCTATAGCTTGAACTAGTTACCACTTGAAGAACCTACCAGCAACAGAAACTTTTGACAAATACAATGTCTTTTCTTAAAAAATTGTGAGAAACCA
>KZ505649.1:1211073-1224744 GCA_002844005.1 Limosa lapponica baueri | reverse complement strand
CAAGCGCAGGACCTGGCACTTGGCCTTGTTGAAGCTCATACCATTAATGTTGACTCATAGATCCAATCTATCTAAGACTCTCTGTAGAGCCTCCCTATCCTCATGCAGGTCAACACTCCTTACACTTTGGTAAGGAAATATTTCCTACATGAAAAATTTTGCTGCTATTCCTGTTCTCCAGTTGCCCTTTTGCTGACATAATTTTACTGTTCTTTATTTACTTCTCAAATTTCATGTATCATATTACCCTGAGAAGGAGCTTGGTTTTATGCAATAGTTTCGTAGGCCATTGGTTTCGTTCAGTGTACTTTTTTCTTTTTTATGGAACACATGCTGAAAATCTGCACCCCCTTTCCATGTCTAAAATATAGTTGACCATACTGCCTGCTTCAGCTGTATCATGTATTATCATGACATTTTACACAGTATTTTTCAATATATCATCTAATCAAGTTTTGTCAGTGAAGCTGTCATGCTCTATCCACTAGCATCAAAGTCACTTAGCTGCCTTAAATAGAAGCTGAAATTTTTTCTGCAAAATTCACCAGCAAATCTTACTGCACTCTTCTTTGGACTTCTGAGACTCATTATTCCCATTATCAATCTCTTCCCCTCCCATTTACGTTTTTTTTCATGCAATTTTCATTATTAAAGTAACAAATCCGTGACATAAATAAGGGCTACATTGAAAGCACACATCTTACACTCACATAGAATTATAGTAACTTTCACACTTCCTGGTATTTTATTATTTTAATATGTCTAAGTTGAACATCATTGGCTATAGCACAAAAATAATGGCCTTAAATCTTATGCTACCAAAAAAAAGTGGATAAAGGAAGTGGTAACCATGCAGTACCAAACAGGCAAAAGCCAGAAACAAATGTTCAGAAATATAAGAAAGTTCCACTAAACATAGCTATTTCCACTGTATGGAAGAATAAAATGCAGGAGGAGCTGCAGCCCTATTTCTGTTGCATTTATATTCCCCACGGGACATTTGCCCCCTTCTCTTATTTTTCTTTTGTTCAGGAGTAGAGCAGGAGCTCCACCTTGTGTTCGAGGATACTAATGTCCACATCAGTCTGCGCTCCTGTTGCCTCAAGACAGAAGAGATTGCTGAACAGTAGTTACGTATTTTTTTGCGGTATCTGGTAGACAAGTGCATTGATGTTTAAGTGGATAGACTTTTCATGTACTTTCAAGGCATGTGTGCTTGTTTCAAAAACTTGAAATTGTGCTCAAATCCACTTCCCTTTGTTCACACATAATAAGGTTGGAGCAGGCTCAGCAAGCTTATATGGCTGCCAAGTGGAATTTGAGTCTGCTGTAGTAGAAACCAGACACTTACTCTTAGCATTAGAGCAGAATCAGATCACAGATCACTAGGACTTCACAAAGAAAGGCACCAATTCAGGGGAGATGCCTTGCATGTTACATTCATTTTGTAAAAGATAAAAGCAGAATGTACTTGGCAGCTCCATCAAGGCATGGTACATGTCAGAAAATCTGATCACTAGATCATCTAGCCAAATGAGACAGATGTAGCCCCATAAGAAGCATACAGCCTCCTTAGTCTTCTTAGCTGGGACAGGGAATATATCTTAAAAGTGCCCAGGAAAGGCAAATTTTTCTACAATGCACTCTTTGATAAGACAACAAAGAAACTGCAGGTGGAAAATATGCCAATAGAATAGTAGAAACTTGCAGAGATTTCAAGGCTATAGAGTAGTCCCTGCAGAAGCCATCTGGAAATATGAAGGCAGTCAGAGGTTCTATGGATTTTGTAATCCAAGAGGGCAAACTCAGTCAAATGAGATTTACAACTTAAGCTAAACCATCTTTGCTGAAGAATATTCAAGACTACGAAGTGTTCTGCCTTACCAAAATGGTTGACAGGAAATGAAATGGTTCTGTATTGGGTCTGGCTGGGATGGAGTCAATTTTCTTCATAGCAGCTTCTATGGTGCTGTTTCAGATTTATGATCAAAACAATGCTGATAACACGCTAACATTATAGCTGTCACAGAATCACAGAATCAGAGAATCTTCATGGTTGGAAGGGACCTTTTAGATCATCGAGTCCAACCATACACACACACATACAAAAGACCCCCACAATCTCGGGCACTAGAGCATGCCCTGAAGTGCCACGTCTCCACATTTCTTAAATACCTCTAGGGATGGTAACTCCACCACTTCCCTGGGCAGGCTGTTCCAGTGCCTGACCACCCTCTCAGTACAGTAATTCTTCCTAATATCTAATCTAAACCTCCCTTGCCGCAACTTCAGACCATTTCCTCTGGTCCTGTCATTATTCACTTGGGAGAAGAGGCCAACACCCACCTCTCTACAACCTCCTTTCAGGTAGTTGTAGAGGGCAATGAGGTCTCCCCTCAGCCTCCTCTTCTCCAGACTAAACATGCCCAGTTCCCTCAGCCTCTCCTCATGTGACTTGTTCTCTATTGCTGAACAAGGCTTGCACAACATCAAGGCCTTCTCTGTTTCTCACTCTGCCCCCTGCAGTGAATAGAATGAGGGGAGGGGAACGTGGAAGGGGTGCACAAGAGGTTGAGAGGGGACAAAAGCAGGCAGATGTCCCAAAATAATCAAAGGGATATTACATGCCATATAACGCCATGCTCAGCAACAACAAGGAAGAGGTGGGGGTCAAGGGAGTTAGCCATCTTTTGCTCTGGAACTGGCTGGACATTGGTCTACCCATGAGAGGTAGTGAGTGATTGGCTTTGCAAAATTTACTTTGTTTTCTTTCTCTCTTCCTCCACTTCTCCTTCACTAACAACTTTTTATCTTGACCCACAAATTTTCTTGCTTTTACTTTTCCTTTCCTCTTCCTTGTCCCACTGGGGGTGGGCAGGGGGAAATGATGGAGTGGCTGTGTGGTGCTTAGCTGCTTACGAGGCTTAAGACACACTTGTGCACTGAGTATGCTATTAATTCTACAGTGTGCTCTATCTGTTGAGACTGGATACCCTTTATCTGTACATTCACTCGGAGTGTACCCATGGATTATCATCAAAAAACAAATCCATGTTGTGCAGACCAGAGGAAGCCTCTGTTTCTGCTTTTACCTTAAACCAACCAGCTGACGTAACTCCTCTCCCCACACGTGATCTTCTTGCACCAGCCAGTAGGATACGGCAGAGATAGAGGGGCAACTAAGGTTACCACAGAATTTTCACTATACATTTCCATAATAAATATTTCTCAATATAACTTCTTATTTATAATGAAGGTCTTTCAACTTCTCCTAAATTCAGCTACAGGCAGCATAGGCACTGTTTATTAATGATAACACTTTCTTATAAAGTACCTTTTCTTATTCCATCCCTCACTTAAGAGACATCCTAAGTCTGCAGCTTAGTGTACCTGACCGCTGCTATTAACCAGAGATTCCTTCACACTGCTGTAACCCAATGTTTCATTGAATCCAATCTGGTCTGTAAAGCTAGATGTTATTAATCTACCAACAACAAAAATCCACCATGTTTTTTATTTTTTAAAGAAATATCCTAATCAAAATAGCTGGTTTACCTGTTGAAGCCATTCCCTGTGGTAGATCACCTCAAACTCTGTAAGAACTTTTGCTACTTTGTTGTAGTTGCGGATTATGCGCTTGCCCTCTGGTGTTTGCAGAACAGCTGGGTGCTGCTGGAAAGAATCCATGGGCTCCTGGATCCTATGGAATAGGTGGCGTGCCCACAAGATTTTACCAGCTATTGGAGGCAGATTACGAGCCAGTGGAGGGTCATGCTTTTGCCTAGTGTAGATCTTACAGACTGTTTCTATGTCATGACCATAGTTTTGAAGTATTTTCTGATACTTTTCATCAATGCCAAGATTCGGGATTTGTAATCTGTTTAGAAAAATAATAATAATTTAAAAAATTCCTTCAATACTCCTGAAATTCTTCTGACACACTGTTGGAAAATACAGTCATTCCAGATTAGCTTGCATTCTTTAGAAAATAACTACTTTAGCAGCAGAGTTTTCACTAAAGCTTGAAACAAATGCTGTCACAACCTGATTCCAAGCAACCAAGATTTAGACCAGATGATAAAAGTTTCCAAGTAAGCCTACACATTTTCTATTTTGTCACTGTTTTCAAACAGCTAAAATTATGTGCAGCAAACTGTAACCAATCCGCCACGAGCAGTCTACTCCATTAAACAGAATATTATAAGAAAACTTATGCAATAAAGACAGAGACTGCTTCTCAACAATGTGAATTTATCAAGAAAAATTTCACTGTTTCCTAGTACAAGCATTTCACTCTTTCCTAACTGCACTGTGGTAACAAATGAATGTCCTTGTTCAAGGACAAAGCTAAGGCAAATATTCTAACAACCACAAAGCATTCCTGTACTTATGCTAATTTTGAAAGACAAAGTTTAAAGTCCACTTACATTTTGCAATACAAAAAAAATATGGGTTTTATTCATCTACACTGCTGAGAAGACATCACTTAACAGAGCTGAACAGCTGAGTGAGAGGAGGCTGAGCTGGTTTTTGTTTGTATTTAAGGAGATCCCTCCTGCTCCGCTCCCCCACTTTCCCACCATCCTCAAAGTATTATTTCCATTGCCTGGCAGAATTCTAGCAATCTAGGTAGGACATAGTACCTTTCAAATTTCTTCAACATATTCAGTGCTCTTTCAGTGTTCAGAATATTTTCAAAGGTGATGTCCATGAAAATCCTTAATTGATCCTGAAGGAAAGCAAATAATTCTACAGCAGAGAACTACATAAGGCATACACCTCAAATGTGCCAGGTATGACTTGAGAGGATTTATCATGCACTATATTAGAACATAATTTATTTCTGTGAAACTAATCTCAATGAGTAACCACTTTCCCTTTCTTCTTTCCATCAAGAATTAAACAAAATACAACCAACTTTCAAGGCATTTTCTTTCCAAGTTCCCTCTGCAGTTGTACAACCAACAAAAGCTTTTGTACCTTCAAATGTTTCACCATGCTGAGAGCCATCAAAGAATGCTTACTTACCTCTTTGGCAGCCAAAGCAAACCAAATATTTATCTTAATTTTTTTCTTTTACAGATACCCTTTCTTCCCATCAACTTGTGGTTTCAAAACTACGGGAAAGTTAATGATCTGACTTATTTGTATTGTGTCCCCACTCACCCAATGAAATCATTCACTTTTGTGTTATTCTTGCATAGCAACATACTTTTGTTGGAGGCTCTCAGGGCCCTTCCTGACCTATTCCACGAAACTGGTCTGAAAGTTAGACAATAAATGCAAGCTTTACAGTGGAAATACATTAGAATAATTTTTAAATTTCAGAATATAAACTTTGAGATTTGCATAATTTGTTTGGTGGTAACTCAGAGGTATTGTTGTTTTCATGAGGATTCATCTGTAGATTAAATTCTTATTTGAAGCATAAAACCTACATGAAGATCATTTATCTCTTTGCAAAACTCTTCATAGTCTTGGTCAAAATCAGGCTTCCGTTGATCCAAGAAATTATAATGCCTTTTCTTCATGATGTCAATAATGCTCTAAACAGTTTCACAGAAAAAGAAAATTATCACCAAAAACTTTTCTTATCAAAAAGTCTTACTGTATCAAAATATTTAGCGCCACAGGCTGTGCACATTCATGTTTTACCATCACCGTTAGTTACTAGTATTTGCTGAGCATTATAAGCAAACAACTTAAATGACATAATTGCAGCAAACAAATTGGCGCAATGACCATATGAATTTTATTTATATTATTTACTTCTGTTTTAAGTTAATTAGAACTGGCAGAAAATTCAGACTCTTGCTTTTAATCCAAGGCATTTGTTACCCATGAAATATTCTCTCATGCAGAGGTTCATTATTTCTATTTAAAAGTTAACAAAGTTCAACATAGAAAAATATTTTTACATTATTATTTTTCCATGTCGCTAAGTAATTCCATGGAAAAACACACTATTCAGAAGTCACAGTAAGAAGCAGCCCATCACCAGCCAGGATTTATTATTCCTGGCTTCTCTTACATAGCTGCTGTCCTCTCAAATGAAAGTACATCTTAATCAGCATCTCCCTTGAACTGTACGCACAGAACCACTGTTCAACATCCTAGTAGTTTACCACACTACAGCTATGAAGCTCAACATATTTTCAGCACAGCAGACTTGCATCATTTTATTATAAGTCAACTGAACTTCAGTTTTATTGCTTTGCTGTAAATAAAAAAAAAATCCATCTTTACCTCTAAAACCAAGCAAATCCTAGACAGCAACCAACCGGTAAAGCATAAACTGGTAAACTGCAACATAATAACTTCCTATTGTAAAAATTTTTCAAGTCATATAATCAGTCACATAACTATACCTATGGTCCATGTCAAACACTTCAGTACCTCAATTTTGTCACTGTTAAAAAAGTACAATCACCTTCTGGCCTTTATGGATACTATCCAGAACCTTCCATGTAGTATTTTCTACCTAAGCATGTATAATTTCCCCTTACGCCTCAACCCCCAAATGAAATTACTTCACATTAACTAGGTCTTACACAAAGCTCTCACTTTAGTGTTTGAGTACTGCAATGGATAACATGGTCTATCTGTATAGAGTTTACAGACTGTATCACAGCCTGGGCTAACGGTCACAGACAGCTTTTCAAATACAAACATTCCAAATAAATGAGATGTCTGTGTTCTAGACTACCAAAATAGTATCTTCATATCATGACCTGAAAATTCTCAGCAACCTGAGTTGCTAAGAAGCCTGCTGGCTGAGCTTTAGAGAGCAACTTTCAGCGAAGGGAGAAAAATTTAGAGCAGCCCACACCTATCCTGTCCGTTTGGAATAGTCTTGGATCAAGCTATCCTTCCAGTTGTGCCCAGGTTTCTTCTCAGCAGACTATAGAGGAGAACAAAGGAGAAAAGTGGCTACTGTGAAGCATGCAGACAGGGAATCAAAATCCCAGATTGCAACAGGGAGTAAATCAAACCAGGATGGACTATGGAATGCACACATCTTACCCTACAGTTATTTAACTTAAGCAAAGTGATTTACTCATGGCCATAACAAAAAGGAAATGGACAAGGCAAAGCAAATTAGAATGCCACATTTGCTTGTACTGCCGCTGTATCACATGGGATCTCTAAAAGCAGTCTACAACCTCCACACATCGCATACTTCTGATTTAATATTTACAAGTGCCATAATTAGGATACTGCACTAATAACGATACAAACTAAGGTAAGTTAACTCAGGCTCGGTAAAAGCAGGGAAGACTCTACTTGCTAGAAAAGAAAGTCAATCTTGGAAAGAAGGAAGGAAAAGAATATGATTTAGCATATTTATATTCTTAGAAAAGCTCCTTGTTGTTCAAGTCTCACTCCTAATAAATGAAAGGACCAGGAAAGAAACCTGAACAGTAATATTAACAAGAAAAGGGATTTTGCTAGTAGAAAAGAAGAAGCCTAAACTTGAAGAGCTTTCCAGAGCAAACCAGCTAAGTAATTTCTCTTCCTCCCTCATCCTAAAGAAAGCTATCTGTAAATTAACTCTTTCTTCACTCATAAAACAAACAGCAGATGACTGTACTCTAGATCTAGAGTACAGATTTTAAGTAAACCTAATAATCTGTTTTGCTGGAATAAAACTCACTATTTCCTTAATGAAACAAAATAAATCTAAGAGTCCTCTTCATCTATCTGCTTTCTTCCCAACAATCACATATTTACGTTAACTATTACCCAGTAATTTTAGCACAACTTACAGAGTTAATTTTTCTCTTGATATACACTTTTCTAATTTTCATAATTATTTTATTGTTTAAAGTTCAAGTCAGACTGACAGGATATCCAAAATTCACTGTACCTCATATTTTGTGATCATTCCTTCCAATCCCTCTATCTTAGACTCCTGTAGCACTGAGTAGGTTTTCATAGTATTGAAAACATCTATTATCTTTACCAGACGTCGATGAAAGGTTTCAAATTTTCCAAAGATATACATCTCACTAAAAGCAAACTGTCTTTCAGCTGGGTTTTGTTCCAATTTCTCTTTTACCTTGTGAAAGCAATTTTGATACTCCTAAAAACAAAGACAAATTTAAAGGAAGAATGTCAATCATTTAATAAAAGGCACTGTCATCAGCTAGAACAAAATTTATGCAGAGATATATTATCCTAACTTGAGATCAAGTAGAAGTTTCATCAATAAACAATCATGAACACTATGAAGACAGTAACAGAATTTGTTTCTGAAAACTAACCCAACAATACCATTACAGGATCACACATTTCATCAAATGAATGAACTGCACATATATGTATTTGTACATTCCATCCTTACCAAGCATGAAATTCTGCTCCCTCCATTTTATAGCAGGGCTTGATGTGTTTACTGAATTTCCAAGGTGACAACCCAGTTCTCAAATTTCAGAGACTGAAAATAACGATTGTGTGCTGAGCAGTTTTATTGAGTAAAAATGTTTCAAATTTTCCAAAATCACTTTCCAAAACAAAGACCCTTCTGAAGTTAGAATGCTGCTCCACAGCGGTTTCCAGCATTCATTCTCCTTTCTTACCTGGGCACAAACCTTACTCCAAACGTTAAAATTAAATTCTTCCCAAAGTCAGATTACATAGTCAACAGATTTGCTTGAAATTGTTTCTTTCAAGAGCAGTTCTCTTTAAAATACAATCTTCATTAATTTTTATCACATGTATGCATGAATAACCCCACTTGGAGACGGTAATACAAAGTGCCCAGAGTTTCCTAAGTTGCTAGTGATTCAAATTTCAAATTGTAATCTATTGATTTACTGAAAACTTTTGGAACTAATAAGACTCAAAAATCTAATCCTTATCCTTCAACATATTTTAATACAGCAACTGGATAGTTTGTTATATCTTTACAGAAATATATAAATTTATTGCTCATTGCTGATAGTATGACATCATATAAATTTACACTAATTTGTGCTAGAACTATGCAAAATTTATTGCTTCAGAGGGTGTCAGAATAAAGTTCTAGTCTTCCAAGCACATATTGTTAAGAAATCAAAAAAAGTAGCAATGGAGAAAACCTAATATGAACCTTCCGATATCTACAGGGAGGTTATCAAAACTGAGGGAGGACATCCTAAGGACAATCCAGCAATGAAAGAGGTTGCCCAGAAAGGCTGTGCAGTCTCTCTATCCCTGGAGAACTTCAAGAAAGGACTTGGCAAACAAATTTGATCTCATAGCTGTCCTTGCTTTTGCTTTGAGCAGAGCATTGAACTAGATACCTGCTGAAGACCCTTCCAAGCTGAATTATCCCATGATCATATGCACCAAAGGGAAGGAAAAAAAAAATATTCCAAAAGAGTCATGGAAGTGTAGGCAAAAAAATAAAAGCTATCCTCCCAACAAAGTCTACACAATCAACTGAATTCCTCTTAGTTTGCTAAATTGCCCTTTCTAAAGGTATAGCTTGTTCACGTATCTTGGAAATATATTCAGCTCAATAACTCACCGTTTTCATTTCTATCATACATCCCTTCTCATCATGTGAGAAGCAGCTTTCTAGAGAAACTTGGGCATGAAAATCCAAGTAAATCTCATATAAGAAGCATAGTTAAATTAAGTACTCAATCCCTCTTTCCGGAAGTTCAACAGACATTGGACTGCATTCCCTATTAGGTCTAATATAATTGCTCAAGTTCCAAAGCGTATTTTTCAGTTGTTTCATTTTTCCTTCATTATAACATTGTTTCCTCATATAAAATAAAGTTTTCCTAATCACATTCTCCTAAATCTCACCTTATGTTCTGTTTTCCACATTCTCTTCCCACCTACCTGTTTAAGTCTAATAGCTGCTTGTAGCTTTTCCAGAACTCCCTCCCGAGGCTGACTCCAGATGGTGGCCGTATTGTTGTTTGTAATGTAAGATTTACATGCTGTGATCATCTGATTGGTAACCTAAAAGCAGTTTTAACCTTGTGAAAAAAACATGTCAAGACAAAGCAGATCTGACCCTTCTTTCAGTCTCACCCCATACCTCTGACTTCACCGGCCTAAAGCCTGAAAAGTAGCAACACCAAACATCAGCCACATAGACAAACTGTCCTCCTAGCAATATCCAGCCTCCACACCATTACACCACCAAAACGTTGTCAATTAACTACACTTATCTTAAACCTAAACACCTTGTACCAACCCTGAAATGACATTGAGGACTACAAAGTCCTTTGGAAAGCAAAGGTAAAATCAAGGACTGATGAAACTATGATCATTAAAGAATAGTTTGTCCTTCCAACTCCATTTCCTTCTTTATGCAACCATAAGGAGATTTAATGGCTATATAAATGTTAACGTAACCGGTTCTACAAAAAGCAGTTCACCACAGGCAAAACCCATTGCAACAAAAAGTTCCTCAATCTGTTCATGTCAGGGTTGAGATTAGCCCTCATCTTCAAGAAGTCAGAGCAAATTCTTACAACTCCAAACTATAGAGAGTAAAGTAAGTTCTAACTTCAAAGTAATTTTATCACTATTTCCAATTCTCTATACGTTCAAAAAGCAGCATTAGATTGACCAAAATGCTGCCTCTTCAATTGCATGGACCCTTTGTGTTTTCTGTCTCTCACTCAAAAATACACACACAAAAAAAAAAACCTGTGAAAATTTCTTTTCACGCTGTAACACCAACCTTTACAAACAGCGAGGATATCTTTTCAGAAGTGTTGTAATACTGAGAGATGCTCTGAATCATTTTAATTGCATTTATGAGTCCTGGAATGGCATCCACCATGGACACCTGGGAAGATACACACAGTCTGAATTCTGCTCAGTACTTCTGTTACCATACGTTAGCTCAACACCTAATTCGAGAATGCAGGGGCCTTACAAACTTGGTCATTGTAATGCTTCTGCCTCTGTTTCCCTGGAATTCTCCTGCAGACCTGCCTGTCCTACTTCACCTTCCAAGCTCTACAATTCAATTCTGGGGGAAAATTTTCACTAGAGTCTTGACTGGAAGGATTCTGAAACCTGCTGTAACCTTCCATATAAAGAGAGACCAAAAATTGCATCAAGCCTCATGGCACACATTTGAACTCAGAAACTACGAAGAACAACTTTCCTGTAGCACTGGCATTTAGATCATAAAAAAATATATATAACAGATGAAGTGCCTGGGACATGATCTTATAGCCCATTCTTTGGGGTGCATCTCTGAAGCTGGCACCGCTTCCTCCTTGGTAAAAGCCAGTAGGGGGAGTACAAAGCAGGTCAAGCTCAACAGACCCCGCAGAATACCAATAGCAAGCATATTCACTTTAACGCTGTTTTATATGGGTCTCATACTAACCTTTCATCAGAGAGACTCAAATACCAGATTGGGAAACACTGAAAGAACACACTGTTCTAACACCATCCAGGTAAATGCAAACAAACAGAGCTATAACACGGTTGCCCAGAGCACTCTTGGGAAAGCAATTTCACTTTGGGAAAAGTATGGAGAGAAAGAGAGAGGGGTAGCTAGAATGGTCAAAGCTTTGAGTCTTCACAGCCACTCATCATGTTTCGCTGACTAGCAACACACATACAGTCAGTTGCAAAACCAGTTTTAATGAAAGCAACCATTTGCCACCTACTTTAGCAGATAATGGGACAGTGAGAATCCTTCCTCCTCTCCCTGGCTGGTTTTGTTTATTACTTGTTGTGCTTACCTTATCCTGTTACTATGGTATGAGAAGGTGATTTATATTTACACCTTAGTATTTACGTAACCATATTTATGTTTTCCTAACCCAAGAAGCTGAAAATTGCTTTATAAATGTTAGGCTAAGCATGACCTGGCCACCAACACAAAGGCAGCCTTTGTTTTCAGCATAGCACTATGTTCACTTTCACAACCCCTTTTTCCTTTTCTTTTTCCTTCTTTTTTTTTTTAATCTCAAAGATTTCACCTCCTTCCAGAGCACAGAATCCAGTTTCATTATCAGACCAAAAGCTTCATAGGCACCACGGCAATAAAATAACAAGTACTTTATTTTGTAGCCAGAAATTCCCACTAAGCCTCTTTTAGCATAACTGAACGAAGTCTCAAACTGGAGACGCATGCCTAAAATGTTGTCATTTCCAAACTTATCCTACAAACTTCATTAATTTTAGTTGTCTCAAGAGGCTTGTGTTAAGAATTTAAAAGTTTTGCTTACAGGATCACTATTGTATAAAGGGTCACAACATTTTTCCAGATAATATAGATACTTCACGTTATCTTTAGCTTCATTTGCTGCATCTGTGATGCACATGTCCAACATTCGCCATTTCTAAGAATAGAAAGTGGAAAAAAAAATAAAACCACACATTTCAGAATAAAACTGTTTTGAGATCATGGTTTTGTCATTAGTGTTTAAACACATTTGAAAGCACAGATCTGTTACTTCAGAGTTGTACTTGTTTACCCAAGATGAGAAACAGGTCCTTGGTTTACTTCAATAAGTTAACTGTGAACACACAGTTAGTTTAGACCTCTCAGCTCAACAAGTTATGTCAGTAGCAGCACCAAGTCAAGCTGCTGTGAAACACATAGTCATCATCTGTTAACTCTTTTTGCTTGATAGACTGATGAATATATAAAAACCATGCATTTGTTTCACACGCCTCTCATTTTGATGAGCCAAGATTTTTTGGTTGACTCACTTATTTTTCTGTTTGGGATGAGTTTTTAACTTTGTTATGTCAATGTGAGAAGTTACAACCCTACAAGCAGTTTTGACAGACACAGTAACAACATAAGAAAGATGTTGAAAAAGGGGGGTTTGTTTTCTTTTCATTAACTACCCAGTTCATTAATTCAATTTTCTGATTTAATAATCAACTTTTCAAGGTTTTATAAGTATTTATTTCTATTGAGCCACATGGATAAAGTACGTTATCAGCCTTTAGACAAAGGGGATTCCCAGTCTTCTCCAATAAATTAGACTTAAACGTTACCTAACTCAAGGCGAGGAATACAGAAAGACAAAGAAACCAAAAGTCAAAGACGTTTCAATATTTTCCCCACCAGCAATACTATATACATTACCAAAATGAATTAGGCTATACAGAGCATTTCTAGCCTTTATAAATGTCATAATTCAAAATAAAAACCTTCAGAAGTTTGGATTTAGCAGCAGTGAGTACTCCAAGCACTGCCTTCACATCTGGGCTCTTCAGCTGCTCCATAAGGTAGCTGAATTTCGACAATCTCTTTTTCCAGTAATCAAGCTCTGCTCGTGGTCCAAGGTCATCAGCTTCCTTTCTCAACTGGTTGTTTTCTGCAAGAACCTTTTATCATACAGTAACATTAGTGACTGATGCTAATATCTTTATCTGCATGGATAGCATGGATTAATTCAACTCCCAGTATTAACATCGTATGATAAATTACCTACCTCAGACGCCACCTCACAAAAGTGACTTTAATTTTGCTTGACCTTTTTAGTGCTTCATTAAAGAAGGAATAGTTACAGACCATTACATTTTCTACAAATAACCTGCAAAGCATGTTTCAAAGTACAATTTTGACCATTGAGAATAGTGTTCATTAAACTATTGTGTTCTTTTTGCTTTCATTAAATACACTAGGAACCACAAACTTCTTCCTACTTTGATTTCTTGGCTAAGGTGAAACTTTGGCAGCATTTT
>KZ505649.1:1176375-1210703 GCA_002844005.1 Limosa lapponica baueri | reverse complement strand
TTTTGTGCAGTTAATTGCATTCTCACTGTTCTCAGCTCATACATTTATATATTAAAGAGATTTAGAGGGTTTTATTTTCTTTCTTCCTTTTAACAGGTATAGGCCTTAATAAAGAAGATTCTTTCATGGAACTGATTTCTTAATTTGCAAATAAACATATTTCTCTGGTAAAATCTTAGCAATAATTTCTATGGGCAGAACAGGGAATAAGGCAGCAACTAAGTTTCAATTTTTCCAAGTTTAAAAGTTATTCATGCCATCCTCTTCCTTTATGTCTGCCTGTACAAACATTACAGAACTTGCTTTCTTGAGTCTTCTATGTTTTAGCTTGGATTGCTTTCAACTGATGCATAGACCACAGGAACCTGACATTCATTTCATGCAGTAACTCAATTGGTAGTTTGATTTCTTTCTGAAAAGAACCTTAAGATCTATGTCATAAAGTCTACAAAGTATCTGCTTCTGAGATTAAAAAAAAAAAAAACCTTAATTTCAAATCTCATCTGCATTTTTTAATTTTATTTGCACTTAAAACAAGTGCACTGATCTTACACTATTTCTAACCACATGAAGAGGTTCCATCAGCCCAATGTTTTCTCTTTAAGATCAGGTGACTATCAAAAACAGGTAACTAAGCTTCCAAATACATGTGTGCACTCCATTTACTAGTAGTCAGAAAAAGCCCTCTATAATATCCTGTAATATTGAGAAGTAAAAGCCCAAAAAACATGCCAGCAGTACTTTAAAATACAGGAATTGATCACATCTAACTTTATAGAAAGGTAACTATATGCCAACAGGATTAAACTCAACCTCTGCCAATCTGCAGATGTTGTCATATTTCACATTTATCTGATGTATCACCTGTTCTATCTGTTTGGTCCATCCTTTCATGCAGACTTCTATTCTTTCAAGAGCATCTATGCTGTTAGCAGCTATCAGGTAATCTGAAGGTCCTCTTAGAGTTTTCAGATCATATGTTTCACATTTCTTCAGAATGACCTAAAACGCAAGTTAAAAACCCTGAAATGCTGAAATGTTCATGACAAATAATCCAGGAACCTTAATGAGTAACTGGCTTCCCCATTCGGGTATCTTACTTCATATTCCCACTCTAGTTTAAAATAAACTGGTTTGAGCCAGGATTGGACTCCAGAATCTGGAAAATTCACCAACCTGGCAGCTGTGCTCTCAGCCTTTATGAAGAAAAGGGCACAAGTAGGAACTAACAGTTAAAGCAACAGTTGGTCATACGTTAATCATTCTTAGTTTAAGAAAGGCCACAGCCATTGAACAGTCAAGAAGTTAATAGCTCAAAAGAACTGACACCAGAAGAAATAACAGAAGCAGCTGCAGAATTGTTAAAGCCACAAACTTTCAGAGACATTAAAGCCACCAATCAATGTATAACAAGTTACTGAAGACAACAAAAGTGAGGGGTTTTTCTCCAGTTTAGCAAAAGCAACTTTTAATGAGTATTCTACAACAGCAGTTAGTTCAAAAGCTCCAAAGCAAGAGATATTCTGTAGCTAACTCATTTTCTAGTTGCCATGTGAACATACTACCTTTTCCAACAGACTTTGCCGAGTTCCTGATAGCACACTAACAAATGCTTTAAGAGAACGAAGGAAGTCCTGTTTAACATTGGAAGCTTGTTGAGGTTCACCAAGTTCAACCCAGCCATGGTCCATAATCTGCAAGGCTGGAATGAAGATTTCTGATACCAGCTGCTCAACACTCTTTAGTAAGCCGTCTCGACCTACATTCATCATATTAAAATTTACTTCCTGTAAAAAGAAATGTAATATATGTTAAAAAAAAAAAAAAATCAAAATTTTGCTGTCATCATATTTGTTCCAGTTCTATTGCCTTGAGCATCTCAAAAATTACCAGTGTGTACAAGTGCTCTCTTGCAGTAACAGCACAATTCTTGCTAGCAGGAGCTGCAAGATTTGCACAGGGTCACAGTTTGTCATACAAAACTGAGAAAACAAAGATCTGAAAACACTTCCAAAATATAACAAGAGTATAAGAGACCTCTATTTGTAAAGCTCAGTCTATACGGGTAAGCAAAATTATTCCAGCTTGCCACTTCTAAAGCTATCAGAATTACATTTTTTATATATTTGTACATACATATATATAAGCAGAAATCAATGTACTTAAGAGGCTTAGATACCAAAAGAATTATAAGCTACAGTTAATTCTGTCTTGCAGTTGCCTAAAGATTTTAGTTCAGAAAGGATACACCTCTATCCAGTTTGAGAGAGAACAATCCACAGAACATTTGCTTTTTAGACATTCTGAAAAGACTCTGAAGACTTCTAAGATAAATTACATTAATCTGCCAGCCATTTTTTCCTTCATTAGAAGGTACCACAAGATTTTTTTCCAACAACATAATTTACTACCAAACAACTTGTATTTAAGTGTCACACATAAGATGTGTTTTCAGACATATCATTTTTACTTTTCAACTTGTCTGTCCTATTTTTAAGGTATTATCTACTACCAGCAAGGGCTATATCATTACTTGTGAAGAACTTTGCTTTACACATCTTTCAGTTGCAATTACCAGCTTGCAAGCATTATTAATAAAAGTAAACAATCTTCCAATGTTAAAATGTATGTAATTGACTAAAATCTAAGCCAGGTCCTTCAAAATCATTAAAAAAAAAAAAGAAAGTTAAGCATAAAACTTTAAAGCACATATCTGTAGAAAACAAATAATAACCTCACGATGACAGATAGATTATCCACCTTTTGCTGTTCTAATTTTGCTTATCTGGGCAAAACAGAGGTTTAAAGGTTTTCCTAGAAGAGATGGGGCAAGTTAAAACTTGCTGGCTTAAGAGTTCAACTTGACTGTTCCTATTTCGAAATGTATAGAAAGTTTTCCACAACACTAAATTCTCATTTATCCCATCATTCTTATTTGAAGATTAGTCTGATTAGCTCTGATTAGTTTGTCTGCAACTATAGGATTCCCTACAATTTAAGGAGTCCTTTACCAGTAAAAAGTTGTTTATATATAATTTCCATATACGCTTTCAAAAATAAAGCCATTTTTGTTTGTTTTTTTAACGGATTTACTAGCGCTTATTGAAGTTTAACAGCTTATTATTTAGGTGTTGACTAATGACTCTTTGTCATTTTGGATTGTCCCAAACTTTCTTTCTTAGCATCATTTCTTCATAATAATGATACACTTCAGGTTGCTGCCACTACATAATGTTAGTTTTTCCATTCCCTTCCTTTTTTGTCCTGTGTTTCTTTTAGCCAAACTGCATCCTTTTGCTCATTCTCCCCTGTCAAAGGCTATCAAATTATGCAGTGAGAGCAAATATCTCAAGACAAAAATGAATTTTAAAGAGTGTACAGTGATCAGCAGCCACTGACTCTTACCTGATAGATATTCTCAGTTGTGATGGGTTTAAAAAGACTAGATCTAATGAAGAAAATGCATACGCCAGTTAAAGCAATTTCTTTTCCCTCTGTCACAAATACTTTAGGTTTATTCTTTATCAAATGAGAGTTGATTCCTGTTCCTGGAAGGCTGAAGTGCTCTACAGATTCAAATAAAAGAAACATTTAAAAACCACAGACGATTTATTCAAAGAAAAGTTTTCTAAACAAACAGTTCAGTCACCATTTGTGTGTCTCTGAGTCTCAGTCCCCTGAAGCCACCCCATGGGACTACCCACAGACAGTATGCAGCATCCAGAGTCCTCACAGCACAGTAAGATCTATTTTGCCTAGTTTTGCCATTCTTACATCAAAAGCCTTTCATTTCTACTCATTTATTTGTTTTTTATTCCTTCTAAGCAAAGGTTGAAGCTCAAGATCCTCCTACATGGCTCTCTATCATGTAGTTGCAGGTAATGTTTTATTGTTTAAAAAAAAAAAAAAATAACAAAACAGCAAATGTAGTTTAGCTCAGAGAAGCTTCTACCAAGTCTTTCCTTAAGAACATGTAGACCTAAGTCTAACAAAAAAAAAAAAAAAAGAAAAAAAGGAGAAATAGAGTGCTTCTGGAAACAACGAGACACAAGCCACAGCAGATTCTTTAAGAGGAAAAAAAATAAAAAACAACAACAACAAAAAAAAAACCAACAAAAGCAAAAGAAACAATAAGGGCGCTGCAAGGCATTTCCCTGTCCTTTCTTCTTCCCCCAACATGAATATGCTGCTCCCACATTTAGGCTGTTGGTACCACTTCTAAAGAGTCACCAAGAAGTAGCAGTGTGTCTGGGGAAAAATAATTCCCCTAAATCGTGCTTTTGGCCACGTTACTTCTCTGTTACTAGTTTTCTAGTGTTACCTCAGAGTAAAATGCACATACATACACACCTCATTGCAACACGTAAGACATTGCAATAATGAAGAGACATTGTGAATTGTTGATACCAGTATTTAAAGGACAACATCCAAAAAACTGCAAAAAATGACAGGTCACGTGCCCCTTCTTTTTTCAGGCACACGACCATCTGCCCCAGAGATCCCTATTTTGGATCAGGCAGTCACTCACCCTTTGTTCACATCACCTTTCCCCCTCCCCTTTTTCACCACAGCTCCTGCAGAAGCCTGTTTTCTGTTTACTTTAGAGGTACATCAAGGGCTGTGTCACTAGCAGAAGTCTTGGCTCTGAGAATTTTATCAATTTGATTTACTGTCAATTAACATAAACTTGCACTATCCTTGTACTTCAGTAATTACAGAGGCTAGACCAGCAGCAGCCGTAACAGTTTTCAGGGCATTCCCACAACATATGGAGCTGGAGTAGGTAGTACATTCTGCAGTCTCTTTAGAAAAGATGTACTGTTACTGAAGAGGGTGCTAAAAGTTGTTAATCTGCATATTAAAAGTGCCATTCAAAACACTGCAAAAAATCTGCATGTGAGGGTGGGCAAAAAAACAGACTTTGAAATTACCCCTTAGGCCTCTGGAGAACGTCTTCCTGAACTCAGAGCTACACAGTCTCCTGCTCTGCCAGGACACAAAATATCTTGTAGGCACCCTTCATTGCGTCATGTTCTGCCCGAACAGAAGTGTTTGCTGATCCACATCAGGGTCAGAAAACCAGCTTGGATTTGAGCTGGTGTGTAGTAAGTGCCCTTGCCAACAAGATGCATGTAATATCACAAAAATTTGCTTAACTTTACTGATTAGTAGTCATCACTGTAATTGCGATTTTTGCTTTGCTAGCCTGTGAACCACAGCCCCAGAATGACCAGCACAGAAAATTCTTTTACAAACTCTGCCCTACCTGAGAAGGACAAATGTACAGCACAAGCTGCACACCGTGATGTGCAATATTAAGTAACTGTACACTCATGGCTGTGGGCAAAAGCAGCCTCCAGCACATCCACTTCGTCCCACACACCTGTCTTCTCCTTCTTCATCACCAGTTCATTTTTTCCTACTTTTTTTACCTCCAGCATGCATCATCTTCTGGGGACTTTTGCTTATTCACTCAATGCACACGTTGCTGTGAATTTGGTTTTTGGTTGTTCTTTTTTTTACTCCGGCTTTCCATATTGCCTGCATCCATCATCACATCCCAAAGATCAAAGGCTGCTACAATCATACTGTAGGATCATCTGATCAGTTTGGGTGTGGGTGCGGGGGACTCTGATTAGAGTCCCAGGCTTTGCCCTTTGCCTCACACTCTCTCCAACATACTTCTACCACTTCAACTTAAGGATGTTAAAACTTGCTCAGCAGATTTCTAAATTAGTGGCTGAATTTGTATTTTCATTTAATTTTCTATGTACATTTCTATTTACATATATGCACATGTACATTCTATGTACATTTCTATATACATTGATAAATATATGTATCATAAAATGCAATCATTAAAGTTGCATATATCATTAAACAGTCTTTTCGTACCTTTTAGGTATATACATACGGTATAAATACATGTTTGTACACTCATACAGGTATATGTTTACATATGTATAAACACAAATATTTATACAGATAGGCATAGATATATATTTATGAGGTCCCTCTTGTACATCCAAGATAAACAAGCAGGGTGAACTGCCACCAGTCACAGGGTCTCAAAGGTCACATAGCACCTGGCTAGTCCCACCGGCAGCAGCAGTGGAAGCTCTGGGACAGAAGCCATGGGCAAAGGGAGGATGTCCTTGTCACAAGGGTCCTGAGCTGCCTCCAGGATAAGTGAGAAGGCTTCCCACAGAAATGTGGTAACATGGGGGCGCTGGGCAAGGGAATATGAGCAGAAGAGAATTCTAGGATAATGGCCCTGCTACCTACAATGCAGACCTCCTGGGCCATCTGTCATCTAACAGGACCACCTGGATGAATGGTCATGTGCCAAGAGATGTGGAGAGCTTCTAGGGCAGATTGGTCTCGGGATTTGAGGGAAGGGGGCAGAGCACCTGTCACTGCTCACCTTGTGTGAAAGTCATCTTTTAATTATTGAAAATCATTTCCCAGCCCCCTGGGCAAGAATTACTGGGAAGTACCTTGCTGCCGCATACTAGCAATATGCAGAAGTGCACTAAGAAGCTTCAGTAATTTCATCAACCCTCATTTCACGAGCAAGGATCAATGTCCTGGTATGACCAAACTTGACTTGCCTTAAGCCCCAGTTTATAAGAACTTTACTATTTGCTTTTTCCTTGCATGCTTGCTCAGCACAACTCTAACATTGCAGGAGAACCTGAGTTGCTTTACCTGTATCCGTTGCTTCCACATCTTGATAGTAGAACATCAGATGATGCAGACCTCCTGGAGCCAGGAATTTGTCAATGCACTCTATCTGTTTGAGATCATGTTGTGATTACTATGCATAATATACCCATTTTGAAGAGTTCAACTTGCTCAGATTTTTAACATAAAAGGCTGACAAATTCTCATCACGTTATCAGTTTAATAATAAAGTTATACCAGGCCCAGTTACTAACCTCAAAAAAATGATTAAGTTGCCTCATCTTTTAGCAGCACACACCTAATTAATTGAATCATTCAAATTTTTCCATGCTGAACACAAATGAATATAGCCAGGCTATGCTTCAATTTACTGAAACTACTTAGTGTACATGTTGTGTATGACCTTTTAAACTGAGGGCACAGGGCATTTCTTCATTTACTGAAGTGCAGCAGCTCCTCAGTGAAGTCCCTCACCTATATTATTCTTAGTGCCATTCAGCTAACAAGCTGAAAGCAGAAAACACACAGCTACAATTATTCCATATCATAGCAACAGAGGGAGCCTTTATTTATTTCTAAGTTAAGCATGAGGACAATTTCACAGTTCTCCATCAATTTAATGCTGCCAACATCCTTGAACCATGTATTGGTAGTGCAGTCCAGGAATCTCATGTATAGGCCATACAGACCTAAGAAGAAAGTTAATTGCTCTACGCCAGTATGTTGATCAGTGTTTCAGCACTTGAAAGGCTGGCCTAATCCATGATTTTTCTCGACCTATGAGCCATTGTTTCATATAGTCCCTAACTACATAGCAATATTCCAGCAGAAAAGGCTTCTACTTCCAGACGTTCTTCAGAAACATTTGCTGGTACCATTTGTGCTTCCTAGTGCAGCAAAAAGGCTAAGAGATCACCAGCAGCAGGAAGAAAGCCACATTTATCCCTCTTGCATTAATAATGGGCCTCAGTTACACCAAGATCACATAAACTGCTATTCCAGAAAATCTTGGCTGAGCCCCTCAAGATGAGGTCAAAATAACTATTACACTTTTCTCTTTCCAAGTATAACAGCTGTCAGTATTTTCGTCATCTGAGAATTATTCTCAGGCAATATAGTTTGCCAGGAAACCCATTCAGAGATAGAATGGACGAAGGCTGAAACAAGTTCTGCTTTTTAACTTGTATGATAGTGTTCTGCACAGCTTATTTTCCTATATTACATGGAATCACAAAAATGTTGGAAGGGACCTCTGGGAGATCTGGGCCAGCCTCCTGTATCATCAACAACAGCTCAGGCGGAGTCTCAAAAACCCTAAGGACAGAAATTCCACAACTCACTTGAGTAACCTATTCCCATGCTGCAGTACCCTGCTGGTGAAGAAGGGCCTCTTAATGTCCAGTTTGCAAGCTGTGGCTATTGCCTTTGCCATATAACCTGCAACCGCTGGGAAGAGTTCAGATCTGCCATCTTTTTAACTACTCTTCAAGTAACTGCAGACTGCTATTTGACTGCCCCTCAATTTCTTATTCTCCTTCTCATACTTTACATGCCCTGTGTCCCTCACTATCTTCATAGTCTTCCATGGGACTTTCTTCAGTTTCTCAACAATATTAGCATTGAAAAGGGAATGCATAAATTGAAGGATTACAGATGAAAAAAGAGGGGAAAAAAAAACAAACCAAAAACAAAACCACAACCATGTTTGCTTTAGTGTCAGGGAGTAAAACAAGATCTATTTCCTGCCTACCCAGCTTTAAAAAAAGTAATAATTTCTTTTCAAATCACAAAACGTATCTCCACTACATTTAATACTTACCATCAACTTTGATGCACCATTTCCTCAATATACATATTTTTAACTGCTTACCCCCTGCATTAACCCTCATGTAGTCAGTCAGATCACTTAACATTCTATTTTGTCATGTAGTTTCTACCTGATTTAATTTCCTAAACTAGATCAAAATGTAGTCTCACAAACATTGGTGCCAACCTAATGGAATCAGATTACCTGGTTACCATCAAGAATAGCATCTTCTACTTCTGCTTTGTCCAGATTCACACAAGAGGCAACAGTGTCCAGTAGGTAATCATGCCTGCCATCCAGCCGAGCACGTTTAGCCTCCCTCTCTTCCTTGATCTTTTGCTGTTATAAAACAGAAAGCGGACAATGAATAATTTACAATCTATTTTGAAAACTAAAAAAAAGACAATTCTAAAATGTATTTTAAAAAGTAAAGGCTATTACGTTCTTTCATACTGTGGTTTATGTTTTTAAGGCACTCGAACTTTTTAGAAGCGACCCTTGTTATGCCTTTGCCATTGATTTCCTGTGATCTATTTTCAGATTTAGCACAAAATTTCTATCATCAGTCTTCTGTACAATATTATTTATCTGTTGAAATGCTCCTTTAAAAAAAAAAAAAAAAAAAAAAGGGTATTTCATATGTACGGCTCTATCATTTACAAGTTATTTTCAACACCCTAGGTCCTTAGTCCTGGCTTTTCAGTCTAGTCACATATGACCATCAAGTCAAGACAGGATTCTGACCCATGTTTGTTATTCGTGGAAGATATTGTAAGCGTTCTCTAATAAAGACAGATGCTGCTGAAGGAAGCTAGAGTTTCATAACATTATCTCTTTAGTGTAATGAGAAGTAAAACAAGCCACAAGCCTCAAGGTACACAAGTGTTTACAAATGTGCTTAACTATGGCTATTATACCATTCTTCAAGCATTATGCCTCCTTTTCTAATTAAATTGAATTCCCACATGTAATGCACCTCATTACATTATAGACAAAATAGCCTTCTGGAATAGTTACTGGTATTATTGTGCTTGCGGATTACAAGATTTAATATCATTTCATTTTCAAAAGAAATTTAGAATTATGTTTCACTGGTGGTAAATTCAATCTTTATTTCCCCAGTGATTATGAAAAATCTAGCAACTCTATAAAATATGCACAAATGATTTATCCACAAGCTTCTGCAGAGCCAATAGGACTTGCATGATATACTTTATACTTTTATGTAAATATCTTTCCTACTTCCTGAAGGAATTTTCAAATATTTGGTAAACTCATAATTACTAGCATGCCTTCATAAATGCTGAATGCACTGGAAATGTTTTTCCATTTAAAAGACAAACATACAAATCCTGTTCTTTACACAGATATGCCTGAAGCATGCAGTAGCAGATTAATTTTTATGCATAATGTATGCAATTTCACCTCTGTCATTCCCTAACGTGGTCTCCACTTTTCCAGAAGTGCAATGTCATCACGGGATTGGCCCTTCCTACATGTTCTCAAATCAGGGTAGAAATTTTCCCCCTAGTTAGACATACAAAATGCATCCCTTTTGAGCTGAATCAGCTTCACACTAGAAGATAAAACTGGAATCCTAAACACTGTTGTTTCAGTAATTTAAGCACAACTGATAATGCATCTTAAACATAGAAAAATACAAACAATAGTCTGTCAACTAGTTAGCTTCTATTTAATCCAGCAAAAAGCTCATTTCATTTTACTTAAACTAGAGAGGCTACTTTTGTACCCTCCTGTGTTTCCAGCATAGAACTCCAGACACATTGCTACACAAGGTATTCATCTTACATTGGCTATCAGTTCCCAACTCCACCTATACAGATGGCCCTTGATATGTTCATAGCCTCCATTCCTTCTACAAGTTGCTGTTTATGTAGGCTGAAATCATGAGCAACTTCTCAAACTGGGAAATCGTGCCCTGATACTTGTTTTAGTTTTTTTAATGCTTTCCAATCCTTTAATTGCAGCCTCTCAAGCCCTGTAACAAATATACTAGCTATTGTGTGCAGCTGTTCCCATAGCATTAGGCAATATTTGATGTCTAAACCCAGTAACAAGCGCATTTGTTAATATGACACAAAACTTTAAGAGTTTAGTTAAATTATTTTAATGAACTGTACCTAGAGAAAACAGGGAATCATTTACTAGACAGTAAATCTATAGTTTTATGAAGATTAAGACATTCACTTGCATTTATCACTTCTGGAAGGCATTTGCATTGTCCTGGTGGAGCTCTCTCTAATTAATGCAAGTAGCATGCATGTTTTTTCTGATAGTTGCTATAATGCAATTCAAGAACACACCCTGCCTGTCATGCTTCCATATTTTACATCATACTCACTAGATATCCCAAGTACATATCCCTAAACAACATCTGTACAAAAAATACCAAAAACAGGCAGGTTTATGTAATTCAAATAAACATCAATTAATAGAACACTGAAAGAGTAAGATTTGAAGATGGAAAGATTGCTAAAACACATAAGCTATCATTTTTATAGGCAACAGAGGAATTTCTGGTACACAGAGTCACACTGACTTGCAAACCCTGAAAAGTAACAGCAGCAATTGTCATCAAGGTCATACAACAAAGCCTCGTCATAATGTCCTATGATGCAGGAGGATCCAGATGGAACCCTGTTTACAAGAGATAAATGCTTTCTCACTTAGATATCTGAAGGATTATCCAAGTTTTTATATGTTACAGCTTTACCTCAGTTCTTCATTTAAAGAACAGCAGCACAGCCACATTTAGTTTTGGGTTTCTTTTACCACTCTTAGTTACAAAGGTAATAAAGTCCGTATGACACAGTCCCACAACAGGTGCAAGTCCAAAGCTAAACGAATTAACCAAAAAGTCCTTCTTTGATGATAAGTATAGTTATAACAAGTAACTTGTTTTATGTTACATGTAATCTTAGAATTCCTAATATCTAAATATCAAAAATTTAGCACAAGAAACTAATTTCAGTAACTTCAGATCTCCTGAAGCAGAATAAAGGGGAGATTCCTAAATCCATTTTAACATAACCATCACACCATCAATCTGAAGCAACAAATGGGGATTAAGTAAATTTAAAAAAAAAAAACCCAACATGTGTTTTCTAATTACCACAAGAGTATATAAATTTAAGCAGAATGTACTGAAAGATCAGGAGCGAGAGATGCCAGGAGTTCTTCCTTTGAAACAGTAGCCTCAGAAACCAAATATTGACTATTGCCAGCTTCTCCATTACAGAGTACAGTTGCTGATGTCTCTGCAGACACTCTAGAGTTAGCATGAATGTTATTTAGTATGCAAGCCATGACTGCACAAGTTAAAACTTGTTCCTGAACACAGTTTATCCAGCAAATGATGCATTTTGTTGCCAGAATACTGTGCATTACTGAATTTGGACACGCTCAGATCAAAGTCTTATCGATGAGAAATACACTTGAACTTTACCAGGAAGCTCAAAAGTAAGAGAGTCAAAAAGTAAGAGTGTTCTGTTGTTAATTTACTGTCTTATCCAAAACTTATTTAACTAATGTGGCATTCCTCTTGCGCTCCTTTAACTTGCTAAAATGTTTTATATTGCATAAACGTTGCTCAGGGATTTCTCTGTAAAAGTACACTGCAAACCATTTTATGCTTTCCAAGCACCCTCAGCTTTCAACAGCACACTCCTTTTTATTTGCTCCTCTCCAAAACACATATACCCTACAGAATTAAGGTAGTCACCTTAGCTGACTCTTAAATCTCAGACATCAATCAGAGCTTGTCCGCATTTGTTATAACATTGCATTAACTCAGGAACAGTTTGTTCAAATAACCAGCTTTTAAAACTAGTCTAAGGGTCTTAATGAATTCTATATTTTATTATTGTTTCTCAATGCTACATAGTGTCTTCAAAATTCTACTCCCATTTTATAAATATGGGAAGAGTGAAGTTAAACTTCAATTTTCCTTGGTGGCAGAGCATATCCCTGTTATGTTGCCAGACCTAGCACAGTTATATATCCGTGTTATGTTGCCTAGACCTTTACTGTACCACTATAACATTTGTGAAATTATACCATTACCAAACCACTGCAACAATCTGGACAAGATACAAGTACCAGTAGTCAAATGCATAAATATCTCTCAGTGCAAATTTACTCTTCAAAACAAATCATGCAACTAAGCCTTGATTGATTTTAAGACCAGTTGTAAAACAAGCTACCTCTCATGACAAATACCTATTCCAAATACTATGTTTTGTTTTAAAAGGCAAAGTTTATCTGTTTTGACATAGTTAGAATGTTTTGTGAAACCGACATCATCCACTTAGACCATTTTAAAACACATACTTTTCTACACCCTCTCCCACCCTCAATTCACACCTTTATTCAAACTATAAAGATACTCATCTCGACCTAGTCCGCTGGTCAGTTTTCCTTACCTTTATAATTCTGCCAATGCTCTGTTTCCAAAGTTGCTTTCTTCCAGCTCTAAACATTGTACTGTTCAATACAAGCATCAAGTACTCTTTTTCAGCAATAAGCCTTAAACCATGGAGCAAGCTTCTTGATTCATCATTTTGCACTCTCCCCCCAATCTTTTGTTCATATTCGTTTCATTCCTTATCTGTAGGAACACCCCAAAAAAAAAAATCTAGAAAATACAGTAAGGATCTAAAAAGCCAGCAACTATTAACCTTAGCTCTGTATTTAGATTCAGTTCTAACGTGCATTTAAATTACTGGAAAACTAAATTGGACTTCTTTAGAAACTAGAGGTCTCCAACCACCAGAATTTACTGTCTATAGAATAGGAGATGAAAATTACTGCTACCAACCACAGTGTTGTTAAGGTGATATTGTTTATATACAAACACTGCTCGATACGATTCATCATGCTCAAGGGCAGCATAACAATTTGCAAAAGTCAATTTTATAACGGCTTATTTGATTTGTGTTTAGCCTTCTTAAGTAATCCTCATGTCAAGAGACATTTTTGTTTCCCTGTCACAGATGATTGTTAAACATATAGCAACAGTCAAGCAGCTTTCAAACAGCTTTTACCTACAGACTACTAAATTACTGAGTTTTCTACTTATATTTTTTATACAAGCACATTCAGTCCCAGTTATTTTTCAGTTGTACAATGGTTGCTTAATACAGCAATTTTTCTTCAGCAACGAATGTTACATTTTTTCTTCTTAAAACATCCTTAATTTTTTCCACTTCAGTGACAGAATCTAATCTGATGTCCTCTTGAAAATGCCAAGAAAAACGAACTAATGATCCATTATTAGGAACAAGAAGAACAAGAATTTTTTACAGCTATTTTAGGCTTAGAATTCCCCTAAATATTTCTGCTTGCATTTATATAAATGTGAATCATGACTAAAATCACTTGACAACCGCAGTGTTGATAAAAATCTCATGAGTTAAAACCATTTTCCCCACATTATCTGATTTTTCCATACAATTTTCCCCACCTGCTATAGTCAAATCTGATTGTGTATACATGTTTGAAAGAGAAAGACTGAAACAATCGCATTTTGTGTAAAAGTAAACAACTGTAGCTTTCTCTGAACCCTTTACAGCCTTCTCTTTTAAAATTAAACATGCTATTAAACATTACACATCAAGTTAATCCTGGATATATTCAGAACACTGAAGAATTATTTACTTCTTTGCAGGAAATATGTGATTTCTAATATAAAAACTCAGCCCAACATGTTTAATTTTGCCACAGATCAATAAAAGCTCTTTAAAAAAAAAAAAAAGAAAAAATAAGCTTAAATAAATGTTTCAAAGAACCATTGAAGAATCATGGAGCTTTTCCATAAAATGATGTCAGGTCACAGCAACTAACTTACAGAACTACAAAATCATGTAGGCTTAAAGAGATCTCTAGAAGTAATCTATCTAGTCTTCTGCTCAAGGCAAGTGGAGTTGCTCAGAGATGCATGCAGTTGAGTTTTGAATGTCCCAAAGGACAGAGATTCCACAACTTCATGGGCACTATAAGTGTTTCACCACCCAACATAAAGATTGTTTCCATCTAGCTGGAATTTCCTATGTTCCAGCTTGGGGATGTTGGCTCTTATTTCCTTAATGGAAAGTTCAGTTCTGTCCTCTAATTAGATGATTATAGGCTCCAATAAGATGTCCCCTTAGCCTTTTCTTCTTAGGGCTGAACAAACCCAGTTCTCCAAGTATCTTCTCATAAATCACACACTTTGGCCTCCTGACCATCTTGGTGAACCACTGCTGAACTTGCTCTGTCAACCTGCTGGCTAATTTAACCCTGTCTGTGGCCAGCATTCTCTGCTGTGATGTGCTTTACTGGCATGGTGTGGAACAAAACCCTTCAGTCCTTCTCTGTAAACCTGCTGTCTTGCAAGATAAAAAAGGCACTAAATACTTTAAATACTTCAGCCTTTCCCCTGTTCTTTGTAGCTTATTGCCCTGTGCCACTCAGCAGTGGGCCTACATTTTATTTTGCTGCCAGTGTGCTTAGAAAAGCCATTCTCATTTCCTTTAACCCTCCTCACAAGTTTGAACTCCAGGTGAGCTTTAGCTTCCTTAACTTTATCTCTGCACACTTGGGTATTGTCTCTATATTCCTCCTGGGTTGCCCATCCCTGACTCTACCTTCTATGGAAGCTTGCATGTTTGTGCTCAGACAGGGTCTCTGTGTTCATCCATGCTGGCCTTCTGCAAGGCCTGCTCTTCCTTATGCACACTGAATGATCCGTTCTTGGGTTCCAAGGATGTTGTACTCACAGATCAGTCTTCCTCAGTCCCACTTCCCTTTAGGGGATATCCCTGAAGACGTCAAAAAATCTGCTGTCCTGAGGTCTAAGGTTGTGATTCTACTGGTTGTCTTGCTCACTTCTTTCAGGGTTTTGAGCTCCACAACCTCACAATCACCTCCTCAGTCAGCTCTCACTCAGAACCTTTTACGTAGACTGCATTTACAGAACTAAATAATACACTGATCTTGGTTAGAGTCATGGAAAGATTTTTGATGTTTATGGAAAGCAACTTCCTGTGATCTTCCACCTCATTATGTGTTAAAAATGAAAACTGAAACTAATGAAGTGGTTGAGACAGTACTTAACTGGCATTGTCAGAAGAGTATTGTATTCTTTGTCAAAAGTCAGACTTCCAGCAAAGCCAATTAGTGCACCATTAATACAACCAATAACTCAGAAGGCTAAAAAGCAACTTTTTGGTCAGCAGCCATATGTAGGAGTCTGCTTATTCGCCTTACAAGCCGCCAAAACAAATAGTGCTCATCCTTAAATTTGATATAGCTGATAGCTGCTGAAACTGCTATAAAAATATTGCTTTAGGAATTTGCTTTACATCCGCAAGAGCATTAATTTGAATAGTATATCATGACTATGTAAATTGGCCCAGTAATCCAGGTTCTTTTTAAAGATTTTTGCCCAGAGAAGTTCTTGCTGAGGCAGGGTCATGCAATCATTAACTTAACAAGGACTCCTTATTTTATCATAGTGCCAGATTTAACACTTACAAAAACATTTTTATCATTTGCAAAAAAAAAAAAAAAGTTTTTTGCAGTTTTTAATCATCTAAAATAAAAAATTGCTTTTTAACTTTTATTATATTGGTGATCCACAATCAGATCTGTAATTTGAAGAATACATTTCCTCCCCAGATGTTTCAGGAGCGTAAGCTCCATGGTGAAGTTGCATTATTTTTAATAACATTTTAATAACGTAATATATACATTAAGGAGAGTATACGATCTTGTATTATAACTCAGCATTCTCAGAACAATCTTAGTCTGCCATGTGTCTCTGGATAGCTGCGACAATGTTGAGCACCCTACAAAACATGAAGTCAGATCTGGGACAATCACCAATCACCACTATGCAGGTCAGTAAAACCATGAAGCGCACAATCAACCACATTAGAGAAAAACTTTTTAGATTAAAATCTTTAGTTGTCATATTAGCTTAGGAATTATTTCACTTTGAGAAAAGTTCATTTCACAATGCCCAAAGATTTTTTTGGTAGAGCTATACTGCACAGCTTGAACAAGTTTCTTTTAGAAAGAGGTAAGAGGTAATTACAAATAGTAGTTAGCTACCATCTAGTGGTTAAAAGCTGACAGCGTACATTACTGTTATACTCTTTTTCACAACACCAAAAAAATACAGTCTATATAAAATTTGGCAATTGAAATTGTCCTTTATGGAGATGGTCACTTAAAAATCATAGATGAAAATCTACACTGAACAAAAGAAGGAACTTAAAGAAAAGCATATCCCACTCCCCTGGATTCTCTCTCATACAACTGCAATGATAACAACCAAAGCTAAGGGTGGACTTTCTTATCTTGAGTTACTTTCAAAGTCAAATAACAGTGAGGTTTTAATAGCTCTATATAAGGAAAGGATTTTTAACTGCTTTGCTGAGAAAAACATATTTAGCAATTTCCTACACTAGTAAGCATTTAGGTTGCTTGTCATTCCAAAAAATGTTTTTTGTCTTAAACATCTAATGAGTGTATAATTTGCCAGCCACCTAATGTCTTACTTCAGTTCAAACAAGTAAAAAAACCAAAAGGTGTCATAGCTAAAAGTACAACTTCTCTTCATCTTACTTGTTTGATGAGGTAGTAGATACAATGAAGATTTTAACCTATAATAATGTCATCCTGCTGCCCAACAAGCCTTTTACATTAGAAGACAGTACTGTTTAAAGAATTTACCTATCATGTAGGAAATTCTAGTGTAATTCCCTGTTCTGCTTTAGGCAAGACATTTGTTCTTCAGGCTCTGCTTGCCTATTTGATCCACTGCTAAGAAAATAAAATTTAAAGATGAAACACTGAATATTAGACAGATACACAATTAGCCTTCTGTTTACCAAGACAGATGGGATGTGTGAGTCTTACCGAACGAAAAGACATTATTGTGAGGACAGACAATTTCAGTTCTAGTAACCATGTGAGTACTACATTTTCTATTTTAAGGAACTACAGACTCTCTCACTTTCTCTGTCCTTTTCCATTACCAATTATGTGGACATTGTCCCCACCACTTCAGCCAGAGTAAGGATCAAAGGCAAAAATACGGTACCTCACATTCTTCAAGCATCCCCAACACCACTCAAATGTTCTCAATATCCCCAGCAATGCAGACTAACAAGAGTGATAAATTCCCAACATGCAAATGAAGACCAGGAGGGAAACACGGCCCAGATTCACTGGAAGCTAGGGACACTCCTGAAATGAAGGGAATGGTTTTGGAAGAAACAAGTTATGTAAACTTTGTGGTTTTTACTTTTAAGAAAGAGGGGTGGTTTTAAACCTAGCCCGAGGAAAGTACTATCAGACCCTAAAGATCATGTGGTCTCAAAATACATATACACTTGTATGGAGTACAGGGAACCCCAATACATGATACAGCAGACGCTACCATGTGCCATACTGCAAACCATAACAAAAGGCTGGAACAGATATTGCCCCTTTGAACAGGATGGAAGGAAATAAAAAACAAAAACAAGTGCATACCTGCTTCTACCTAAGCAGAAGTCCTAGAAACAAAGTTTGGGGAATTGGGATGCTAGCTTTGAACACAGACATTTCTATAACAATAGCGGTAGAAACACAGCACAAGGAAGGTATCATTGGTACCTTGTGCCATACGTCAAGGTATTTACTATGCAGGAAACATGGAAAAGCCTACACAGCTGTAAAAGAGGCTGGGTATTCAAACAAGTTAGCAAACCAACCAGAGCCCAATGGAATGAGGTTTCAGTCATAAACAAGATAGACACAGCACATGGTATTACTGACCACCTGATTAGGATGGAAGAATTTACTGTGACATGCTGACAGCAACGAGAGGGGACCCCATGGCAGGGAACAGTATCTGTAAAAAACTTCAGCTGCCTCCATGTACAGTAGGGAAATACCATCTCAGATTAGGATGCTGATACTAAATTTTTTTAGACATCATTAATAGTCATAGAAATTTTATAAAAAAAAAAAAACACACCACACATACAAGAGGGCAAGTGACTCCTACCACAGTCCCTAAAAGGGCAGAATATCCGGTTCAAAATGTTAGTATTAGAGAGAATAAAATACAAAATTCAACAACCTCACAGAACTAACAGAAGTTTAAAAAAAAATGCCATGCAGTCAAATGCTACTTTAAAATGAGGAAATACTGAAAATAACAAGGTAAAAAGCAGCAATCAAAAGAATAAAGTCTTTGCAGACAACATCCAAATTATTTAAGAACACCCTGCACGGCTTCTACTAACAAAGAGTTGAGAAAAAGCATAAGCCAGCCAGCGCAGCTAAACGTTAGAGTGAAAGCAAGAGGGCATCCTCCAAAAAGCTGGAATAAAAATTATATGGAAAAAATCTAGATGAAATAAACCCTGACAAAAATGCAACAAAGCAAGCTGAAACAGTCTGAATAACAGCTAATAAGAAATACAAAATGCTGACAATGGTCCCTTTCACAGTGCAACGCAGAAGTAGGAAACTTCTCAGAATGTCTAAAAAAAAAAATCAAAATATTGCAAGAATACAATAGAAGATTACTAATTTTTTATATATTTTTGCTACAGAAAAGTTCAATATTTCCTTCATAGGAACCTCCTGCTTATATGACACATTAAGGCTTAGAAAATGAGTTCATAAACTTAAAAAAAAAAATATTAAAAATCAACGGTAAGTAATGCATCAGATGGGTAGTCACCCAAAAATTCTAAAGGAACTCAAATATAAAAAAGAGCAAAACTGCTTAATGTGACATGTACCCTGTACGTCAGAGGACTGGCCACTGGCTTATAAAATACACATTTATGGGGCTAACCAAATGAGAAACAACTGATGAGGAAGCCTGACTAGGTAAATTAACAGGCATTATAATAAAGAATAGAATTAAGAGGCAGCGCAAATAATTTAATTTCCCAAGTACAAGTCAGCAAGGTTTTTGTGAAAGGGAGAAACGCTCATCATGAACTGCTGAGGTTCACCGAAGGGGTTAATAAGCATTAGTGTAAAGAAGATTGATCTACATGACCTGGATTTGCAAAAAGCTTTCAAAAAGATCCATTATTAAATGCTTTTAGGAAAATCATAAGGGAAATAACCTTTCAGAGAGAAAGAACCTGATTAAATGTTAGGAATGAGAGGACAGGAATAAGATGAATAGTTAGTTCTTACAGCCACAGGTGTAAGAGGAGCTCTCCAGGCATCTGCACATAGTTAGATGTAAAAGGGAAAAGCTGTGAGAGAGAAAAAAATCTTCAAACAAAACTAAATTATTCAAGGTAGTAAGGATGACCACAAAGAAGTACAGAACCTTCCAAGACTGAGCAACTGTGTGTTAGAGTGGCAGATGAAAACTCAGTGTATGCAAATGGAAAAAGAACAACCCTAATCCCGATTTCTCATACAAAGTGATGGTCTCTGAGCTGATCATTACTACCATGAAGTCTATTCCTACCTGTATATGCAACTAGTTAGCATAAAGAAATGAATGAACTTTCTGGATAAGGGCTCAATTACAGATACACGACATCACATGAACTGAAAGTCAGCCCCCAAACTGCCCACTAAGAATTAAGGCAGAAAACTGCTCACCTTTCAAATAATAACCATCAAAAAAGGTAAGATTTTTCTTCACCTTCTTGTCGGGCTCACTGAACATGTTTACTCCATCATCACACAACTATTAGGCCTGGGACAAGAAAAGCACGATGTACAGACCATCCTCTCTAGTTTCAATAAAGCATGAAACAGGATCAGTCTCAATGCAAATTTCATCCTGAAGCTCTACAGCCTCCCTAGCTTTTAGGGATTTCTCTTCCTTATGAGTAGCAGTTAAGCATACGTTCAACAGACATCTGGAACCCACCCCAAATTTTGCACCCATTGGTCACATTTGCATAGTTGTTTCAGTTTATTGCATAAAGGTTTGCTGTTTTGTTAGCATCTCATGAGAATGTGTTTCCATCCCTTTTCTTCCTCATAACACTCCCTCAGCGGGGAGGTCCTCATCCTCTCATTCCCACATTTCTGAAACACAAATACAGGCCTCTGGCATAAAACAGGCAGGCAAATCCAAGGTTTCTTATGGAAGAGGATCCAAGACTTGGACTTCTCTTTTTAGAAAAGTTCCTGGTGATTACTTTTCTTGGAAGCAATGTTTATCAATTAACAATTCAATCTTGAGGACTTTTCAAACTACCATAAACTACATTTCAAATATAAATGCAGTAGCATCTACTTTTGCTTTCTTATAGCACCCACTAGTTTGCCCCCATTTTTCTCTGTCACTGTAAAAGTTCTTGGCAGCCTATGTCAAAAAAGAGGATTCAGCAAGACTTTGATTATAGTTAGAAAAATCTCTAATAAACATGTGATACATATATATGTATACACAGACACACGTACACGCCAACCATTCCTACAGCAAAGTAGCTCACAGATTCCTATACAGAGACAACACTGTGATACCATCTGCAATGAAAGTGCAAACGATGGTATTCAGTAGCTGTTGCCTAGCATGAAACAATTAAAAGATTCTCTTTTCAACTGTTGCATGGCATTGCTGTAATAACAGTTCATGGATCACTTGCTACGTGTTTAAACTTAGAGATGAAGTCTGTTTTCTTCCCTGCAAGCCCCACAAGGTAGGGTGTTCTTCTTCATTTACTTGGCAGCATATTTTTGAATTCAGCATTTTTATGATTAAAATCAGAACTGTTTTAGTATTCAGTCATGCATTTTAAAAGTGGACTCTAAACTCAAAAGGTTCACACTCATCCAACTCCATATTTTTCATTAACTGGTGCTAATTTATACCTCAAACATTCAAGGACCAATTCTTAAGAGATTTTATTGGTATGTTGTTTTTCTTAAGCAAACGCACAGTCTAGTAGGACCATTGTCTCAGCAGTCAACAGCACAGGCTAAATACCTTTTTTCTTTCCATACTGCCAAAATGTCAGATCGCATATTAACCCATAGCTTACTCTGAGTGGTCATGAAGTTTAAGCTGTTCCTTAGCTCCAGTTACATATAAAATCTTGCTTTTGTTTATATTATTTCCAATTTCTTCACAATGAAATGATCGAGCCATCTATGGCCGTATATCTCTACATATTAGTAGAGAAATATTAGCCAAAACATAGAGTTGAAAACAGTCACATCCCTGTGAAATCTAAGTTAGGATAATGCTTAACTTCCTTTCCAGTTGTCTATGTATTGTTTCAGAGTTTGATTAAACTGCAGTTAAGTTCCCTGTCCAAGGAAAAAAATCCCAACTCTTGTAGTCCAAGCAAGAAATCCAAGCCACCTGCCTACTAAAATGCTGCACTGCAGGTATTCTACTGTGAAGTTCAATGGTTTTCCCACTGTCCTGAATTCACACTAAGTTAACCATGCCTCCAGATCACTATGTATACTTCATAGCAAAAATATACTTTACATTCCTTCTGACCCACTAAGAAAGGGATTCACTTGCCTGCTTTACAAAAGCCCTAATATTATGTCTATTTTTAGTACAAGCAGTCATGCCTATGCAGCTGCATAACTAGCACTACCAGAACAGCAGATCCAAACAGCAGCACTGAAAGTGTGTCAGCCATCAAATATGAGTTTTTATAACAAATTTGGCTTGTGTTCTGACCTACCTTCCTTGAACTGCAACCAACTAGTCTGTTCAATCCATTCAGGATTCAAAGTCATGTTATTTTACTGCCTCAGTGGATCACATTGATATCTTACTAGTAACTATCCAGCTTAAAAAAGAAAAAAAAAAAAAAAGAAGTATCATTCTTGACACAACAAAGTGCTTGGTTCTGCCTTGCCCTTTGCTATCTATGCAGCTACCAGAAACTGCTAAATCAGAATTCTGCAACAGGGCAGAAATAACTGAGATGACAGAAACTTTCCAAAGAAATAGGGATGTAAGAAGCTTGCCAGTAGTCACAACAGAGGACATGAGGCCTGGAATAGAAAGTATTAGGAGGGTGGGGGACATGTTTCCTGTCTTAATTGTTCTGCAAGGCTTTTCCTATCTAGATGAAGAAAAGACATTTTCATACATTTGATTTCAAAACCATCAGAATATTACTTTTAGTAAGTTGATCTCTGGTAATTAGCTAGCTGTAAAATGGCTGCATATTCACATGTACATTTTACAGTATCTTGAGTGTTTCTACTTGATGCTCAAGTCACCAGACTTTGGCCATGTACATTAGATACTGACCTTTCACAGATAACTAAGCTGCAGGAAAGTATCTCTCTTGATAGAGCAAGGAGCAATCTGTACACTTAGCTCATTACAAATGCACTAGCATTAAGTGTGATTATATCATGTCTCATCAGACTAAATGTTCTGTATTACAGACATCCATTAATTTTTACAGAATCACAGAGTCTTCATGGTTGGAAGGGACCTTTGAGATCATTGAGTCCAACAAAAAAGAAAAAAAAACACAACACCAAAACAAAAAAAACAACACCCCATCACCACAACAATCTCAGGCACTAGAGCATGCCCTGAAGTGCCACATCTACACATTTCTTAAATACCTCCAGGGACTGTGACTCCACCACCTCCCTGGGCAGGCTGTTCCAGTGCCTGACCACCCTCTCAGTAAAGTAATTCTTCCTAATATCTAAGCTAAACCTCCCCTGCCACAACTTCAGACCATTTCCTCTGGTCCTGTCATTATTCCCTTGGGAGAAGAGGCCAACACCCACCTCTCTACAACCTCCTTTCAGGTAGTTGTAGAGGGCAATGAGGTCTCCCCTCAGCCTCCTCTTCTCCAGACTAAACATGCCCAGTTCCCTCAGCCTCTCCTCATAGGACTTGTTCTCTAGACCCCTCACCAGCTTGGTGGCTCTCCTCTGGACACACTCCAGCACTTCAATGTCCTTCTTGTAGTGAGGGGCCCAGAACTGAACACAGTACTCAAGGTGAGGCCTCATTAGTGCCAAGTACAGGGGCACAATCACTTCCCTACTCCTGCTGGCCACACTATTCCTGATACAGGCCAGGATGCTGTTGGCCTTCTTGGCCACCTGGGCACACACTGGCCCATGTTAAGCCAGCTGTCCACCAACACCCCCAGGTCCTTTTCTGCTGGGCAACTTTCCAGCCACTCTTCCCCAAGCCTGTAGCGTTGCCTGGGGTTGTTGTGACCGAAATGCAGGACCTGGCACTTGGCCTTATTGAACCTCATCCCATTGGCCTTGGCCCATTGATCCAATCTGTCCAGGTCCCTCTGTAGAGCCTTCCTACCCTCAAGCAGGTCAACACTCCCACCTAGTTTGGTGTCATCTGCAAACTTACTGACGGTGCACTCAATCCCCTCATCCAGATCATCAATAAAGATATTAAACAAGACTGGCCCCAAAACTGAGCCCTGAGGGATACCACTGGTGACCGGCCGCCAACCAGATTTCACCCAATTAATCACAACTCTCTGGGCATGGCCATCTAGCCAGTTTTTTACCCAGTGAAGAGTACATTTGTCTATGCCATGATTCGCCAGATTCCTCGGGACGGTGTCAAAGGCCTTACAAAAGTCCAGGTAGACAACATCCACAGCCTTTCCCCGATCCAGAAGTCGGGTCACATGGTCATAGAAAGAGATCAAGTTGGTCAAGCAGGACCTCCCTTTCATGAACCCATGCTGGCTGGCCCTGATGCCTTGGTTGCCGTGCACTTGCCATGAGAGCTCACTCAAGATGATCTCCATGATCTTTCCTGGTACTGAGGTCAGGCTGACGGGCCTGTAGTTTATGTTGAAAATATAATTTTGTTATCAAGATAGTAAAGTCAAGCCAAATATTTCTGAGTCAGAAGGAATTTAAGAAAATATTCTATTTGGCTGTACACATCCTTCTTGTTCCGTGTTCACAAGCACGGATGTAGGATTAATATGCGGTGTTATGACTATCCAAGTTGTCTAAGCAGGAATGACAGTGTTGAAATCAAATACTCAATTCTTGTGTTTATCAAGAGGTCTCAGTACAGTTACCTTAATCTTTACATCAGCCTTTAGAGGTATGCAACTTCTTTACAATCCTTGAGGACTCCTGCTCAAGAAAGGGATGAAAATTGGGTTTATTTCAACAACTGCGATGAGAGTTCAGCAATAAGAAGAAAAAATGAACACTGCATGAACCTAGCTGTAATCTGTACAGTGGTAAGTACTACACAATTCAGTCCACATTGGCAAAATTTATGTTGAGAATTATTGTATCTGAATGACTGCTACCTTATACAGCAGCCGAAATATGTCTCTATTTCTAAAACACTCTAAGCATACTTTCTTTCTGAAGAAACATCCTTTAGATGTGCTCTTCATCACCATTTCTCTATGAGAATTGACCATCTCACTCTGTGATACGCACGTTATCTGGCAGACAAGTTAGTATATAGTCTTAAGGGTTGTAAGTACATCTTTATCCATCCTAGAAGTAAAACTTCAATTTCTTAGTCAGCACAACAGGAGAAGTTATAATACTGTATTTCCAAAGATTGCTTTGTCTTATGCCATGTGGGGTCAACAATTCGATGCTAACGGATGAGGTTGCTGTATATTTTCTAGAAAGCCATGAAATATTTCCTTTCTGCCATCTGCAGACTTTCAGCACATTAAGTGAAGCATTTAGCCTCAAGAAAAGAGCATAACTAACTATGATTTTTATTGTAAAGAATTGCTAATTATCTGTGCAGCACGTAGTGCTCAGCCAAACAGTGCTTCCTTTCTGTCTGCTTCACGTTTGGAAGTTAGGGACTCTCCAACAGGCTGTAAGCAGGGCAGGCCAACCTGGACAACCCTGCCTTACAGAAATGTTGCTTTTGCTGTTCTGTTTTTAAGGGCTATCAGAGCAGTCCAGAGAAACAGTGTATCATCTTTACAGCCAAGAGCTGAAGAATTTTGAGCTTTACTTTGGATCATGTCTCTGCTCCACAATTTTTTAAACATCTTACACTCTAAACAAGATCAGCCACCTTCTGTAGCTCTTGAGCATGCTGAGTTATGGAATGAGAAGGGTCTCCAAGAATCACCATTGGATTCACTAGTCAAAACTTCTCTCTTTCATTAAGTCTAAGACCCCAAGTCTTACCAATACAGAAGATTCCAAGAGACAAGTTTCTAAAATTGCAATATTTCCATTTTAGGCAAATTAGATGACAAAATACAAATTTGTGAAAGATAGTACTTTTTGTTTAAGTTACCGCTATAAAGGTCAAAAAATGTTATTTGTACAGATTAGCAATACAGCCATAATATTTAGACTTAACTTTCAGATTGTAGCCTTTAAATTTGGGAGATGATAGCTTCCTCTACTGATGCAGCCTATCAAGACATAATTGACATGAAGTTCCCAGATCAACATGGCAAGCTGGACAAACTGACCATCTGTGTCATTTATCTCTTTGTGCGGAATTAACTACTTTCACAGGTATTAACTGCTTTTATTAACTAAAAGCTACTTTGTCACCCTTTTAAGTGAAGACAGTAATGTAGTGGTTTATATTTTCTGTTCTACTGCTCTTTAATTACTTTACCTGGAAGGGGATTCGGCAGCAAAACCCTTAAAAATTCACACCTGATTTTTTCCTAATATGCAAACTACATAAGATAATAAATAAATCAATAAATAAAAACTTAGTTGCACTAAGCTAGGATGTTTCTGAGTAGCTTAGTATTAATAACAAAATGTCCATTTGGAGAATTCGTTTTCCACAGAATAACCAACAAAAAGCTTTGTCAATTGCAAACTATTATTTTTGTCTGGCTATCAATGGCAATCAGAAAAGAACATTTCTGTTCTTTCTCTTCTTTCGGGCCCTGCAAGTTGCTCCATGGCCCAAATCTATCTTAGGCTTAGTTGCCAACACTAGAAGCATAGCTTGATCCACAAAGAAACAAGTAAAATAGTTCCAGTGGTGGAAATTTTATGTCCCTTTTAATAAGTAATATTAACATTTTGAAGTTTTTGATTACTTGTGCTGAATTCAGGCTTTTTCACTACACATGTTTAGCAGTACTTTTGTACTGCAATCAACAGCTATTACAGTTGCTCAGACACAGCTGAACTAAATTGCTCTAAAGCTTTTAAAACTCCACTCACAGCTGCACTGAGCTCACAAGAGTAACTCATCTGACCCACAGGTCACAAGAAAATCACATCTTATGCTGCAGATACAGATGCCAGCTATGCAACTAAGGCGTGCTGTACTCATATTGGGTAAGTCAGACCATATAGCAATCAGGATGCAAATAACCCATGCGCAACATATCTATACCATTATAGATTTCAAAGCAAAGGTACTTCCATTCTATGCTATTATAAGTAACACATTTATTAAAACCGTCCAGTATCTTTGCTGAGGTTGGTGTTTTCTTTCCAATCACTTGGAAGTTATTTAAACCTCCAGCTGCCCTGTGGATTATTCCTACTCCTCTTAGTTTGAGATGGGCCTACCAGTCCAATAACAAAAACATCCCTGCATTATCAACACTGCTTCCAGCATAAATCCAAAACACGGTCCCATATTAGCAACTATGAAGAAAATTAACTCTACTTCAGGCAAAACCAGCACACCTTGTTTCCTCTCCCTCCCCATAATTTACTAATACATGCACAATTAAAGGAAATTAACTCCTTCAAATCATACATTTCAAAATGTAGAAAGTGATAGAGGAGGAGAAGAAGTTTTTTTTTTATTTAATAAGGTTATGACTTTAATAATTAACATTTACTTCCTAGCAGACTTTAAGAAAGTCTTACTCATTTATCAGTCCATACATTTGGAGTTACTTACCACCAAACAAGATTCCATTTAATTTAACTTGTATTTATTAATTTCCTTGCAATTTAAGTTTGATAAAAATTCAATGGAACAGAACTGCAACAACTAAGTATATTTTATCTAAGCTACCCAGTTCATTGACTAATAGCAAAAACCACCCACTTGGCAAGTTTCAGTAGTAGCCAGTATGGCATGAAAAACATAACACTTACCAACAAGCTAACATAGTAGTCTTTACTTTCAAGCCTTTCATCTTTCTCTGGAGAAATAAAAAGGTAATAATCACAGGCTATAGATTTGTATTTCTTTTCTGCAGTGTAATTCATTTTTTCCCCCTCTCTGCTTGGTACAATTTTTCTCCTTCTTTCTGAAACCAGTCATCTTCTAACAAGGCACTTCCTGTTCTAAGCCTTTGGAGGTGTATTTATTTATTGATTAACCCAAGATTTATATTGCTACTTTTACTGCACTTTTGGAGGCTGTTCCCTAACATACCATTGTATCAAGATTTTTTACTTAGAGTGCTAAGTAAGTGCCTTTTTCTGAGTATGATCCTATGACTGCTATGCAGCAATTCAGGGCCAGGGCAGGGAAAAGTTAACATCCAACCCCCATTATTCACATTTTCCTCAAACTTTAAAAGGACATTCCTAATTGAATACTCTTGTAACATGCTCCTGAGAAAACAAAATAAGATTCCAAAAGCTTTTCCCCTGAAGTTACTGCATTGTCTGCACGCAGCTAAACAAACACTCATGAAACTCCAGCTTCTCAGCTTTTAGCAGAAATTCCCTCTCAATCACAATTAAATAATTGTTGAGAGGCTAGTTGGTATCATCTGGGAGGGAGATACAATAACCCTGTCACATGTAATGCGAAGCTCACCTTTGAAAAACTTTGAAAACTTTGTTTCCTCTTTGAAAACAATTCAGAGTAGGAAGAAGGTGAGTTTTATTTCTTTTTCAAACCAGTGATCTTCAGAAATACACGAGAAATCTTGATTTCCACATTTTTCATTATTCTGTCCTAAAATGTGCCAAATGAACTTCATAAAAGGCAGAATTGTTACTGTTTTCCCCATGCTGGAGGTTTAAAACAGTTTTGCTATATAAATTTTTAGGTATCAGACAGTGATGAAACAGAAACTACACCCTACTGCCTCCAACTTCTGGCACCTGATCACACATCCAAGTTATGCTCTCATAATCCCTTAACAGTTGTAGCTTGCATACTCCACCCACTATTATCTGCTAAATTAAACACTTTGTTTCCGTGGCAAAAATCTGATGGTTCTTTAAATTCGCTATGTTCATATGTGTTATGAAAAAAACTCAGTATATTTTCTTTTATAAATTATTATCCAACATGCAAAGGCTCAAGTCACATACTTCAGTCATAAGACACCAGTTTCTTCTGTGTTCTGCTAATAAATGCGAAAAACAGTTAAGTTACTCTAAAAATTGCAATTTAGACCATTCTTCACCTTGCCGTATCAACACTATTGGGTCCATGGACACAAGGCACTAGAACAACAGCATGGGAACAGCCAGAGAAAATCTGCTGTGGTACATAGATTAGAAGACACAACACTGAACACTAGGAAGGATTTATTGTTTCCGGAACCTGAAGTTTCTAATATTCTTTATACTACATACTAATATATTATTATGATACTCTAGCAATGTCTTCAGCTTTTCTAGGAGTTCTGAACACCCCCAGCATCTTCAGAGAGGGCACCTCCCTTATGTTTCTTCAGCCAAGCCGGAAAGGTAGCTCCAACTGACAAATGATTTGTGTACAAACTGAGTAACTACTTGAGGACAAATCTGTACTCAGAATATTAAGGAAACTGAGAGTGGGTTTTTTGTCCTGAAAGAGCCCTCAAGAACTCTTCTGTAACTCAGCCCACACTTCTTTACCCTGGAAGACATAAGCAATGCCAAGTGCCATTCTCTGCATTTAGCTTTTTTGTTCACTTTTAATCCGCTACTCATAATACACTATAATCCACTGGTTATCCCAGAAACACAATGGCACATCAGCCATGCTTATATTTCCCAGAACTGTTGATGTTATTGCACCCATTTTTTTTGTGCAGTTAAACTGGACCATCTGCAGCCTTTCGGCATCAGCCCTCTGACTGCACGGAGCCAGAAAGCATCCAGCCCTGTCCCCTGTCCCACTGTTCAACCCTAGGTCCTCACCCCAACGCCCCTTCAGGTATTTCAAACCTCTTCTTTGAAACCTAGGAACAGAGACAGAATTATATTTGCCAATAACCAAGCACTTCCCTTTACATAAGTTTGGCATTTCATAAAGTAGAGATTTCAAATTTCAATATTACATGAACAAATGCCAAAACCATTCAACTCCACAAAAGTGGCAATAATGCAAAGTTATAAGTTACCCTGAGCTTTCAGGGCTGTATGCGGGCAGCCCATGCCTACATGGGTGTACCATCAACTGTATCGGAGAGGAATTTACTCCTTGGCGACAAAAGAGACCTTTCCAGAAACAGCACCGCTGCGGCTGCCTGCCCACATACACACAGTAGAAAGCTGGAATTGTTGCTGAGCAACCGGAGCTGTGCAATTGCTGCCTCCTCAGCTGGCCATCTCTTCTCTGCATAGTCAGAGTGGAGGAGGTTGGACAAGATGCAGGATGCCCTGTAGCTGCTGGCCTTATTAAACCTCTTTCTGCTTCTGTAGTACATGATCGTTATTTGTCATGAAGTGTTATCATTCTTGATGTGTCTGGAGTACAACACGTTGTCTGATCTAGATTAAGCGACAAAGGTCTTTCTGACCTGTAAATCTTCTGAATATTAATTGTAATGATGACATACAAGGGTTGGACTAGATGACCTTTAAAGGTCCCTTCCAACCCAACACATTCGATCATTCTATGATTGATCCTATGATACTCCTTCATTACCAGTCACAGTTCTTTGAAAATGTGTCCTGTGACTATAAAGCATTTTCAAATATATTGTTTGGCTACTGAAAACTGAAATCAGTGGGGACCTCAGGCATTCCTTTAACCAGTCACAGCCTGATTGTGACCAAGAAAAGCCCTTCTTTCCCATCTAGACATTTGATGTCATGCTTTGTCCAAATATATTTAGCCAATGCAATCCATATTGCTATATTGCTCAATTGTCACTGTATTCCAAAGAAGACAGCATACTTGGCTTTTTGTTTTGTTTTTATTAGAAAGACCTGTAAGAAAATTAAAGAAATCTACTCATAATTCTTATGCATTGGTTTGTCTTTTCGTTGCTGCATATTGTTTTAACTTGTTGTAATATTCTCATGGTGATGAAAAGGAAATGCAGCTTTTTGTGTCTTCCAGCAGGTTAGCTATCATTAGCCATTGTTGAGATTACTTCAGCCATCTTGTACGAAGGTAACAGCTTTCTCAAGCAATTTGCTGTACATTCAATAACTGCATCCAATGGTTTGCCTGCCACCAGGCAGCAAGTGGATACTTCTTAATCTGATCAAAGCTATCCAATCATTGCTTGAAAAAATACAAGCACAAAAATCATAAAAGTTCTCTCTCTTCATCGCAAATTAAAGAAGCATTTCCACCTTTTCATCCACTTTTTCTTTCCAGGTTCCACACCTGAAACCCTCTCTCCTTGCATCTTTGCACGCTTCCTCAGAAAAGACACAAATTATGCAGCTTTCTGGCCCTGTTCATTTTGATGTACATTGCTGAATGTGGGATTTTTCTTAGCAATGACTTGCTAATAACCTGCAACACAAGTACATGCACTGAGAGACTTATGGCAATCTGCCTCTGGCAGAAGCTGGACCCATACCCTCTTCTGTATTTTGTTTGTTCCTGAACAGAAACACAAATTAAGGTTAGTTTTCTACCAGCACAATCCCTAAATTACAGCACACAGGATTAGAATGAAGTTTTATCTTTTAAGGAAGAGCATTTTATTTATTTCAATAAAGTTATTGCCAAACAACAATGGTTAAGACCAACAATGTCATGGTCTTAATCTATGTCCCTTATTTTCACTGATACATCAAATGTTTTTCCCTGTTTACACTATTTTACACCTGGTATTCAGCAATTCTTAGTGTCCTAATTTTGCTTTCCTGGGAAAATGCCAATACTGGAGAGGTATTGCATTATCTCCCATTATTATTTTAAACATCCAATGTACTGGGGAGGCAGTGGAAGACAAGTCTTTCCACATGGGCTACTGTACCGGAACATCCCCCATCTACCTTAAGATAGAAGTTAAAAAGTTAATAATAATTACGTTGGTCCATCTAATAAAAAAATAAATCCCATTAAGGGAGGTGACCTCACCCAAAAGTATAACAGTTGCTTCTTGTCCTTAGTGGTTAAACTGTGCATTGCTCCAGGGCAGAAGGAATCCTCCTTTATCTCTACTTTTTTCCACCTCATTCACTGGAAAAAATATAGGCTGCTGTATTTTTGTAGGAGGATATTTTTTGGTAATTATATCACCAAGTCCCTTTCTAGAAAAACAAGACACACATACTTACTAATATGGACTTCATTCAACTTGTACAAGAGCAAAAGTTCCAGCCCATGAAGGTGTTAAATGATAAATGTAACCAAACTATACACTTAAAAAAAGAAAGTTCTGACTACTTAATCTCATAGCCACATATCCATAAAACCAACAGGAAAAGAAGTAGCTAAATTCTCTACTGAATAATGCTACGATCAAAATTTAAATGAATGTGTCCCGGTTTGAAGTAAAACCGAACCAATTTTGTGTTCTGTAATTTTACATGTTAGCTAGGCCCCCTCTAACTCTCTGAAATTAACAGAAATATTGTGGAGAAAACTGCTCGTTCTCAGAGTGATAAGACCAATGTTTGTGCTATGTGCCAAGGAATGGTATGCAGAGAGGCCCTTGCTTATACTTATTCCTATAACAACCAAGGTCAGCCAATTTTCGTTATTTGCCCCTTAGAGGGTCGGAAACGGAAAAAACATAGAGGGGTCACATCTGTGGGGAGGAGTGGACAGGACAGGTGACTCAAACCTGACCAGCCAGGGTATTCCATCCCATCTGCCCCATGCTCAGTATAAAAGCTGAGGGATCAAAGGGTCAAGGGTCCTTCCTGCGATGGCCGACGTCCAGAGAGGACTCTGTTCATCTGCCTTTGATCCCGATTCTTGTGTTCCTGACTCCAGAGCTGGAATCCAGTTCCCATCCATCGCTAAGTCCATTCTGGGACTTCCCCAGTACCTGCCGGTGACGGGACTGTCATCCTGGGAGCTTGATACAGTTTTGTATATATTTCATTATTTTCTTACTTTTTTTATTTTAGTATTAATTCTTCATTAAAGTAGTTTAGTTCATTCTAAACTTCTAAATCTCCTTATCTCTGCCTCTCCTCCTTTGGGGGGGGGAAGGGCCATCTGTCGGTCCAGTTTTGGTGATTTCAGCTAAAACCATGACAGATTTATTGGCGCCCGAAAGGTGGAAATGAACCACTCTGTTGCTAGACAGCTACAGGTTTGAAGCCTGCACCCCAGACCACTGAGGGTCATCCGGAAGAGATGCAACGTACAAATGGGCTCGTGACCGAGGGGTGGATTTAACCATGGACGCTATTGCGCAGGTTATCCACAATTGTGAAACATGCGCCGAAATCAAGCAAGCTAAAAGGTTAAAACCTTTGTGGCATGGAGGTCGGTGGTTGGTTAATAGTGAGATAATGACTTCATTTTATCCTTAGCTCCATATATCAACTAATTAATTAATTACTGAGTTTACAAAAGATTAAGTGAGAAAATACAATGTATTTTGATGAAATATTAAGACATTCTAGATGACGTTACCACAGCATTAGGTTGATTCTCTTGACTTGACAGTTTTAGGTTTTAGTAGGACTGATAAACAAGTTACCCTGACAAGAGATAGGCACAATAACTTGATTGTTTATATTTATAATATAACAATATAACAGAAATAATAGCCTTAATGGGTTTGGAGTGTGTTCTGGAAACTACTACAAAAGTTAAGGTGAGGTGCATTTGTTTTGTTTTAACATTATGGAAATCTCATGGCATCCAACCATCTCTGGGATCTATTAACTGAGCACCCCTTCCAGGAAAAGGTCATCAAGTTATCTTCTGTTACTGGTGAAAGACCATACTGCAAACTTTTTTACTATTATACACACTGAGGACTAAGCCAAAACAAAGGGAAAACAAACAGTTTACCAAAAAAAAAAGAGTTCAATTCAATATTAACTCTTGAAAGAGTTTTGTATAATTAATTGTGCATTTTGACTCAACAAAACTTGTAATAAAATAATTGTCAGAGTAGAGATGAAAGAACAGACTTCCAGTGTGAGGTAGGAAAAAGGATTTGTCAGTGCATGTTATATTATTCCTCTTCTTCTAAGGTAGGTCTCAAGAGCATCCTCTGCCACTGTTACTTTGAGAACTACTGAAAGAAGAACCGTGTTTTCATAGCTGAAGTCTTTGTCACAAGACAAGTAACTAACATGGGAAACAGCTGCCCTCTTAAAAATACAACAGGTATTTTTTTTATAAACAGCAAAAGTTTTCTAATTTCATTACAGATAAAAATACCTACTCAGAGAGGCAACAGAGGAAATGACCCTCAGTTATCTTCTATCACAGCATCTCAGAAAAACAAAGAGATAACCAGTAACCGCTGTGCCCTGCAAAGTGAGCACGTACGCGGTCCTTGCGGGACGCCTTATCCCGCAAAATCTTACGGGGGGAAAAAAGTTACCACAGAAGAGCGAGCTTTAAAACTTCGTTTTCCACGCAGACTCCAAACGCTGGGAAGCTCATTCCACCCGCAAACACGGATTCCCCCCCCCGCCCGGGATCGCCCTCAGACACGGCCGCGGCCGTGTTTGCCGCTGTTTGCCGCGACCAGCCGGGCCCGCCACGATGCCCCCCGACACCGACTCACCTGCATCTCCCGGCCGCTCTCCGGCGGGGCCGGGGCATGTCCCGGGACGTCGC
>KZ505649.1:1147875-1175990 GCA_002844005.1 Limosa lapponica baueri | reverse complement strand
GAGGGAGAGACCTGAAAAGTCACCCCTTGCTGCTGCACCAAGAGCTGAAAACTTGCATCAGGTTCAGCCTTAGTATTCAAGGCATAGCAAAAGAATCTGACCTTTAACATCTCATTTATCAGCAACTCCCAAAAGTATGTATTTATGCAGCTCCCACACCTGGCATTACTGGAGGAGGCAAGAGGGTTTAAAGATTCAAAGGCTGATCTTTCAACTGCGAGATAGAAGGGCAATGACATTTAATACACCTGGATGCTACAGGTGCACATAATACAGCTTTCTCCTAATTGGATAACACAGTGGGGGTTGCCCTCTTAAATGATCAGAGAGTGACCTTGTTATCAGGTTTCCAGTGCTCTGTGCTTTTAGAACAAGACAGTGAAAGTAAAGCTCTTGCTGATGCTGTGAGACATAATGATTATTTAGGTATAAATCAAATTCCACATCTGTTTGTAAATAAATCTGTCCCCAAGGAAACCTCTTTCTCCTAAACTTCTGACAGAAGATACAAGTCAGGATGGTAATCATAGTACAGAAAATGGTTACAATGCATGCACACTAGTACTGAAAGCTATGAGAGATTAAATATACATGAAGAACAGACAGAGGATGTATGACCTGGCACTGAGGCATCTGCAGCTTTTGTTCACCTGCAATCTACATCAACACATTCACAGGAACATGAAAGCTAAATACTAGGAGTAAAGCTCAGATAATTCAGGAGCAGAATATCTGAAATTCTTTACAGAAATGTGTAAGAAACCCAATGCCCAGGCTTGAGTTAGGTATTTCACCTTGGAATGTGTTTCTGTCCTGCTCCTTTTGATGTAATTTGAACTCCAGGGACCCTCCTGCTAGTCTCTTATGGAAACATGCATACACAGGGCTGCAAAAGACCTGCAGAAACTCCGTGTCTCGGCCCAACAATTCCTAAACATTCCCTAAGAGGATTTTTCCACGTACTCTTAAAAATCTCTGGAAGACAGAGACTGCACAAACCTCCCAGGGGGCATGGTCCAGTTCTCATTTACCCATTTCATTGGTTTATTACTAATATATTACTTCAAAGTACACTTTTTCTCATTTATCCTTCAGTGAGTAGGCAGAAAATAATACCTTTATTTTATTTATTTAGTTTTTAATGTGTTTGTTGTGAATTAACCCTGGTAGACAGCTAAGCCCTACACAGCCAGTTGCTCCCTTCCCCCCAGTGGGAAATGTTTCCTTTCTCAATTTTTTCTCTCCTAGAAAGAAGCTAATTGTTTCAGCTAAAAGCTATTTACTTCAACATTCCTTGGAATTTGTAGGCTCTGTTACTTATGATTTTCCAATTTGTTGGTACTGTTGCCAAAACATGATACGCAAAACTGGGCATAAAACTCTTCAGTGGCCTTAGAAGCCACAGAGCAGAAAGTAAAGCTTTCTACTCCTGGTTTGAATGTAAACTTTTAAAATGCTGCCGGACAACACTTATTCTTTTTACTTTGGATTTTTTCAATATTCACTTTGACACCAATGGGATCTCACATATAATGTTCTGATACATTTTTGCATATTGATATTTATTCCCTTTTATATTTGTTCATTTGACTTTTCTGTTCTTGAGTACTTTACTGAATTTCTGAGCTTGTCTTTCATGCTCTGCTTCTTTAATGAAAACTAGTTTGAGTTTCATTCTTATTCTCTGATCCACATCTGGATCAGCTCTCCCAGCCTGGTACTGAATGTGAATACAAATGCTCAGTTCCCTCATGAACAATGTCCTGGAAAGTCAGGATCCTTTAAGACCTCATAGAGTATCTTCAAAGAGTTTCTCTGAAAATAATTTACAGCTTGTCTCAAGCACAGTCTTTCAAATCATTGCTGACCTCCATCATAGTAATTTAAACTAGATCATATCTGCCTTGTTTCTTAAAAAATTTATAAATGGGAAAAAAAATACGAATTATGAGACTTGTGTCAGAAACTGCTAAAAATTAGGGGCGTGCTAGAGGTATTAGTTCCCACTAAGTGAATACATGCCTGTCACCCAGCTAAACTATTGAAGAAGATAATTGGATTGATCTGACCTGAATTATTTCTTTATAATCCATGTGGTACATTTTCTTTCCCATTCTTGTCCCCTGAACTATTAGAAAATGATAGCATAATAATTTGTTCTAGTCATCTTGAGGATTATTCTTCCCTCATTTTTAAGGAAAAGTGTCTGATATTCTCTAAGACCCTGGGACTCTACCCATCGTTAAGTAGTGCTCCAAAAAACAGTCTTATTTGGAAGATTGTTCTCAGCATTCAAAGGTATATTTCATTTCCTGTTGTCTTGAGTAGCTCTAAATGATATAGATATTTCACAGTACTTCTTTAATCTGATGCTTTCCTATTACTTTTATTATTTTTTTACAGTCTTGTCATAAAAAGCATTTTATTAAGACCAAAGAAATAGGAACTAGGCATTGTGGTCTTCCATAGACTTCCCACTATTTCTTTATTCTATCCTTTGCTCATTCTGCATGGCTCCTTTTGATTTTATCCCTCCACAGTTTGCTTCTTAGAAACATCTCTATATTTTGTGGTCATCCTTAGCACTGATACTCTACATATTATTATTATTATCCATATTATTATTTTTTAACTTTCGGAAGACATATATTAGCAGAGGTACCTCACTGGGATTTTAATACCATTAAGGATACTGAAGGTGCCATTGTAACACAGAATCACACAGTAGTTGAAACTGAAAAAGTTCTCTGGAGATCACCTAATCCAACCCCTGCTCAAAGCAGGGTCAGCCAGAAAAGGTTGCCTAAGACCTCATCCAGTTTTAATATCTCCATAGATGGAGATTCCACAACATCTCTGGGCAACCCATTCCACTGCTTGACCACCCTCACAGTATTTTTTTTTTTTGCTATGCTACAGTGGAATTTCCTGTGTTTCAGTTTGTGTCCGTTGCCTTTTGTCCTGGGCACTGCTTGTTCCCTCTTCATTACACCCTTCCTGCAGGGGACTGATAAGATCCCTCTGAGCCTTCTCTTCTCCAGGCTGAACAGTCATAGCTGTCTCCTCATAAGACAGATGCTCCAGTCCCTTCATCCTTTTTGTGGTCTTTGGTGCACTCGCTCCTCTATGTCCATGTTCTTCCTGTACTGGAGAGCCCTGAAATGGACACGGCACTCCAGGTGTAGGCTTACCAGTGCTGAGTAAAGGGGAAGGATCACCTCTCTTAACCTGCTGTAGTACTCTTCCTAATGCAGCCTAGGATGCAGTTGGTCTTCTCTGATGGGTTACTCGCCATGCATAGTCCAGATGCAGGACTTACTAAATCTGTTGAATTTCAGGAAATGCCTGTTTGGCCATATCTCCAGCCTACCAAGATCCCTCTGAATGGTGGCACCACCATCTGGTATATCATTCCTCCCAGTTTTGTATCATCTGCATGTCCACTGAGGGTACACTCTGTCCCATCATCCAGATCATTAATGAATACGTTAAACAGTATTCAACCAGCGTTGACCCCTGGGGTACACTGCTTGTGACAGGCCTCCACCCAGACTGTGCTGCTGATCACAACCCTCTAAGCTTGGCAGTTCTCCCACTTTTCAGTCCATCTCACTTTCCATTTATCTAGTCCTTACTTTATCAATTTATCTGTGAGGAACTTAACATGAGACAGTCCCATAACTAAAGTCTATAATAAAGTCAAGATAAATAACGTCCACTGCTCTCCCCTTATCCACCAAACCAACTGTCTCATTGTAACAGGATGTCAGGCTGGTTAAGCACAACTTCCCCTTCTTAAATCCATGCTGAAACATGGCAAAGGCACAAATATTTCAGACTTTGAGAACTGATAGTCATGCCATTATATCAAGGTGATAACTACTTATGTTTGGTATATCGGGGGCTACATAGGTTTGTATGTCCAAGAATATCTCAGAAAGCTCAGCCTCTGTCACACCTGAGTCACCTCAGCCACTTGATTCACTTGTGTCAGTTTTGACTTCAGTCACGTGAATTGTTTACTTGACACTATTCACTTCGGTCACTTACCCAAGCCTGCCTGTCGCTTGATCAGCTCTTTTCAGCTCCTTTCAGCAGTCCCTTCACTCATGTCGATTCTCAGGTTAGTTAGCTCCTTCAGGTGGACCTGCTGGGCAGTCATTTACTGCCACCATCCTCTCCTTCGGCTCCACTAATGGCAAAGTGCAAGGGTAAGACAGAACTGGTGTCCAAACCGATTTGTACAAAAATTTCTTATGGATTTCAGATTATAAAAAAAAAAAAAAACACTGGTATGAATGAAAATAGAAATCTATTAGTAAGAGAATAGTTAGTAATACAAGTTTCTATAACTGAAGATTAGTTTGCCTTTTTTACAGGTATTAGCTACACAAAAGTTTAAGCACAGAAGTGTTTTCTATTCCCAACTTAATTTATAGAAAAAGCAGCATTCCAGCTGCTGCTTTACTAATTCTGAGTGGTATGAAAGAAGTATTCACATGTCATGCTCTTACTTCTGTGTCTAAACAAATTCAGGTGCTGGCTTTTGGGAACAATTCAAGAGCTTGATATTCTGTTTTCGAAAGTGGTCACAAGACACCTTGGGAGAGAGAAGAGGGCAAGCTTATGTGATATTTTTGCATAGTACTATCCCAGGCTCTGACCATCTTCTGCTTAGGCAATTTTTAGTGCCTATTGTCATGGTGCCACCAGGGATGGTGGCTCCCTGGGGCCAGGGTGCAGGGGGGCCCACGGGTGGGTAATGGCAGGGCCTGACAACCATGGTCTATCCCACCCCCAGCCAGGCGCTGAGCAGCCGGGGGGCATGAGGGCAGCCCTGGGCATCGGGCATCTGCTTGGTGATGGGCTGAGGACAGATTTTGTCTGTTTAGGAAATCACACTGGAAGTCTGTTCCAAACTCTTCTCCAGCCTCCCTCTAAGCCCATGCAAAGTTGTTGAATCCACAGTGTTGTTCAGCAAAGGGACCCACAGGTTTACTGCCTGTTGCGTAAAGAATAACTTTAAACTTTTTTGTTTTGAATTTGGTTACAACTAGCTTCATCTGATGGCCCGGATACTTGCATTTGGAAAACATGCTGAACATTCAAGCCCTTTCCGTTTTCTCCATGCCACTCATAATCTTGTAGACTTCTATGATATCTTGCTCTGCAGCAGCATCTCTTCTCCAGCCAACTCAATCATTCTTCTTATGGCAGCCATTCTAGTTCATTGATCACCCTGATGCCCTTCTATTCTATATATCTTTTTTGAGATTGAAGAACCCAAATTGCACAGGATATTCAAGGCGTGGGCAACCAATTTACACAACAGTGTAATTGCATTTTCCATTTTGCTCTTTAGTCCCTTCCTGACAATTTCTGGCATGTCATTTTTTTTTCTCATTGCAACTGAGCATTAAGTGGATGTTTTTGTGTAATTTTTTTATTTAAATCACAGGGTCTTACTCCTCACTGATAATGTTTTAGGATACAAAGGACTGATCTTGGGCAGGGAATAAGACTTCAGACATGATAAGACAAAAATAAAACGTTAATGGATCCTACCTCACTTGGTAGCATCTCAGTCCATTCACCTTCCCATAGCAATACAACCTGCAGCAATAATTGTTCACCCAGCATGGATAAAGCCCATAACAACACCTACCATGGCTTTGTAGAGTACTGAAGATAAGTCTTGAGCAATACCAAGTAAAAAAGTGTAAGAACACAGTGGAACTAAAGAAATAAATGATTGTACACATCCAAAAAAAAAAGTTCATAGTTTTGTGAGTTAACCTGTGACATATTCAAATCACTGTCAAGCTTTTAAGAAAATAAAGAATTTCAAATCTTATTCTTGCTTACATTAACACCATTTCACTTGAATCTAGCACAGTAAAAATAAACAGCCCACTTTGATCATTTCTATCTGCCCTCCCCCTCAAAAAATGATAGTAAATGCGGATAATGCACTTTTACATTTTTGCATAAACCAGCCACTAGAGGGGGAGATAATGCCAAACACTCGAATATATCTAATCCTAGCTAGCAGAAATTCTACATTTGAGTCTACTTTCTAACTACTACCATGACCACAAGTCCCAAATATACTTTTATTTTTCACAGTACGATACCAGTCTTCAGTCACAATGAATTACATTGAATTCCTTATTAGGTTGTCCAGCAGATGCACCAAAATGCTTTTTGCCAGAAGAAACACCTTTTTTTAGAAAGCTCTGTTTATTTATTCAGTGATTGACAAGTCATTTTTAAATTGTAATTTTTCTGTAAAGGTGATTCTCTTTTGTGACAGTAAGGTTCAGCAACGCTCTTATAAGTAATCTGAAAATTCCTAGGGACTTCAGCAACCTTAGATTCACTAATTATAACAGACCACAAAACTGTGACATTGTGCACTCATTCAGTAGTACCTGTATTGAGACAATAATGGTAAATATTATAGATTATTTTATTATAAATAATATTTTAAATTTAAGACGCCAGATCATGACACTTGCGGCAAAAATCAATTTATTAACCAAACACAAAATCAGGCTGTACTGTCTACCTATTGTGATCATGAAAAAAAGTCTAGCGGTTTGTTAATGATGATAGTGATAGCACCCACTTTTCCATCTCTATGTGTGTCACTCAGATCAGGGTGACACACAGCTGTTGGTAGCTGTTGTCAAGGTAAGGAAGGCTTATATTGTCTTGTATCACAAAGCCATAAAGCCCAAAGGTTCTCCATAGGAGAGGAACATCATAATTATCCGCATCTATGGTATTAATAAACCAGCAAACACAATATAGCTATAATAAAATCTTCGTCTAAGGGACCAATGGTCATTATGGGAGGAATTACTTTATATTTCATTGTAACTTGTTAGGCAAATCTGTGAGGCTAACATGACATAGTATGTTATTATATTTCCTGAAAGGCAGTCTGTCAAGCAATACTAAGGCAGATCTGCCCTGGCGCAGACCTGTGCAGCCACATACTGATTCTAGGAGTTCCCTTGCTCCCCTGTCAATTAGGGAGGGAAAATGGCTGGCTGCAGAGACTGATTACCCACTACAACAACGACCACAACCAAGGTGAGGAAATGAAAGAACATTTTGTGTCTTTTAACATCCCACACGAGTGGCTGGGAAGAACCACAAAAGGAATTGTTATTATTTTTTTTGTGACTTTTTGCCTGGGTGATGTATACACCCAGAACTATTGTATGTTCTACCTGGAGATAACCCAGTAATTTACAGATGGATTAATATTATTAAACAATACATATGTATAGATATAAAAATATATTCCCTTGGGCATGACTGTCAGGTAAAAATTAGTGTACATTTATTTCTCAGAGGCAGAAATCTTGAGGAAAATGACACGTATCAAGGCAGGAGATCTAAACAGTAATCATAAAGAGAAATTATAATTACCATAGGGATCAAAAGGGCAAGAAGTGGCAAGTGGAAACAGAAGGCATTATGGTCAACCTCAGAAACAGACAGGAAATTTTCAGTGAAGAAATTTTAGGCTTACAGAGAGATACATAAACTCATGAAAGATACTTTAAAGAAGAGAAAGGGAAACTAACCGGTTGTTGGAGTTACAAATCTTTTTTAAAAAGCAACAAACAAAAAATGTATTAAAGTTTTCTGAAGGCAGAAGACCAAGTGACTGATTTTCCCTTGCCCTTTGGTGAGGGTGCTGGTTATGCTGAGTAAATTTAACATGGTAGGAGGGTGGAGCATTGATAACAATTTAGAGAAGCAGCAGTGCTGTGGGAATGTGCTCTCCTACCTGTCCTCACTGGTTCTCTGCAAAGAGGGAGCCAACAGCTGGAGAAAGGAGATGCAGTAGAGCAATGGGAGTAGCAGAGAGGTGACTGGAGGACTGATCCAAAAGTGTCCACGCTGAGAAAGATGAGAGGAAGCCCTGAAATCAAACAGTATTGTTCATGAGGGGTGGAGACCCTTTTAATACGGAAAACTATCTGGTGGATGGAATGGCTGATAATATAATATAAGAGTCTGCATGTCATTTCTTTCCAACTGCTAAAGAAAACCTTTAAAAAACTTTGAGGTATCAAATTTTAACAGAGGAAAAAATATTTAAATATCTACATGGCTGTGACCATTTAAACAAAACCTATCACTAAAATCTCAGTCCTTCATTGCTGAGAAAAGTCATGCTAGAATGAGGAGAAGAGGACAAAGTATTGGCCAGAAAGAAACCCAAGACACCCCCAGAAAGTTAGAATTTAACTGGAGATAATTCACTGAAGCCTCATCAGGGAATTCATCTTTGACAAATCAAACTGCTCTTGAAAAACAAAGCTGAGTAGCTTTGCTCCTAATTTACCTGGTCTTTTAGAGCACTTTTGCCTTACAACCTCTTTACAAAGTAGACAATTAAATAATTATATTGTATGGGTAAGTTAACTGCACAGATAAAGGGATAGCTTGGACAGCACAGCCAGAGAGCAATAGTGTAAAATAAGAGCTTGGGCTGGAGAAATATAAAGAGCCGTGTGTGAGAGAGCAGTAATGGCTGGGAGTGACTTCATTCCTCGCATGTCTCTGGTCAGGGAGAGGGAATACGGCTGTAAGGGAGTGAAGTCCACTCATGACACATAACTGGGCAGAGATTCAGCTCAAGGGAAAAAAGTCATAAACATCAGAAGGTGTCAGGCAAGAGCAAGGAGCAACAGGATATGAGTTACTTGTGGGCTTTAATTGGCAGAAATGGTAGTATTAAAGACAGGAAAAGTAAAAATATTGTAGCACTGCCCCTACGTTGTGCTTCTTACAGACTTTTTACTGGCCAAGTACAGTGAAAGGGACCACTCGTGCTGAGGTAGGAAATTCTCAAGTGTTTAGCACTAGACACAACTCAGGGCAGATACAGTCAACGCCAGCAGTGCTTCCAAAACTTTTTTGAACAATACTACAGACATAAGCCTGATTTTTTTTTCAGTAACAAAAGCCAGACCAAAAGAGCACACTATGCAGGAGACCGAGCAAGTTCTCATTGGATGCTTTGGAATAAGATTTATTTTTAATGTATCTATTATCACCCTTTTAAGCAGATTTTTTAAACATATTTTATATAAGATTTTATATTTTAAGCTATACCAAAACTGAGCAAGATGTTAAACTAAAAACTTAATATTAAGGATGCTACCTTCAGGCTGAAGAGTCTATAGCTTTGGTTGTTTAAAACTACTTTTATTTAACAATTTAACTTTGATACTTAACAACTGTGCAAAGAACATGTGCTGTAGACTTTTTAAGGTTCATTGTTGTGCCACAGAGCCCTCTTTGTTCGTATTTTTAGACCTTCCAAATATTTGTTTACACATTTCCTGTGGACAACATACCTTCTGTAACACTGCTTCTGCACTGGCCCACTCCCGTTTTATTTTAGTATCCCCCAGCTGATGGGGGGACAGATGGGTGAGGGTTGGGAGCAGAGGAATGCTGCCCTGCCTCTGACGGCAGTGGAAGCTATGCAGCTCGCCTCCCCCGGACAGCTCTCAGACGCCTTTTGGGAAAGGGGCCAACATGACTCTCTTGGTCATCATAAAGGTTAGAGACCTACAAAAGACCCGAGGTGAATCAGCTTTCAATCTTGAACGGCAGGGCACAGGTCACTGAGAAGCTGTTGCTGAAGATTCCCATTCCTGAGAGGTTGTTTAAGATCAAGGGAACAGGCACACATTAATACGACTATGCAACGCTAATTTTAAAATTGGTATGTAGTTTGGGCTGTTCATAAACTTTTCCTACAGTTCCCAACTTCACCTTGTCTGGCTATGGAATTTAAATTCAATTCTTGTCTTAGCAGACTGAGAATTGTAAGTTTAGATTAATGCATTTCAATTTAACACTTTGTAAAATTAATAGAGCCTAATCTGCGCCATCTGCGATATTTTGTGTGTGCAACACGAACCAGTTTGCATTATGATTTTCTTCTCTTTTCTGGCTGTGACAGTACAAAATCCCTCTATGCTGAGATATGCTTCTTTGCGTCTCCCGATCCAAAAGCTGCATCCTCCCTAGTCTCACAGGAGGTTGGAGCAGCCATTGGAGAGTTCCTGCCACGTAGCTGCACTGCCCATGTCTTGCAGATGCCACAGGCAGGGCAGCAGGGAGAGGAGAGACCTCTGGAAGCTTTACTCAGTGCAGGGCCACTGAATTCCCTGACTGTAACAGAAGTCAGCACAAAGGGTAAGACCCTGGCTTTCTATGGGAAATGTGGATGATCTCAAAGATAAATGCTGTGGAAAGTTGTGAGTTTAGGAAACATTGAGCTTTAACATATAAATTCCTCTAAAGCACTGTTTGCAATTTCAGTTTATTATGCTCACTAGTTAGTTTTTCACCTGTAATGAGCATAACATCTTTCCAAAGAGGGATTTGGAAAATAAAATAAATTAAATAAATTTCCAAATAAGGATGGGGTGATTCTCTAGGGTATAAATCCTAACATGAATGCAAACAGCTGTTAGTTCCCAGTATGCAGACGTGCACGTCATGCCTGCCCCTGTTCCAGATCATGGCACCCACCAGTGTGATGGTAATCAGTATAAACCCAGGCTACAATTAGGGCAGGTCCACTGGGAGGGTCTCATAATCCTGAACTCTTATACCCTTCAATAAATCTATTTAGGACTCGGCCAAGCTCCTGTTTGGCTCCTCCCTTGTTTCTCCTGTATCCTCTGGAAAGCCGGCCAAAGGCAGCCGTTTCCCCTGCTATGGTGGCTTTTTCCCTCGACAAATGACTCAAGCTTCCTGCTGTCTTCTCCCCTTGTGTACAGTATTTCAGGGCTCAAATAGAAACTCCTGCTGGCTAGCTGGGCAGTCCCACATGACTTTCCAGCTCCTCCAGGACTGCGCGGGGAGTGAAAAATTCCCCTATTTTCCCTCACAGCTTCTCCCTTCAGCAAGCATGTGGAGACAGCAGTGGAAGGACCTGGGGAAAGGAGGCTGTGAGGTCCTGCAGAAAGAGAAGCTGACGGGCTAATGACAGCAGATCCTCTGCCACACATCTATTGGGAAAGGAAATTTTACAGAAAATGTTTTATGGGAAAGAGGAGGAAGTCTTTTGGGGAGAAAATAACAGATTCAAAAGGAGAAAAAAAGTGGAGAAGGAAAGATTTTCTTCCTCACATCTCTCATCGTTCCCATAGAGAAGAAAACATCTTAGATGCTCCACACCGCCAAACTATGAACACACTGGAAATCAAGTATTTGCTAATATGTACTTCCCACACTCACAGGACCTTTTTCTATAACTATCTATATAAACACTGCCTCAAAGGTAAAATCATGTATAAACCTGTCTACAGTTTGTATCTCTAGGATTTTTTTTCAGAAAGCTGGGTAGGTATGAAACCTTACTGCTAGTGTGAACATCTCACCAGTCTCTCATGTTCAGCACTGGTGACACAAAGTACATAACCATAACAAAACAAAGGTTACATGAATAATAATTGGCAATTCTTTCCTCTATTTTATCTGTTAATTTGTTCCTTCAATTTGCCTTACAGTTGTTGCTATTAACATCACTTCTGTTTTTCTACCTGAATAATTTGTTATTCCCTAGACTAAGACTGCTTTGAAAATAAAAATTGAGTCTTGGTAAGTATAATATTCATTCCTTATTATTAACCAAGATCTTCTTTATTTGTCTGGAATACAAATGCATATTAATAATGCCAGTACACCTTTAGGAAATAAAACACTCCACTAAATATAACAGTATGTTTCATGTTCACAGAATAGAACCTAGGGATGAAGTATAGATGTTTGATTATATTGAAGTTTTATATAAAGTGTTTAGAGGCCATAATTTTTTGTTTAAATGTTCTTGAATATTGATGAAGCGTTGAAGGCTGCAGAACTGATGAGTGATTCACATGAAACACTAATGCAGAACTGAAATCCATGGCCAATTACTTTTCATAATTCTCTTTGATTTTCCAGGACTAGACCTGCTCTCTCAGTGCACATACAAAATTATTCACTGGGCAGCAATATCGCAAACTGAGGGGAACATGGGCTTTGAATACAAAACCACTCAGGGCTTATAAATACTTTTATATGAAAATAACAATACATGGTACATTTATAAAGCTAACAATACATATATTGACCATGCAACAATAAATTCTGATTCCAGTGTTTGTGACTGAGAGAAATATACTGTAAAACAGAATTATTTTGAAGTCTGACATCTGTCATGTGGTTCTGTGTGTCAGTCTGACCAGAAGCACCATTCTAGAAATCCCATCACTAAATAAGGCCCCACTCAGTGATTTAATGTATTCCGAGAATCTGTAATGTGCAAGATTAAGAAAGCAGCTCAGTAAATAATAAAGTTATTTTGACCAAGTTCATATAAATTATATCCTGTCATATTAGACTATTTCTATTTTGCAGCACCAGAAGGATAAAGCAGACCAAAGTTTGTGAGGCTTCTGTTAAGCTTTCCTTATTGTTCTTTGGCTGGGACAGGAAACATACACTAGTAAGCTATCCTCTCATATTGCGCAAGCGATTGCATTCTTTGAAAACTATTATCTGCATGAAATCTTTCATGGCAGGAAATTACAAACAGCAAGAAATTCCTTCACAATGAGAGAAAAGCCCAGACTATTTTCAATACTTTTTTTAAAGCACAAAAGGCGCTGCAAAAATGGATTTAGTGGTTGCTGTGATTCCAGATACCTGTCCTGAAGAGTAGGCTGATTCCTTTAGAAAGAGCTTAAGGGTATCAAGTAAAGAAAAAGAGAATTTTTTGAAATCCCAATAGTTAAATTTTCTATCAGACAACTTGTAATTTCTCAGGACTGCTCACTGGAGCAAAATACAGAGAAAACGAAACAGGTGATCATACATGTATTTCTAGTTCAGACTTAAAAACAGTGTTATGAAACAGTTAGAAAAAAATACCTGACCATTCATATAAGCTTTTATGACTGTTTTGGAAACATTTGCCTAACAAGAATATTGGAGTAGAAACTTTGGTTCACACTGGCATAGAATACAAGTCAAGCTACCAATGGATATTACATTGTGACTCACTGCAAATGATGTTAACTGGCAAAATAAAGTTTAGAATAAATAATGGCCTAAATTCTAAGTTACTTTTTTTTCAGTGGACTTTTTAAAGCCATACACTTAAAATGACTCATCTATAGGTCAATGATTCATGTCGAGAGACTGATTTTTGTGAAAAAGAGAGAAATACAGTAACTGGGATTTTACTTTACTGAAAAGAGGCAGAACAGAAACACCCGAGAGAAACGACACAGGAAAGAAATCACTGACTGCTTAAATGGTGTTGTTAACTGAACCGGACTGCCTTTCTTTGCACTAACTGGCAGGATGGTACATATTTAAATCTTTTTTCCCTTTTACCTTTCATTGAAAAGTTCACATTTCATGGTACCAATTCTGGAAGCTACTGAAATCCATCAGTAACTCATTTTATAAAAGGATTGTATGTTACATTTATATAGTGTACTTAGCTCAGTGAATTTACTGAAGGGCAATAACCACACCAATAAAATTATCAAAGTAACCATCCATAAGTATCTCTAGAGATGGTTCCTCCCTCCCCAAAATATGTTATTTTTAGCTCTATTCAAACTAAGTAGACAAGACTGAAGTGAGAGGATTGGCAAGGAGTCTGCTGCAGACATCCAGAGGCCACGTGACCTTCCTGAGCTCAAATGGGATATCCCAGGAAATTCCACATTTCTGAAGAAAAGGAATTTTGCCATCTTCAGACCTGGATCATGTCCTCACCTGCCATGCCACAAAGGCAGTTACAGCTACTCAAATGATACTTTTGAAACAAAAAGAACAAACAATAGGAATGCCATTCATATAAAATATTTCATATATCAGCTTCATAACATTGCTATTTTTTAAAAAGTTGAAATATTCCTTGCTGTGTCAGAGAAACTTACATATTTTAACTCTTTTCTTTAAGCTGATTCTATACAGAGGATAAAATGAGGAAGTCACCTCAGTTTGCATTTTTCCTTGGCATGCTCCATAGGACTCCTGGACAACCTCACCTCCCTTCCTGGCTGCAATCATCTTGCTCTGCTCTTTCTGACCCTGTCTGCCAGTACCTGCTATTACCTTTTGTAACAGCGCTGCAGATTTCTAGTAGTCATAAATTACAGTCTTTACACTTAATCATGACTTCTCTGACTCATTTATGTCAATGGCATAATTTAGATCACCTTTTCTACCACCACAAGGGTTATCTCAGTCCAAAGGAACAGGTATTTTGCTGGTTTTCTTTCTCACCCAATTATCAAGCTAGGATAAAAATGAGAAAATGATGATTTTCTGTGCTACCTTTTCTTTTTTCTGCTGTCTTCCGGTAGACTTCATGCCTGTTACACTGTATAGCAATTCTTCTTAACTATTTATTCTGTTAAAATTCAGTCAACAAGTTGCAGTGAAGGCGACTAAGGTAATTCTGAAGGAATGCATACCATCTGCTTGGTCAAATTCTGCCAGCAAGAAATGTCTCTTTCACACCTGTATTAATCGTAATTTAGACCAATGTGTTCTGCCCTCATATATCAGCAGAGGTATACCTTTTCATGGATGTAATTAACTCAGTCTTGCCTGTGGCAAAGCACAAAGCAGGTATGTCCATCTACGAGTTACTGAGCTGGCTAATTCTTGTCCCTTCATGATACTTCCTAGACTTGGAAGTGTGCACTCAGAAAATACTGTATTTTCAGTTTATGCTTCTGAGCTTTCTTGGAAAAGAGACATCTGAATTGACACCAAGGCCAAAATAAAATCTGATTGCATTGCAGATAACAGCATTTAAATGCCAGGAGTACTTAAGTACTGAATGTTCAAGTTATCAGTTATATTTTTGTTTTGCCTCATACAGGCTTCCAGAAGAATGTTGAATTAGAAGGTTGTACTTGTTTTATGCTTTTAACCTAGTTTTGCATAACCACAGAATTACCCCAATATCTGGGAGACTGGGCAGTAAATAAATAAAGCCCTGAACTTCTCATCATGAAGTGACATGATGCACAAATATTTATCCTATGAGATACGCTTTGTTATGACTGATCAAAAATGCTGGGAAAAGTGTAAGTAATGGGTGAAAAAGGTAACTGTATTGAGATGGCAGATGTCTTCTGTAACTAGTGTCCATAGTCTATGCCTCTACTGTTCGCTTTGCTGACTCCTGAGACCACACCAGTGTGGACATGGCAACATGAAGCATCAAGAAGTTCATTCATTCATTCATTCATTCATTCACTTGTCCATTCAGTGCAGCGTGTGGCTCCACAGACGGCTGGCACAGCTCAGGGGACTGAATGGGGAAGAGAAGTCAGTGGGTATGGGGTGAGAACTGGCACCGCTACCCAGGAAAAAAGCCTCCTGGAATAAATGTTCTCACTGCATAGGCCTAAACAAAATGTCACTTTGAGCCCAGCAGTAAGGCAGTAAAAATACCTGGTTGAGATGAATGTCCACTCAGTCAGTATGTAAATATTTGAAAGAAAGGTTTTACTAAAAAAAAAAGTTTTATTTAGGCACTTAAAGCCCTGTAATTTATTCAAGGGCTCAAAAATACAGGAGAAGTTTCTGAAAAAGGAAAACAGGAGTGATTTTCAGGATGACATAGTTCACTCCTCTGGCTCTGCTGGCTTCTGGGATGCAGAGAAATGCAGCAGGTTTTTTTTTTTATTAACAGTAATGTACTGGGATGCTGGCACGCCAGTGGGGACACACAGGTACAAAGGCACTTTTTGTCCCACCTTCTCTGTACATCAAGCAAGGGTAAAGTGGTTATTTAATTTGCATATTCAGGAAATGATTGTGTCCTTATACAACAACAAACATTTCATTTATGTACAAGAAGTCCTTTATTTTAAAATCCAGAGAAAAATTCCAGTGGGACAGAAATTCCACAGACTGTGGAATATTGTTAACAGGGTTAAACACAACTGAGAAGGCTTGCTTATTTCTTTAAGCTGTTAAATTAGATGGACACATATCACATAATATATATAATGTATTATAATTTGAAGAAAAAAGGGAAAACTGGCCAAGAGGCTATACATTCAATTTACTTCAGAAAGTACTCTTTTTCCTTTGCTTCAGAAGGAAAACACAGAAATAAAATAAAAATTTAAGTGCAGCTACTAATTTATTTAAATTAGCATCTCATTTTGTAATTATACTTCAGTTCATAATTACTGGTTTTAATATGATATCATATCTATGATTCTGAGAATTATGTGTCACATTATGACCACATATTTCTATGTCGTATAGCAAATATCACTCAATTACTCTCCTTGCAAAAAATGGAATGAAACAAAACTAGAATTAAGATAGACAAATGGATGGACAGATAGATAGAAAAGTAGACAAATACAAACATACGTGGATGGATAGATACATAGTACTTGAGATCTATCAAACAACACATGCTCTCTAAAAAGCCACACACTTAACTTCCTTTGTTAAGAGGTCATTGCTTTGCAGATCATATATTTAGAAAAACAAGGTGGGGAGAACTATGTAATTCTCATGGTTCATCCAATATTATGCAAAGAAATGTAGAGTTGGGCAAATTTGCAATCTGCTCTTTCTGGGGCAAGAAGGACCCACTTGATGACCCACCAAGTAGGGGCTTGGCTAGTTCCTAACTGATGGGGGGTACAGGAGTGCTCAGGAAGGCCCTGCCTGCTCAGCGGGGGCAGGATGAGAATGCGCAGACATTGACTTAGCTGAGGATGAGCAAGTGTGCTCCAGAGGTGGGGCAAGTGGACCACCATGCAGCAAAGCCATGGCTTAGGGCCAGGCTGGAGCTGAGAGGTTTCTAACAGCAGCTGCGGCACTTTGAGCCTTGCCAACGGAGGCAAAGCTCCATGTCTTTTCTAGATCACTTGGGGATCTTTGAGTGGAGAGTATAGGTGATATCCCAGAGGTATGAACTGGAATCTGCAGTTTGGCTGGGTTTTGGCTACGTGTTGAATCTGTGGACAGTTTGCCCTGTCATAGCAATGGCATAGGAAGTATTTTTGTCATTCGTTTGGCTATAGATAGAGCCAGCATTATTAGGTATGGTAATTACTGAAGTTTTCTGCTGAATGTTTGTTCTTCCCTGTTTTCTTATTTTTCTCTGTTTGTTTCTTTGGACTCCTAGCCCTCTCACGGCATGAATCAGTGTAACATTTAAGCACCAACCCTGACTGAATTCACTGAAATTTAGTATTTGCTTAATGTTGGGCCCATCACAGCAGTTCAGTCCAACAGCAAGCTCTGAGCAGAGCCCAAGTGGTTATGTCAAAGAAGACATAATCAGTGCCTCCAGGATATGAATCACAGGGTTTTATATTTCCACTTTCTGCCACAGTGAGGCCCATAAAGAACTTAATTTTGCAGTGCTTTTATGATATAGTTCATTGCCTGTCTTTTACTGGAACCAGAACCTATATTCCTCGTTACAGAACTAGATGTGTATTTTCAAATCTACTTAGTTCAAAGAGTATGTTCATGAATAAAAAAACTTCTGGCTGTTTGCTACTGCATTCCAATACAGAGTATAAGCAAATAGACAAATTAAAGTGAATTGGAGCTTTCAGTCCCTTCTCCTGTGCAGCTATCCCTGGTGAATTTAACTGAATAAATGAATAAATCTCTTCTTTTAAATGAATGCTGGAAAAGAGAAAATTTTGAAAATAGTACCAGTGACCGACCATAGCTCTCCTCTATTGAGAAGTAGTCTCTAATGAACTCTGAGGCTATAAATGGACCTCTGTGTTTGAAAAAGGACTTTTTAAAACAATAGGGAATTCACACAATTCTATGAAGTCTAACCATAAATACACAGAAAGATGTACAGGATGGGTTTTCATTTACTCTGTTGCTCTTTTACATCCTCCCAACATTTAATAGTGCTTGGAGATCTCTGTATGTCCATTATATGTGGTGGTGTATAGAGCCTCTTAGATTGTTACAAAGGGAATTTAGTGTAATAATGAATGAAAAAAACCCCAAAATTGCATGACAGAGGCACATTTTGTTTCGGGGTTGTAGGTGCTGTGGTGGATACTCAGTTATGACACCCAGATAATTGATGATGACAAATACTGTATTCTAAAGCTGCTGCATTCGCACAAAGGGATCTTTCTTTGGCCCTGTGGATGTAAGGAGGACCTCCTGCTGCTCTGCTGCCAGCACACTGCCATCACTGAACCCACATTTCCAGTGAGTGTTAACCCACCCTCACACAGAGCAAGAAGTCAGAAGACCTCACACTAAGAGTGCACAGAGAGCAGCTGTACACAAAACTCTGAAGAAAAAGTTTGCTGGAGTCCCACAGCCCATTATTTGAAAAAGCTAATATGAATATACCTGCATGCTCATGAAGCGATGCTCCAGAGGCAATTCTGCAGCAAGTAAATGCAGTGCTCTCCATACATGTCTGTGCACTGCCTGACAGGAGACTCAGCCCGGTTCTTCAAAGTCTCACTTTCAGATAGCATTGTCTTCTCCGGAGTGGTATCAGAAATAACCAGGTTTTATAAAACCAGGGGGCTAAAGGAGAACTTCTTGCTGAAGAATGTCATGCTGGATGTCTCTCAAGTGTGTATTTTAAAGTGGTTTGATTTTCAGAAGGTGAGAGCATACATCAGTTTCTGTACAGGGGACTGCACTGTATTCTGCTCTTTGAAAAACAGGATGCACACACATATGTATATGTGTGTTTATATATATATATACACACACCCTGAGACATACAGACTTGGGAGTCTAATATCATGCTTCCAGGTGCAAATATTTTGACTTGTGTCTTTTGTATCCACATATCCCATGACAAATATCTACATAACATATATACTCTAAATAAACATATGGTACTGCTAATAGCTCAAAGGTGTTATTTGCCATATAATAGACACTATTTGCCATGCTGTATAGAATGCCTGCCCTAAACCCTATGGTTGCTTTGTATCTGTGTTGCAGCGAATCTATCTCGCAAGGCTGAGGATGGGCACCACGCCATCCTAACAGATGGGTCTGACAGCCAGAAGACCATGTATATGCATCCAGTGTGGGTGAGACCAATGGGACTCTTTGCCAGGGAGATCTAAACAGCTGTCTGTTTTGGCTGTACCTACTTCAAGGAGAAGGATATAGGCTTACATTACATGAGGTTTATGCAAGCACAGAGATTGGAGGGAGAGCGTCACGTGTGTAGAGAAAAATCCATTCAAATAGCTACAAATCAAAGACATCCACTGAGAAAACGTGAGGGAGCGTTATAGCTCTCCACACCCCTCTGCCTCCACTCAGGAAGACCAAGCAAAACTCGTTGTGACAAGTTAATTTGTCTGAACATGTCGGCAAGGGTGCAGAAACCTGTTGCGCAGGCTTTCTTCCTGTCCCAGAGGCACATAATATTCAGTAAAACAAAGGCCTGATTTTCAAATACTGTGCAGATTCTGCTCTTCTATATTCTATTAAAACCTGCTGAATAAAGGAACAAGTCCTTTCAGCACAAAGAACATGAATTTAGCTTGTGTCTTTTAAAACATAATTTAAAATGTCCTGTGAACAATTAGGTATTTGTATGACTAGCAGTTAAAATACTTTTTTCAGAAATTACCCCCTTATAGAATTTGCATCCTCAGGTCAAGCCTGTGTGTATTAATACAGAGCCGAAGAAAATGTCATACAAGCTGTATTTATTCAGTGCTCTGAAAGGTTCAAGCACAATCAGTGTCATTTTCCTCACTGTCACGAATTTCATTCATATACTCAAACCCAGGAAAATCTACATAAAAATAAAGTCTACCATCTAAAAAAAATTAAGTGGTACCTCAACTATTGTCTGGAACTAATTTTTCACTAAAATTTAGACATTGATCAGAGATTTAGCACAGGCCATGGAGTGACCAGTGCAATTAGGTTATGAAAAAACATATTTCAGTACAACATACACATTTTTAGAGCACCTAGTGTTCAGAAAACCAACTGAACAGTACAAAGTGTGTAGAGAAAAACAAAGAGGGAAAGCATAGCCACATGAAGGTGAATAAGGCACACGAGGAGAGTGATAAAAGTTCTTCCTATACACAAGCTTAAGTGGTAGGTAGACCAAGGGAGCTGGGAAGCATGAAAAAAAAGTTGGTATAAGGTATTGTTAGCAGTTTTATAAAAAAATCATCAGGTTTCCTTGTAAATTAAAAAGCCAGGTTCCTGTCCTTACAGACATTAAAGGAAATTTTGTAACCAGGTTGCTTAGGATGGGTGTTTTTCTCCACCCCACAGCGATCACCCAGGATGGATCATACTTTCAAAGGAGCAGCTTCCCACCATGAGTGCAACAGCAATGAAACTCTTCTGCTCCCTCCTCCTCCCACAGCAAGGGCTCATGCTTTTAGGACTTGTGTATCAATTCTTTATTATACTTAGAAATAAAATAAAACAAAAAAAAAAGAAAGTGAAATTCTAAGCCAGCTGTAGCCACCTTGTTGAAAATGGCAATTTATTACACTGGCAGCATGGGAAACCAAGGAGCAGTAAGCCAGCTTCCTTCCTGCGGGCGCAGCAGCTTTTCAGTAGCTTGTATTGTGTTTTGTTTATTGAATTAACCTTTGAGAGCAGTGAAAAGAGGGTCGTTTTTGGAACATGCAAAGTATTAAAGAACTCAGCCACAATGCAAACCTGTGGCAACAACGAATTTGGACTTGTGTTTGCCCTGAGGGTGTAAGAAGAGGGCAAAGGTGACATAGAGGAACTTTACGCCTTCTTATTTGTTGTATTGATGTAGCCACCAACACAAGCTACCCGCTGCCTCCAGGGCTGTTCTGGCATCTGAGGACAGCTGAGATGTTTATACATTGCAGTCAGTCTTTGGTTTTTTGCGACATTGCCTCCTGCATCGTGAGGTATGGAGCTACCACAGGAGTCCTAAGGCCTGCATATTCCTTGCAGAGAAAATTTTCTCAGAGAGAGTCGATCTTTATGGATCCACTCTACAGCTTTATAAGGGCAATGCAGTCACAAGTGTGTGTGTGCATATACAACCTGTTTTTAAGTCCACCTTTTAAACTGTAAAATGTACTTCAGAACTTTTTGATACCTGAAAAACAGAGTCATTTTACTTCTTAAAGCTTCTGAAAACCTCTAAGCTCAGGAACATGCTGTATTATTATCCAGATTATATCAATACATTAATATCCTGCCTTTTGTCATCTCAGATATTTTTTATTTGGTCTTGGAGCCATTTTATTATAAACTCAATTCATCAAATAAAAAGTGATTCTTTCCATGTACCCTTCAAAATTCCCAGAGTTCTTTTAAAAGAAGGACAAGCACAATCTAAAAGGCATTGCCTTTTAAAATATATTACGTTATTTTATATAGTGCCTTATTTGTAATTACAGAACCTGCTGTCTATTATAGACCTTGTAGATACGTAAAAATTATTTGAAAAGTTAATGTTTAACCACATATTATCTCAAATTGTAAATTAATGGTTACATTGGAAGAGGCAAATCAGGAGATATTTCCAATCAAAATAAATCACATAGGCTAAATGATTGTGCCACTTAGAGATTCAGATAAATTGCTTTTCTCTTGTACATGGACACATTCTAAGGATTACAAAGCAGACATGTTAAGAACAAGCTAGTGGTGTAATTCTTTAATGTTTGATATAATCCTGCATGCCTAATTCCTAGAATACCTTGCATTATTCAGTAAACTGTACCTTAAGGGACTGCTCTTTAAAAAAGAAAAAAAAAGCATTTTTTTTTTTTAATTTCACAGTGATTCCAATACATTATTTCGAGCAAGAAGAACCTTATTAGTAATAGGCATCAAGATACCCCAATTTAAAGGATGGGCAAGTTGGCAAGCTGTGAAATAAGAAGTTACAAAAGTTGCCTGATAGAAAAATAGTGCTTTGAAAGCTACAGAGTGGTAGAGTGGTCTATAACACGGTCTTTGTCCCCTTCTCACCCCCTCCCCCCAAAAAAAAACCAACACAAAAAAAACACCACAGAAGCTTGCAGTTCCTTGATGCTGTTGTGCAGGATATTTTTCTTAATGTCTGTGTATATCTGTAACCCAATAAGCTCTTTCTTGTGGGTAAATATTTTTAATAGGCTGCATATTACACAAGTGATGTTCTCATTGCTAGTGGAATTGCAGTGGAAGCCTCAAAATGTATTAGACCTAGGTACTGGGTGTACTAGCACCTTCCCTCTCTCCAGTCCCAATTAATTAGACTCCATCTCCTGAAATGATTCTAAAGAAAACCAGTTTTGAAGGAAATCTTTCTTATGTTTGCAAATCTGGATTTTTTTTCTCTTTCTGATTGTGCTGCCTAAGACAAAGATGAAAAAAATACTTGAGGATAAGAGAAAAAAGTGTCAGAAACTGGAAAGTGAGTGATGTCACATGTTACTCTCAATAAAAACATTAACTAATATAACTCTCAATTCATGAAACTAAAAGCAGTAAATGTGTGTTTCATGTTTAACAGTTTCAAAAATGTTAATCTATTTTCTGGCCAAAAATTGGTTCTTTATATTCAAGTGATCTGTGAAAACATATCTTCACTCTTCTGCTCAGCAGTAAGAGAAATCTTTTTTCCAGAAGACATGCTGCTACAGAAAAGTAAGAGAGGAAGGAAGCTGGAGTTAGAATAAAAGTGAACATTATAACTTAGAAGACAATTTCTAAAAACACAAACATATTTATTTTCACATTTTTATTTTGAAAGTATCTCATATGTTCATATTAATAAAAGGCAAAACCACTAATTGAACCCATTCATAATATTTATCCTGCTGCTCATTTTATCACCTCCAGTTGCCATTTCCTTGACAAGACATTGCACGTCAATTAAGAATGGTAGTAATTTCTGATGGAGTGGAATAATTTGTAACAGGATCAAGATTTTAAATACCATGCTAAGAGTATCAAAACTCATAAGGTACCAGATGTTCATCAGCAAGCTCCCTGTATAGTAAAACAGGATCTCATTATAAAATCAGGAAGTATGTAAATAATCCCAAAATGGTGAAAAATTTAATAAAGATAGCTCATCAACAGACTGATAGGAGTGGGAGTAATGTTATGCAAATTAAGCTCACAGTTCTTCTACATCAAAGGAACTATCAAAGCCAAATCAGAGGAAGGAACCATTACCATCTGCAATTCAGATCATCACTTGTGGTCCCACCATTAAACTTAAGAAACATCCTATTAATTTTTAACAAAAAGCAAAGCAGCACCACTCACCCTGTTACATATTTTGGCTCAGATGCCACAAGTTACTGAGAGCTGAGGACACTAAAGACTTCTTAAGGTTGGGGTCTAACTTTTAAAATGGCAAGACTATGCCCTATGCAGCTGTCCAGTAGTGCTATTGCATAGCAGACATAGCAGAGCCCTCCTGCAAGCCCTGAACTTGTAGAAAATAAGAGATCAGCCCACATCATGATCCTGACCTGCCTGACAGGCAGGACAGCAAAGTGAGAAGGTAAAGTATCCTATGACTTGTAAAGCACCTGAAGTAGATCAATTGCAAAAAGATGGGAACCTAAGGGGGAAACTAATAGTTGGTCAAGTCTGTGCAATTAAGCTACTTGTAGAGTTTGACACTAGCTTTTGAGTTTTGCCTCCCTATGTTTTATTTCTGGGTGTGTGCATGGCTGTGCATCACAGGGAATGTAAAAAGAAGACATGTATTTGTTCAGGAAGGGTCCTTACCATGTAATGTCAGTTGGCTAGGCAGCTGTTGTGAGAAAGCACTTCTTTGCTAAGACAGGAGTGTGGACTTGTTTGCCAGAGCGTTTCCATTTCACACTGAGAGTGGCTGAGCTCTTTGTTGCTGTCAATTGCTTCGTGGTATTGCACCCACATGAGATGAATGCAAGGAAGACTTTATTCTGTATTCTTAAGCTAACTGTGCCTCTCTTCTGGCCATGAGAGAAAGTAGTGATTTATGTGTTAGCGGGCAAGGTCTCAACGGTGTCAATAAAAGATCCATCTCTGGGTTCTTTTATTAACTGGTAGAAATTGCCTCTGCCTGGAACTTTTACATGTCCATTTGATCTATACCTTATCAAATGTCATCTAGCTCTACTATGATTCAGATATCATTAATTAAAAACTCACCAAGGAGTAGATTCTGACAGCTGCTAACTCAGCAATGAAAAACCTGCTCAAATATTAATAGTAATCAGTGAGTAAGATCAGTTCTTCATATGGTGCTCTTGTGACCCAAAGAAGAGGGAGCAAAGGGAGGAAATCTTTACACATATATTAGTTCTTCAGGACAGACTATTTTTGGACCTCTTTAGACATCTTTTTTTCAGCTTGCTCTCAAATATAGCAGCTCAATAGAGAAAGACAAAGGTGTCCGTGAAGCCACCGTGACGGTACCCGAGTCGTCTCCTCAGTGCCTCGAGAGTAGACAATCCACAGAGCCCTCCTCAGCCGCTCTTCTCTACCGATGACATGAGTCCTTGCAGATTAGTGGCTTTCAAATTTTAGCAAGAAGATCACAAGGCATCAGAAGATCACAAAGCATTAGAAGATAGCCAAAAAAAAAAAAAAAGTAAAATAAGAAACAAATCTGAAGAGATTATGCATGGATTCCCAGGCAAGCAGGCAATAAAATGTGACAAAAAGTGGAGTACTAAAATGGCATATGAAGTTTAAACTAATTTAATTTGATTTTAAGTAAAGACCAGTATTGTATTTTCATAAGTTTGTCCATGGATTTTATTTAAAAAAAAAAAAAAAGGGTGTTCCCTCACTTTACAGAAGTTGAAGACATAGACAACTCACACCGATGGACCTTTGGCTCAGAAGTGTGCATCCAGTTTGGAAGGTTCCTTCCCTCATAGGATTTAGGCAGAGGGTCTGGTAGCACATGTTAAATTGACAGAAAACATCTCCCCTTCAATTACTCATCACTTAAGACAGAAAAACAAACATCTCACTGTGAAACAGATCTAGAAGGGCATTAAAATTAGCAATGGGCTTTGAAAGCACCTAAAATGCATGCTATCTGGATTTACCTATAGCCAAAGCTTGATGATTCAAAGCTTAACCTCTTGTAAGGGTCTTGTTGATTCTCACAAGAAATCTAGAGGTTGGGTTTTTTGTTTTTGTTTTTTTGGGGTGGTTTTTTTGTAACAGAGGATTGAAACCACAATGGTCTACTGATATATCTGTTTTTTTAAAATCAATGAAAACAGATACAGTCATATACTGGTTCTCAGGTATGACTAGCTTTCTAAAGCCAGATGATCCAAATAATTGTATAACAAAGAAAGCTTCTGTCCTCGTTGGAATATTTGACTGTTTCTACAGGAACAGATATATCACCGTACATTTTATACTGATATTGTTACATTAATACACAGCCATTAAAATGGCATCAATCTTTGAATGGCTATGATTGTTCTAGATTAAAAGAAGCCTTTCACTGTAGTTAAAACTCATTCCAAAGCAACATAGTATGAAGTGAAGAAAATATTCTGTTTTTACAAAAGGAATCATGCCGATATAAAAACTACTGTATAAATTGATGTTATCACATGCAGTATTATTTTCCACATGAACAAATTCTTAGATAAATTTCTTCAAAGGAGAAAATAAGCAAGTCACAGAGTAAAGGGCAATCAGAAAAGGGCAAACTGAAGAAGAGAAGAGAAGAGAAGAGAAGAGAAGAGAAGAGAAGAGAAGAGAAGAGAAGAGAAGAGAAGAGAAGAGAAGAGAAGAGAAGAGAGAAAAAATAAAAGGAATCACTGTTCAACTTCTGCTGTGCTGGTATTTGATTTGAATGAGGAAAGGCACTATACTAAGACCATCATTATCTACTCAATTTCTTAGTGATTTGAAAGAGATTAGTAAAGTGTAAATATTCATAAATTACTTAGATTAATGCATGTGCAGGGAGATCTAAACTTTTTAATGATGCATTTCATTCTGTAAAATTACAGGTCTGGAAAGTACCTGAAGAGGTCATCCAATTTAGAACACCCTCCCAAGGCAGGGAGAACAAAATCTGTTTCACTGCTTACACTTATTTGTTCAAGCTTTTTCCAAACGTTGTATGTTTATAGAAGTACAGAGTTATGTCCATATTTTCAATCAAATTAGTTCTAATTTTTTATTTTATTTATTTCTAAGCTCTCTTACTTTGTTGGTATTATATCAGAACTAAATAAAAACAACCTTATGAAGATGTAAAACTTTTATTCCTCCACCAAGCTTAATGTAATAAATCCCCATTTTTGCACAAGTATAAGATAAGGATATTATAAAGGTGCAACAAATGTATTTGAGTTACATGAAATTTTTAGATGGATTGACACAACTCACAGTTTAGACTAAAGTAAGATTATGTCACCAATTTATATAATCCTAATACTAGAACTTAAAAAACTATTGCATAAATATATTGGAAACCCTCAGCTTGAGATGAACTATGAAATATGTTCAGCTTTTAGTACACTGTGTGATACAAAAGGTAAAGGAGCAACAGAATCCAGAAAAAATGAATGAAATTTTTTAGAAGCATAAAATTGCACATGTAGGAATGCATGTAAAAAAGTACGACCACTTAATAGACAGAGACAGTTATTTGCATAACTGCAAATGTGTTCAAAGTTTAATTTGGTAAACAGAATGGAAGGAGTAAGAAGGACTTGTACCTCTACTGTTTTCTCTAAGGCAAAAGAAATAACCTATTTAATTAAAAAGCAGTATGTTCAAAACCAATCAAAAGAAACAACTTCTTGGCCTCATAATATTTTAAAATAAGATTTCTGTAGCTATAGTATTCTAAGGATGTAAGAGAAACTCAATTTCCAGTGAGAATCAAGTTTTTTAAAGTCAACTAATGTTGCTAGCATAAAAACGTTAAGGTATACAAGACTACTTCAGCTGGTTTGAAGAATGTGTGTGTCTAAAAGCTTGTCTGGCTTTTCCAGTTGTACCAGCTCATCTAATCAAAGATTCCACTTTTTCCTACTTAGCTTTCCAATTAACTTTTATCACCTACAGGTACAAGAGTCACAATGTATATATATGTTAAGGGATGGTGATGCTTGTGGTTTAGGATTTATGATAGCAGTATGAGGCCCGAAAGAAACTTTCAGTATTGGTAAAACTATTATTTCATTTCATTGTAGCATTTGGTATCTATTGCTCTCTGAAACAAGACATGGGACTACATTTCAGACAAGCATTTTCACTCTTTAGGGCACATGACTTATGTTTAGTGAATAGATAAAAAACCTTCCATTGTAATCATACTGCTCACGATTTCATATGGAAGTCACCAGTCACTGGAAAACCAAACAATTTTGCAATTTGTAACTTCATTTTACAGAAAACATGAATATCATGTTTAACCCAGCGCAGCAAACTACCCTTTATCCCCACCTCCTCTCCCATCCACTCACTCAATTCATTCAGAAAGTGTGTTATGAAAAGCCTGCTGACAGCCTTATGAAGCAGTTCTTCGTCTCCACTGCTCGTCTTTGGTTTCAGCTGCCACCACATTTCTCCACTGGTAACACTTTTGGGAGTAGTATTATTTTGTCTATTCTGAGTGGCCTTGTTCACAAAACCTCAACATTAATACAAGCAAAATTTCATTCATTGGGATATTTGCAATATTCAGTTTTTCACTGAATACTTCATTACCTAGTTTTAAATAATCTAAATATCTTACCATATGTGAAAATATTCATACTCTTAGATACATAAAAATATTAATAAGAAATAACTATTTCTTGAATATCATTTAGAAATAAAAATACTGTTGGTGAATCAATGAGAAACAATAACGTTTCTAAATATATTACAAAGAACGGATTTGCCTTATGAATGAATGATGAAGGAGTTAATTTATTTCCTTATGTATGAAAAAGGAGAAAACTAGATCTTAATCCTGCCAAGGCAATCACAGTTGGAGAGAACTGATGGCTTAAAGCTAGTATAGAAAAAATGGCATAAAAGGAGCAAGGGCTTGATTCCTCCCCTTCAGTTAAAAAAAAAAAAAAAAA
>KZ505649.1:1126523-1137482 GCA_002844005.1 Limosa lapponica baueri | reverse complement strand
TGCCTCCGTCAGCCGCCGGGCAACGGCCGCCGGGGTGACCCGCGATTGTCTGCGCTCCGGCTGCCGCCCGCCCGCCCGCCCCGACTCCCTGCATGCACACGCCGCCTCCTAGGTGGCTGCGGGGGGTGGGCGCTCCCGGCGCTGCCATTCCGCACATACCTTCATGTCCCTGCGCTTACCCGCCGCTGCCGCCGCCGCCCCGCATCGCTCGCCCGCTCCGGCTGCCGCCCTAACGGCCGCTGCCGCCCGGAGGTGAAGCCGGCACCCGCGGTGGGGTTGGCGGTGGGTCTCGCCCGGAGGAGCCGCCACCGCCGCCGCCGCACGCAGCAGCCATGAGCAGCGCCGCTACCGCCACCTCCTCCGCCGCCGCCGCCGCCACTGCGGCCGGCAGCGGCGCGGGGGAAGGGGCCGAAGAGGCGGCCAAGGACTCGGCGGACATCGCGGCGTTCTTCCGATCCGGTGAGTGCGGCCCCGTCCCGGCGCCGGGGTGGGGAGGAAGGGGCAGCGGCGAGGCCGCGGCGGCGAAAGGTGGAGGGAAGCGGCGCCTTCCTCCCGGAGCTGGGAAGAGGGGGCGAGGGCAGCCGGCTTTGTCAGGTGGCCCCGGGGAAGGCTCACCCTCCCCTTGCCGGCAGGGCCGCCTCGGCAGTGCCCTCGTTCCTCGGGGAGGCGGCGGTGCGGGGCCCGGCCGGCGCAGGGGCGGCCTGGCCGGGCGGCAGCGGGGAAGAAAGCCGAGCCCCTCCATGTCCCCTGCCGGGGAGGGGGCAGCGAGGCTTCCACTCGGGCCCGGCAAGTCACGGGCGGGACGCCACCCTTTGCCGGCAGAAACGCGGCGTGAAAACGGGTGCGGCGGGCGGCCCGGCCGGGGCGGGTACTGGGACCGGGTGCTGCCCCGAGGCGGTGTCGCCCGTGACAGGTGCGACACTCTCCCTCCGATGCCGGCCCGATAACGGGCGTGTTGCTGGAGCCGGGCGGATGGGGATCCCCCCGACAACGTCCCGCCGGGGGACGCAGGCGGAGGAGCCGCCGCGGGTCCGGGCAGCCCTCGGTGTCGGGGGGGCAGGGGAGCGGCGGGCCGCGGAGTGCGCTGGCCCGGGCCCCCCGGGGAGGCGGGCAGGGATGACACCGCTATAAAAGGCAACGCGCCGCCGGTGGGGCTCCGCCGGTGCCGTGCTGCTGGGTGGCGGCCGAGGGCAGGGGCTGGGAGAGGGCGGCGGGGGTCGATAGCGGGAAGGGAAAAGACAAAAAGCGAAGCCCACGTTAAGGGGCGTCCCTGCCTCGGCTGAGGCAGCGGCTGTCGGGCGCTGCCGGGCTGGGAAGTCAGGCTCGGTGCGGAGGGGAAGGGAGGAGGGGGGAGCCTGTTGACAGGCTGCCGGCATAAAAAAAAAAAATGGAGGCCGCCTTCTCCCTCGGTGTTTACCCTCGGCACGCAACCGGGCGGGGAGGGCGGCTGCCCCCGCCACCGAGACGTTGTCCCCCAGAGAATGGCGGCGGAGATGGAGGGGGAGGGCAGGGCTGCCCTGGCCGCACGAACCGCCAGCGGCGGGGACGGAGCCCTGCGGGCAGCCTGGGCGGCGGCGGCGGCTGAGCCTCCCTCCGGTGCCGGCTGCCCTCCCCCGAGCGGCGGCGGCTCCTCCCCTCCCTCCCTCCCTCCGCACCGCTCCGCCGGCGGCTCCGCGCCCCCCTGGGCACCCCCGGCCATCGCTCCCGGGCGGGGCAGGGCTGGGCTGGGCACTTGCTCCCTTTGGGAGCCTGAAAACGGAGCGGTGAGCAAGGAAAATGCAGACTCACCGCTGGAAAGATGAGGGGGATTGCCGATTTCGTGTGTTTAAAAAGAAAAATACTAAAAAATTGGCAGTAATAATAATAATAAAAGCTGCGTTAATTGGTTTTTTAAGGAAAGTCCGTGAGGGAAGTGGGAAACGGCGTAATCAGTGCTGCTCGCTGTCGGGGCTTGCTGTTGAATGTTTGATTTAATGAGGGTGAAGGAGGAGGTGTGATTTGCAGCAGGCATCCCCGAAGCAGGGTTCAGAGCTGCGTTTGCTTGGACAGACGGTCCACACAGGGGGCTGCGTCCCCTCTGAAGGGCCTGATGCTTCGTAGGCAACCTCTTTCACATGACAGCAGATGAGTGCGAAACTCCTTATTGAGTCAAGATGCTGTTCTTGGTGGGTTTCGTCGTGGGGGAAGGACTGAGCTTTGTCATTCTTAGGAAAAAATCCCGTTGAAAGCAAAATGACGGATTACAACAGTAGATTTACAGTCTGCCTAGTGTAGTTACAAATGGGTACGTGTGTAGTAATCTTGCAGTTTTGGAAGACCCTGCCAGCTGTATTAATAGTCAACTTCCACATTTGTGTGTGGGTAGAGGGATGACACAGAGTTGATAGGCTCATAAGTGGTGCAGTGATGACTTCTGATAATGGTAAATTTTAATAACACGGAAACTGCACTGAGTTTAGTCTTGCAGCAGCCGAAAATCTTAAGGCAGTAGACGGACATATCAAATGCTTATCAAAAAACTCTTAGAACGTATTTAACAACTGGCAGTCTTGTTACCGTATTTACACGTGGAGGTTATCTGGTTCAGCCTGGGCTGAGACATACACTGGAAAATGTTCTGGCATCTCTTGTGGGTGTTTGGTATTGGGGAGAGCTTTTTATATTCCGCCTCTGTACATGATCCACTCTTTTATAAGGAAAGGGTCTATTAAGAGATATCCGGTGCTTCCCTTTGTTTGAACAGGAGGCACAGTTTTTTTTTTCAGTGAAACACAATGGACACAGCGATCAATGAACAAGCAAAAAACTTCATTTGGTGTACGTGGGAGCAGACAAAATATTTTTCTCTTTGCAGTATTTACAATGACAAATGTTTCCTTTTTCCTGTCACTTGCAGAGAATGTCAGCAAAGCTGTAGCTGTTACTTAAAAGAGAAAATGAGTAAAAATGTTACAATGTTTTCCAGGAGGAAAAAAAATACAACAAAAACCCCACCTGAACAATTAGTTCTAATCTTAGTTAGTTAAATTAGTCAGTTGAGCTGCCAGCAGGGTTATTGGCTTTCCTCCTGTCCTTTTGTAAGACTTTGCCTGAAGTAGAATTAAAGTAGCCTAAAGAATGGAGTGTCCTTATTTGGAAGGCGTTTTGTTAGGATATTGAACAGCAGCTAGGTTCACATCACTTGAAGTGTGTACATTTCCAGTTTTCACTTTGGTTATGTAAATGTAAACTTACTCTGAGTTGTTGTGGAAATAAGTTGCAATTGAAATGTGAAGAAAGCAGCTGAACTGGAAGTGAGGTAGTAGTACCAAAAAAACATAAAGATTGTGTGTCTTGAATTTGAATGAGTCGACCCTTTATTGGAATTGGAAGAAATTGAGGCAGCTTACTTTGTTATCTATTTGATATCTAAACCTCATTATTTGAGATTTGAAAAGACAAGAACACCTTGTTAGATCTCTCACCTTCTTTGTGGCAGGATTAAGAGTAAAACCGGTAAGAAGCAGAGTTGGGTGCCAGGCTAAGTGATTACATTTTGCCGGAGAAAACACAGTGGTTGTAGGAGGTGCCTTTCTGTCCTATATGTAAATTGGAGATTAGAGATGGCTCTGTAAACTGACAGAAGGGATGTGTTTTGAGCTGAAGATGTATAGCCAAGCATTCCTTTTTTTTTCTTTTTAATAAGTGTGCTGGTGTGACCTAAAAGGACTAATAAAATCTCTCAGAATTATGGAAGAATGGACTATTACTGTATGAAAACCCAGTGGCACAGAGTGTAAGTGTCTGGGTGGAGGGTTGTTAATACATGTGTGAAGTATAAAAGATGTAGTCTGTATGAAAAGGTATTAAGATGAAACTTTTCAAAATGTATTCTAAGTTTCAACTTAGAATGGCTGAAAACAGCAAACATGGGCAAAGTTGAATCTGAGGGACTGTCATCAAGTCATGGCTTACAGGGCAGGAACTGTACAGAGATTTCGTTTGGTTGTTCTGTTGTTGTTGCATAAATCTTCATCTTTGCAGCTTTGAGTCCTCAATACTCTGGGAAGGGGACTGTCAGCTGACATCTTTAGGATGCAAGAATGAGGGCCGTCTAATTTTAAATCATGCTATTATAACGGTGACCTCCAAACCAAAGAATTTTTGCTAGTTGAAGTTAATTAGTTTTGGTTTTGAGCATAATGAACAAAACTTTTTTCACCTAACTAAAGGAGATACTGACTGTACATTTTGTAATTAAATTTATCTTTCTGGGATGATGGAGAAATCTGTGAATACCAAAGGATGCAGAGAAAAAGGCTTGTAAGTGCTTCAGTAAACTGCTGGCTGGTCAGTATAACAAGTGACTCTATAAATGGCCCTGATAAGTCTCAGTGGAAAAAAAAACCCAACTTATCAACTGATGACTCTTCACAGTTTTGTGATGAAAGTGGATGTATTTCTTGTAAGATACATTCAGTGTGAGTGGTTTCTGCAAACTGTGCAGTAGCTTCATTCATGTACAGACAAATGATACATTTTTTAAAGCCATTGAGGAGATCTCTGTTGTCATCACCTGTTTATTAGCACACTTGCCACATTTCCAGAAGGAGCAAAATTTGCATACTGGGCAAGGGGCAGGGACCTTTTGGAGAGACAGAAATGGCAAAACAAAGGAAAAACAAAAGGCCCTGGAAGTCCTGTTAGAGGGTGAATAACTACCCAAGCTTAGCCAGGGCGAATCTGAATAGAAGTGTTGATCGTACTTCATCTGGGAAGACAGAAAGGTTGGAGGATTTTCCATCTGAAAATGAATCTATGCAGGTGCCAGCAGTCCTTTCTCAGGAAGAGGAATAAGTCTGTAAGATGCAAGTGGAACAAGCCAGAATAGCTTTGAATAGTGACTTGTTCTAACACTGTACACTTAATCTTTCCTGTTTGTGTACATGCTTCTTAATGTAAACTTAATGATAAGAGAATTTAAAACTTTTTGAGGTATATGTAGGTACCAAAATGTGTAGGTACCATGTATTTTAGGAAAATGGGATGCTGAAATCTATTGAGATTATGGGCATGTAGTTGATGACTTACACGAGTACTAGTGACTTGGATCAATCTGGGTTCAACCAAGTGTGCCTATAGCAGCCTAGGCAGATAATTGCTTGAGTAGCTGAGACCATATAGAAAGTATTAATAAATATAATGAAAATATGATTATTATTTTTTTCTCTTAAATAATGATTGTATGGTTTGGTTAGTTTTCATGAACATCACTTAACAGGCAATACTGTAAAGATAAAACCTAAAAGGTTTATTCAGAAATTTGCTATTTCAAATTTACAGGAGGACCTATGTTTTGCTTTTCCTGGTCATATTGTTTTCATACTGTTGCCTTCCCTGCTTTACATTAGTGTTCTGTGTGATAGTGGTTGGGAACGTTGACTGCCTGTAGTAGACGATGTTAAAATGCTACTCTAGGAGAGAAAGTTCTCTGGGAAGAGGGGAAGAAAAGAGAGAGGGAGAGGAAAGATTATAGGTAAAAGAAAAAGCAAGAATACTATTAAAAGGCAGCAGTTTTTTTCATGAATACTGCTAATAAAAAACATGCTAGCTTTTAGGTCATAGGCAAAATAGCTTTCATATCAATATTCATGTTCATTTTATCAAATGTGAAGAAGCAGCCTTGTTTTCAGCTAAAATCTGTGGAGCAGAACACACAACATAAAAAGTTAAGATAGTGCTGTTTTAAGAAGGTTCATTTATCTCCTGCTGATACGTAGTAGGTAACTTACAGAGAAGGTAGTCAGAGCTCTGTTTGTGTGGCTTACTTGGTGTAGCAGTTGGAGTAGCTACAGAGTAGTGATGAATGTCTAACAAAAGTAATCTAACAGTGAAGCCCAAAGTAAAGTGTTGGCAGGCGGCAGTGGTGGTACCCCACATGATATCTCCATGCTGTCCTCTGCAAGTGTCGGTTCTTGGCCCTGTGGCTGTCAGGAGCTGAGGTGTGTTTGAGGGTTGTAAAAAGTGGTGAGCATGCAGAGAATGTAAGGTATGTAAAAGGTTGGCCACTCTGTCATGCAGCTTAGAGTGACAACAGCATTTGTATTAAAAAAACCAAAACAACAAACAAAAAACAACAAACCCCACAACAAAAAAATTAAGATGTTGTGTCTGCTTTTCAAGAATCTGCTACTTTGTCCTATGGGTTGCTTTAGTCAGTGAGGAGGCTCCATCAGTGTTGCTGTCATTAGCAGGGGTTAACCTGGGCTGAAAAAGAAGTGGGTCCTCTTGTGGAGCTTTGAATCCAGTTTCAGCAGCATCCATTTTAATAAAGTGGTTTAAAGTTGGGGGCTGGGGTGGGTGGGAAATAGGTGTTTTGAAAAACACCATAGAGAAATGTCACAACTTGATAGTTGCTGATGTGCAGCATGCAGAACAAAAATAATTACAGAAACAATGAAGATACAATGGAGGAGTTACTCTGGGAATAGTGTTGTTGGATTGACGTTTCCTGGAACAATGAAGATGAGGACAGAGTGCTTCAGTGTGAAATGCAGCAGCTGTTGTGCAGCTTGGTCTCGTGTGGAACAGCCAAACGTCTCTAGGGATAGCAAAGGATAGAGAAAGTTAGAGGTTACGGTGTGTTTGAAAGAGGTGGAGGCAGAAGTCATGAGTATTTCTAAGAGGGGACAGAGAATTGCTTATAACATCCATGATAGTTGACAGTTGATAAACTAAATGCACATTTGGGGTGGGAGGTAAATGGGAGTTAAAGAAAAGTCAGGCCCATTCTTGAGAGGAGTACGTTTGAGCTGGCATGAAATGCTGATGCGCTCAGAAAGGAGCTGACAGAAGTACTAAGAGACTTGATGCAGTTGAGGCTTTCATTAATTGCAGAGCTTGGTCACTGTGTAGACAAGGTGCGTAGTAAACATTTCTGAAAGCAGCGGTTTCTCTCCAATTAAACGTAACCCACAGCAACGTAGCAGAAACAGGTATGAAATTTCAACCTGAAATATCATGTGGCTACCAAAAGCTTTTCTAAGTAAAATGACCATGAAGGTAAATAAAATGGGAACAAAGACTGGAAAGACTTTCCCTACCCCAATATAAAGAGAAAATATTCACGTTGCTCTACACTCTTTCAAATAAAAATTAAAACAAATTTCTAGTGTCAACGTATGGGCCTGTTTAGATGCAGACTATTAAGTCAGTTTATTAATAGGGTGAAACTGCACTGTGATTTTGATCTGGACCTTGAAGAAGCAGGTGAGATCACTGAAATAGCTGTTTGTGGTCAGCAAAAGTGTTAAAATAGGAAATGCACATTGAAACTTTGTGAATGCACTGGTGGTTGAGGGGTATTCTTCTGAAAGTGAGTGGTGATTTTAATGAGAACAAAAAAGCCTAATTTTTCTGCTGCATGTTGGTGAGGACCGAGTCTAATCCTGAAAAGAAAAAAAGGCTACTGGGTAAAATAGTTAAAAAAGAAAGAAAGAAAGAAGGTCATAGCAGGCTATTTTAAATCTAGTGACTAAAATAGTTGCATCTACTTAGTTGTTCTCATAAAGAAATTTGCTTGGTTTGGAGAAGGATCTTTGTGTAACTTAACATTTTTCTTGGTGCAGCGAAATAAAAAAGTAGACTACTGGTGAAGTAATACTTGATGATCTGCAAAGCTGAGTCATATTCTTTCAGGAAGGATACTGCTGTTTTGAGAAAACAGATCACTTACCCAGTAGTGAGGAGGAGGAATTGAAATGACAAGGAACAACTCAAGTGCTTTTAGCAGGAGACACTACAGTACATTAAAGCATCTGATTTTCATCCTCTAGAGTAAGTTGTTTTATTGATATTCAAAGAGGAGGGTCATAAATGAGTTGTGTCCAGAAAGTTTCACCCAACAGTCTGAATGATGGTACTCTGCTTTAAAGACACAAAGCCCTTTCCGGTGGCTTCCTTGCCAAAGAGATGCTCTAACTCATCTGAAACTGGAACTGTTGATCCCAGCCTCTTCTGGTTGCACAGAGGAGGAGGTAGCCTAATTGTCTTTGTGCGTTTGTTTAAAAAATAGGATTGTTTTCCAAGGTTGTTGAGTGGAGCCTTCTCAAATGATTTAGTCAAAATTGTTTCATCTCCTGTGTCACTGTTACTGCCATGCAGAAGTGGCAGTAGCACTGGTTAATAAATACCACTGCAAATATGTAACAGGTTTTCTTACTGAGCTGTGCTGAACCCTGCATCTTGCTGGTACTTTGTATTTGGTGTTTTGTAACCCGGACCTTACTGAAGAACTGAAATCAGTTATTGCTGTTTTGTGATTATGGTGGAAAAAGGAACCTTTACAGGGAGATTAGAAAATTCTGAAGTTTTTTGTCTCTCGGAGCCTAAGATGATAAGGAAGCAAGATGTAAATGTTAGGAAGAAAAGAGTAGGCTGCCAGCACTCAAAATATGCCAGTAGTTTGCTTTGTCCAGTATGTTTTATAGTATAGAATTTCAACAGAGCACTCAGATAGTTCTTGCAAATCTGTGTAAGTCAGGTTAATGTTATCAGCTTGTCAGTCAGAACATGCCGCTGAGATTCAGGAAGGTTTGTTTTACCAGTGTGCATAGGGATATATGGGTGCGTGTATACATTCTCAAACTAAATATTCCATGTAGCTTAGAAAACTGAGTTTGTATAATGAATCTTTTTAACAAAAAAGTTGGAGAAAGTATTCTGGGCGACAGGCGCCGAATGGGGCTATTGTGAGTAATCCTGATGTGTTCTAGTTATCTGTGAAACTACCCAGAGCTTAATTACTCGTGTTTCCTTGTAGTCTTAGTACATGTATGAGCAGTAGTAGTTATTCGTGAGGTGTCTGCAGACTGTGTAAACAACCAGTAGTGATTTTTTGTGATTAGCTTCATACATAACTGTTTAGCAATTACAGGCTGAGGGTCTGGGGTCATAGTGAAGTGAGATTTCATAAATGATAAAAATGAACAGGAAAATATACTGCAGCCAGTAGGGCTCACAAGGACACGTTGAAAACCTATTTGTTTTTATGTAGTCCATACTGCACTTCTTACGTCAGTGAATTAAAATCCAAAACTTCTACGTTTTATACTGAATTCCTGCGTTTTTGTGCATCAGTGAAACCTGCAGCCTTGTGAGATTCTTTGTCAAGGCATTCGGTCAAAGGCTTTTCTCTAAGCTTTGTGATGGTCACATAGCTGGTAAATAACTTCGAGGCCATCAAAGAATGAGAAATGTTATTGCTGAGATTTCTTGAAAAAAGAACGTTGAAGTCTTGGGGACTGCTTGTTTTCAGAGCCCAAACAGATGTTAAATGTTTTGATGAAATGAGGTGACGTTTCTTAAAACTTGGCCCAGATAATAAAGGGATGGTACATCAAGAACAGCAGGAGAATACATCAAGAACATCCCAAGAAGTGAGTTAGAATAAATGGAGTGTTTAAATACTAAATATTACTTGGGTAACCTCTTGTGCTACACAGAGGACTTTGCTGTACCTGTTGTGTAGACTTGGCTGTGCACTACTGGATGTAATTTTCTACCAGCATTAAGGTGGTAAGTTCTTCACTTTCCAAATGTTTATCATGCCGCTAACTTTTGGACATGTTGGGTTATGCAGCATTGAGTGCAAAGATGATATCGTTTTCTGAGATCATAAAAACGCTCCACCCTCTTCTAAAAAATTTAGGCTAAGGTTGAAGTGTCGTGGCCTTTTGTAATTCTGGAATTAGAGGAATAAATATATACAGCTAAAGGCACAGCAAAAAGGTAGAAAGCTGTCAGTAAATCAATGTGAATTGAAATACAAGTTGCCTGGATTGTTCTAGTCTACGGAAAAGCTGATAGTACACAGTGCAGTGAAGATCAGACTTAAGAAGTTGTCAAACCCTATCTTTAGAAGCCTCCTTCTGTCTGTTACTGTAGGGAAATAAAACAGGATATGATTTCTCTGCTAAAGAAACACGATGAATTTTGTTTTTTAAAAAATAAAGCTTTAATCTTTAAGACTTAATCCCTGTCTTGATTTATTTATTTGCTTTATTGACGCTAGTTAGCAAGTCTTCTTTGGTTGCATAGTGCACCTCAGGTTGGTCCTGAAAGAATGGAAATGGGAGGGTTACAGCAGTAGCTTATGCTCTTGCTTTGCACCCCTTAAAGTCACACTTTGTGTGCCTCAAGTACATGTTTTCTGCAGTTAAGGATAGTTGTTAGACTTGAACTTGCCATGGCTTGTGAAGTTCAAAGTGGAAATCAGTGCTGTGCATTGCTTAACTGACAGGGGGTTATGTGAGACAGGCTTCTGTAAGGACAACAAAGGCAAGCCAAAAATTTATTAGGACAGTGGCACCTTTTCAGATGGAAAGATGAGGTCTGCCATAATGGATTAACTAGTAACTTGTTGATTACCTTGTTAATGCTGTATATGAAATAAATAAATAAAAATTAAGAGACCAGCTTCTCCAAATGTAGTGGAAGGTTGTCTTTGGAAGGAAAATGAGGACACTTACTTGACTGAATTTTTTGCCTTGGTGATTGAGCAGAAAGTTACAAACATGAAGTTCATTTCTGTTCCCATTATGGGAAGATTCTACTGTTTGTTTATTGAATTATCAAGGCAGCAGAGCCAAATCAATCCTGATTATAAGAAAGGGATAAAATATGGTTTAGGTAGTGGTGATCCTTGCAGAGGATAACCATGGCATGCTGTTACCTGTCAGTGCAGAAAGAGCAATATCTTCTGTACTACAATGCGAGGACTGGAGTCAAATTTGCCTTTCCTTAACTTGGAACAAGGGTACAACTCAGCCAACAATAACCACTCAGTGTGTGTGTGTGTGTTAACTTTTTTTTTTTTTTTTTTTTTAAGCTTGGAATCAGATGCATCCTTCCCTAGCCAAAGGGAAACATTTGAGAAGCTGTGACGCATTTACACAGATGAAGGAAGGAAATGTCCAAAAG
>KZ505649.1:1074390-1126207 GCA_002844005.1 Limosa lapponica baueri | reverse complement strand
GCTTGTGGGTTGTTTTGTTTGTTTTTTTTCTTCTTTGTTTTGAAGAGCTTCTCTGTGGAAATGGTATGTCCTGACTGTACTGAACAGAAGTTTTAAGCCAGTAATTATTAGAACCCATATCTGTGAGGCTAAAAAAAGAGGAGTAATTTTTTTTTCCCCAGCTTCTTTGAGAAGCAGTAAATTTGCCTCTGGGTGACCCATATGTAAAAAGCAGTGATAACTTGAACATTTAAGAATTGATGTTTGGTTATTCAGAAAGGTTTGCCTTGTGCCCTGCCACAAACCCCAGTTTGGAAGCTGTCATCTTTCCTTAGTGATAAAGAAAAAATAAGCTTTTCAGAGTGTTTAAAATTTGTGTAATGGAAAAGAATATTGGAAAAACTCTTCATGTGCAAGAGTCTTCTAGATTACTGTTCTTAGGTGTCGACAATAGTGCTAAGAAAATCAAGACAAGCAAATTTTCTTTCTTTCTCCCTGAAGCAACAGAATATGTTTTTGGGGGAGCTGAGGGCAACCTACACAATACTGCTAATTAAATCGGGCCTTTTCCAGTCCAATGAAGCAGGGTCCTGAAACCCTGTGGTTTAGCGTTTGCCGGCTGCCAGTGAAGAGCAGCAGTTCTTTCATGATGCTATACCTAATTCTAAGCTTTGCATTGGAGAGGTGACAAACATACAGTTAATGCTTTGACTTTGTTGGAAAAAGAAATGTTACTGTTAAAATAGATGTATTTATAAATATAGTAAATATAATAGGAAATTATGCATAAAAATGGTAGCATTGATTTGATTAACTTCAAGCAGTAACTGTCCTCCCACCCACCCACCCCCCCCAAAATGGGAAGGTTTAGTTTTTATATTTAACACCTTGTCTTACTGTATTGTCTGCTGTAGAATGTTTGCTTGGCAGATTTATAAATAGTTGTGCTCTTGTTTGCTTTTCGGTTTTGTTTGGTTTTCCAGAGGAGTCCAAGAATGTTTTTGCAAAGTTGTTTTGAAGAAATTTGTTGTCTTTGATTCCTGCTTGGAATAAATACTATTTCAGTAATTTATCTGTTTATAGCAAATGCTACAGTTTGTAGCAAAATGACTTGACTACCTACAGTGATGGGTATATACCAGTATGCCAATTTAAACTTTGTATTTATGGAATATATTGTATAGCAAAGTGTAAGAAATACTATTTTTTAAAATATCATTTTTCTAGAATATGCTTTTGAAGTGGACTTGTCCATGTTGCTTTGCCCACTGTCTTAACCCACTGTTAGAAAGTTAAAGCTGTAAAAACAATTTGAAAGACCAATTGGTTAGCTGAGTATCTACTTCACCTGTGATGTTTCTGCTTTTAGGCAAGTTCATCATGTCAAATCTGAGCAGGATGTGACTTGCAGTTCATGTTCACTGGGGCAACAAAAGTGGGTTCAAAGAGCAAGAAGGTGCTGCTCTCCATAATGTTGTAGATGGCCTCTAGGCAGTGAAAAGGAAGTGGCAGAGCGCTGCATTTTATTGTGGGAAGGTAAGGATGGATATATCTTGAAATTAAGGTAGAGCATTTAATGGGCAGCTTTAAGTTGTCTGTGCTGCCTGAATTTGGTTTCCTTCTGTGCATATGCTGCAGCTTTTGTATGCTTTGATACAGCAGAGAGTAAGAGGAAGGTTTGTTGTGTCTTGAGCAACCAACATGGTATCCTTGGCTTTAATTCGTTTCTTTGTGCAGTGTCTTCAGTATTTGGGGTAGGAATCTCACTCCCACTTGCCTCCTTTGCTAATACTTTGTGTTCTGCACCTGTTCTAGCTACAAAGCTTCAGAGGTGGGGTGCAAAACTGGCTGGCTTGGGTCGTACTAGTTTAATGAGGCTGGTCTAACCACAGGAGAGATAAGTGTTAGAGGAGGGATCTTTTTCCAGACTGGCTTTTTACTGTCTTAATTGTCGTCCTCATTTGTGTGATCCCTTCTTTTGTTCTTTTTCCTCAATAAATAAGACAGAGGTCCAACAGACAATGAGCTCAATCACTAGGCATCAGTATTCACCTCCACAGGAGGTCCATTATATGTACAGATATAAGTAGGGGGTCCTATGGAATAGCACTGCATAGTTTGAGTGTTACAGCATGTGTGCTACACTGACAAATAAGGGTTGCACAGGCAACCTTAATGCTGCATTTCCTAGTTTTTGAATGCTTTTTATGGCAGCTTCAATCAAGCCTGGTCCTAGCTCAATTAAGTAATTGTTTAGTGTTTATGTAAAGTTTTCATTAAATGCCTTAATGGATGACAGTAGATGACATTGGTTTTATCAGACTGCACTGGATTACTGTATTACATCAGTTATTTTGGGAGTAGAAATGCATTAATTCACTATATAATATTAAGCAAGGCAGATGTGTAAGCTGCTTTATTACATAGATATGTTGAGGAAAGCAACTCTTCAAACACAAATTAAGTACTTTACTAGGAGACTTTTTTTTTTTGACAAAAAACCCAAGTATACTTTGCTGTTAAATTTCTTAGGGTTTGTGTCACTTGAGCATCATATTGGTTCTACCATGCTAGTAAAAACTAAATGAAGCAAGATGTAAAAATTGTCAAATATCAAGGAGGAAGAAGGAACCAAATGCTAAATTATCCTTTCAAAAGCTTATATAAAATTAAGATCTGAAGACAAAAGTGTGTTCAGGTGGGGGAAGCTTTCCACAGCATAATAGGCTAGGTTTCACATGCAAACCCCCCATGGAAGAGTAGATGACACTGGAGGACTTAATTGGAAATACATATTGATAAGTCACCTAAGTTACCACATTAGGTTGTTGGGTTTTTTTTTTTGTTTGTTTGTTTTTTTTTTGCCAGCTATGTGGACTGTATTAAGCATGCAAGTGGTAAAACTGCTGCTTTAATGAGATTTCTGAACTGAGATGTCATGTAACTTCTGAGGAAGGACCCAAATGGAGATGAAGGGGTGCCTCTCCTCAGGATAGGAAAGAATTATGTTGCTGTGTAAAAGCCACATTCCTCCTGTTTTGTGGAATAGAAATTATTTTGTGGAATATTTTGTGGAATAGAATATGTGAAATAACTGTTTCCATAGTAAGCTAAATCTCTTAATGTGGTGAAATGGATTCCTTGTTGAAAGGCGACTGGGAAGACAGCTAATTATCAGAGACAAAACAACCCCATATATCTATACTGCAGTCTTATGTCAAAGGTGACAAAAATCTGGAGATGTTACAGTTATATTTAAAACTTCAGTATTCATTTGTTTCCAAGTCCTCTTGTTGGAGATCAGTTCTCTGAGCTTTTGAACAGCACACAGCATAAGGACAATATTAACACGAAGAATGAATTCATTCTATCTAAATGTCACATTTCTCATCCAAGCATCCATTCCTTTTGCACAAAAATTTGAGAATAAGGCCAGGATCCAAGTCAAAATTCTTGTTTCTGTTGTGCTGTTGATATTGTGGGGAAAGGGAGGGAGAAGTGAGCAAAACAGTTGCTCGTGCTGGGGACCAGTCAAACAATTTCTAACCAGTGAGGCAGGACTTCCATGTGAGTTGTTGAGCATGTGGTAGTTGAAGTAGAGCTCTGGAGAATAAGCTCTGATGTCGTTATCTTGGTTCTGCCCAAATATATTGAGTTTGGCACTGATGGGAGATGTAGCCTTTGAGAAGGCAGTGATACTTGGCCTAGGGGCAGGCGGGAGCATATCTAAGATGATGAAAGATGGAAGGAAAAATGGAGGGAGGAGAAGATAACTGACAGAATTCAGGATGAGAGTCAGTTTTCTTATAGAAATACTGGAAATTGCCACACTACTTACCTACTGTAAATGCTGCTGTCTCTTTTGTGGTTAAGGTCTTATAGTAATACTGAAACAGAACTAACAATTCTACTGATCTACCCAGGCAGATTAATAGATGCAAGGGAGTCTGAATTTTCACAGGCCATTTGACAGAAAATGTACTGTTTCCCTGAAGCAACTGCTGATTTCAAGGCCAAAGGGAAGGTTTTCTTGTTTTAAAGCAGAGCACAAGAAGGATGAGCCTAGGCAGAAGAATGAGAGAGAGATAATGGGTGTCTGATGCAGAAGACTTGGGGTTTTAAGTGAGGTAAGGTCACGAAGAGAACTGACCCTTGAAAGGAACAGGGAGGTGGGCTGCCTTTTTATGTACCATGGTGCTCGGATATTTGCTTTACAAGGATGATGTGTTCAAATTAGAGAGGCAAGTTGTTAATAGGCCCTACAATAGTTAGGTCTACTGTTTCTTTATTCCTTGAAGAAAAGAGCAAGAAACAGGAAAGGAACTTGCATAGAGTTCCTTAATTTTGTACTGCAAAGTACAATCTTGATGACATAACAGTAACTTTCTCTTGAGTTAACCTGTTTTTACCTTAAAATTACCTTTTTCCATACCACTCTTCCACAAATGCTTGCCACTTGCAGTAAAAATGTATTATTTGGGTTTCTGTGGAAAGAGCAGTTGTTCCGGGAGGTCACTGACACAGTCTTAGCTCCACAAGGACCCAGCCCATAAACAGGTTTGCTGTTAGTCTGCTCACTCTTGCTTCTGATCTGGCAGGAGTACTGCAGAGGATGTGTGTAAGAGGCTGTACTGATCTCAAGTGATTTGCTGAACCTTATCTCTAGGTAATCATCTTCTTGTGTTCAGATGAGATTACTAATCACATATTTCAATTAGAGAAATGTCATAGCTGTAGGAAAATAAAACTGTTTGGAAATGTTAGTGGTTATTTTGCTGACAGTCTTCTCTGCTTAAGGGGACTGATCAAAACCTACTGCATCGTCAACTGTATTCTCTCGAATAAAAAAGAATCATGACTAATTTCAGGCTGACTTCTTCTCAGGGACTTTTTCTTCTTTGTGGCCAAAAGTGGTCTTGATGAAATGGTGAGAGATGTGAACCATAAATTGCTTTGTATTGATCCAATAAAGAGGCTGCCAAATCGTCCTCATTTTGATTGTTGCCTTCTAGTAAAGTATGTGGAAGGAAAAGCTGATATTATTAATGTAAAAATAAGTTTCCAGAAAGGGCAGTTCATGTAGCTGAAAAACTGAAGCTGAATTAAGAAAAAAGAGCTAACTTGAGTTTACTCCCTGGGCTAACAGTAATTTCAAAGTTAACGTATTCTGAGATGTTGCTTTGACAGCAATCTTGGATCTAATCCTGTAGCATGCAATTAGAATTGTCATTCCCTGAGATATTTAAAATGCTTATAACTGGCTCCAGTTTAGCGCAGAAAGTGAGTGTGGTTGAGCTATTTTTTCAAATAACATCTACTTCAGTAGTTGCTATCTGTGCAGTTTATCTAGTGTTAAAAACATTCAGGTGTCTAAAATTAGGAATATATTGCTGTTAGAAACAAGCAAACCACAACCCATACATTTTGCTCACTGACTTTAATTTAAGCATGGTGTTACTGTTGGGTGTCCTGCTTTTGTGGCTTATTTGGTCAGAGTTCTGAGTCCATCAAAAGTATTTTGGTCCATGTCTTAAAGATAAAGTAAAAATCAGTACTGTGACATTTCAAGCTGGTGGAGGAAATCAACAGCCAAATGTATGAGATTACTAATTAGCTGATAGCTTGAAAACAGTCCTTAATTAAAAGCATAAGTTTTATAAAGATAGCTATGTATTAATGAGGTAATTTTATATTTTCCTTTAAAACTGGCCTTGCCATAGGGAGACTTTGTGATGGCATACTATAAAGGTAGGAGTCGAAAAAACGGTTAGTGGAGTGGAAGGACAGGTAGAGGCTTTATGCACAGTTGAAAAAACTAGACTTAAAAATGCTGTGACAGAAGAGCCATGCTGATAAGAAGGAACAATTGTATGAGGGTAGTAATTTATAGCAAATATAATGCACAGCTCTAAACAGGATCACAGAAGTATTTAATGGCCTAACAGATATAAAATGTGAAAATAAATCCTGTTGCATCCCTTGTGCTGCCAGTAGTTCTCCCTGTGAATGTGTTCTGGTCTGACTTTTGAGATGTAGTTGTTTCTAAGGCTAGAAATGGTTATCATGTTGTGCGGAGGCTTGATGTCTGATAATACTTCACTTTTTCTGGCTCTTTGGATATCTGTGGTTGTTTGACCATTGCCCTACTTCTTAGAGCTGGTATGAAAGTTTTTCCTGAAGCAGCAGCTGTATGCTGGGCTCTGCTGTGCTTAGTATGGTGATCCTGTGGTCTGCCTGGCTGGCTCCTGTGTGGTGATGAAATAGAGTTGAATGTAGGCTACACAACTTGAATTCCTGAGGAAAAAGAGGTCGTACGTGTGTTCTTTAAAACATTTTTAGTTACTACATCTCTGCCTTTCCCTTAAGCTTTCAGAGACATATCCGAATATAGCCTCAATTAAATTCCTGTCCTTTGATGAAGGAAGTCCTTTGCTTAATGCGTAGCTGATATACTTGGAACATTAGGGCATCATTCAGGACCCAAAATTAATTGCCACTTGGGACTGACAGTGCCACGTGGGCATTGGAAAGAACATTGTTTCTTGCAAAAGCCTTCTGAAATGGTCAGCTTTGAAAATAAGGCACATCATTATTACATTAAAGAAAGTACTGTGAGTATTGAATCTTGCTTGTCTTTTTCACTTTGTAGCAACAAAAGCAAATAGATATTTTCTGTTCAAGATGGCACAAGTCCTAACTTCCTTACCTGCTGCCGCCTTGTGCTCTCTCTTCCCTCCACCAGCTCCCAAATGTAGGAGGAAAAAGCCCAAAGCTGGCACAAAGGGAAGAGGGCCTCTCATTCCAAACCCAGTGATTAATGCATCAGTCCATGGTAGAACAATGTTGTTTTAACGTGGCTAAGGCCCTGTTCTTTCCTTTGTATTGAATTCCTTCTTGTTTAAGAACGTTGTTTTTAAACCACACTTATATCAGCTTGAATGGTAGGAACTTTGTGCTTATTGCTATAGTATCTGTATTAATTGGTTGGTGCAGCTGTTTCAAGTAGCAAAAAAAAAAAAGTTAGGTGGGCATTGGCTGTTCAATAGCAAATCTATTTGTTAGCAGAGCTGTTAAAGCATACTAGATGCATGTGGAGTTAAAAGAAGGCAGAACTAGGGAGGAACTTAAGCTCAACTTGCCTTTGGGAACTCAACAGTTGAAGAAGCTCCATCAATCAGGCAAAACTATGCTAGATAATGTGGATCCAAACATACAGCAGCCGGTGAAATAGCCCAGATGAATCTCTGGTAAGTAACTGATGGGTGTTAAGGAACTCAATGGCAGTTTTCATGGTCTCTTGCATTGTATCAGTCAATATAGAAGATTAGGCTTCATTTGCTCAATTAAAGGAAACACCTAATTTTCAGTAATGCTTGAGCTAATATCCAGGCATTTCTGTGACGAACTTCAAAAGTGAAATTGGAGGTAGCTACTCTACATGTTCTCTCTGACTAATTTCTGTGACTTGTATTAGACTGGTTGTGGGCAAGCAGGGAAGGGAGAGTGCTGTGTTTTTTCAATAATTGTATAATTAAATTCATTGATGGTAGGCCAAGAATACTGATCACAAGGGTTGGTGCTGAATCAGAAGGAATACTTTAAATGGCACTCTGTTGAACAGAGACATAATTGCCCTCTCTTTCCCCTTCTTGGCTTATTGGATGGCTGAATTGCTCATTTCATACGTGACTTTGAGTGTGACTGGAGCTGTGAATCAGTGTTTGTTGGAGTTCTGCATCTGGCTTATGTTCTGACTTCCCTTTTATGAGCTGGAGAGGCTGTCTCTGTTATTACTAACTATGCAGTGAAAATCCTCTTAAACTCTCCTTGTTATGAGTGGGTGAAAATGTTTGGCAAACACACGAATCAATAATTGCTTATTTGCCTCACTGCTGCTTTTCAAAAGCTTCACTGTCCTTTTCTGTGTTTGCACAGATAATCGATGTCTGTCCCCAAATGATAATTAACAGGGATAGATAACTTTGGGGTCTTCCTTTACAAAGTCATCCTGCAACTGTGTCTCTCAGAAGCCGCTCTTGCTTATTCCACTTCTGACCTTTTGTGAGCAGCAGCAAGGCTTGCATTGAAATCGCAATAGCTTATATGCAGTTATGCAGATGATTATTTTAGTTAAAGGTATTCACTGGTTTACCATGCTGCTGAAATGCCCTGCTCTGTGCATGACAAAAAAGGATAAGTAAACTGAATGAAAGCTATCAAAAGGGAAATAAACACTTGTCTCAGTATGAGGAAAAACACTGCATGTAACTTGACCTGGTAAGTTTTCATAAAGAAGAGACTGGCTTTTTAATGGCCTTGTCTAACATGTCCATTTTGTTCTGCTGTTGCTGGCTGAAATTGAAAATTAAAATGAGGGAAAAATACCTTCATGATTACAGTTTTCCCTTGGGAACTATTTCAATTGTGGCTTTCTCATAAGAGAGATTGTGGCTTCCTTTCTATTTCTGCAGCATGAAAATTCAGATTTGTGTAGCCTGTTTCTAAAGTTAAGAACATTCTAGATGCCAGTCTTGGAAGATACAAACAACTTCCAGGTGCCTGCAATTTGAGGAAGTCCTTAGCTGAATCAGATTGCCATCTCGATGTGACCTTTGCCAAAAACAACTGCAGTAGTACATGCACAAACTGTCTATGCAGTATAGTAAGGAGAAGACAAAGCAATCTATCTTAATGTATGAGATTTGTTTGCTTTTTTAGATTTGCATTTCGTAGTGGAAAAGCAAGCTTTCAAAACTGTTTTACTTTGTTTGCTATTCAGGTCAGTGGCATCTTACTCCACTGGATGACTGCAAGATAGGCTTGAGCTATTCATGCTGTTCCAGTGGGGTTCACTGTCACTGGGTGACTCATTTTGTTTCAGCACTTGCCTTTGTCATCCACTGAAAAACTACTTTGGGTACCATAATTTATTCCACTGAAAAACTACTTTTTGGTACTGTAACTTACATTAGCTGGATGATAACACAGTTAAAGCTTCAAACTACATTGTTCTGTAGATCAGATGAACCACAGATGCTATACCTGTACCTGCCCAAATCTTAGAGTACATGCAGATTGTTTGGATCTCAGTGATATGATCTAATGGCAAGAAAGTTTCCTCAGTGGATGTAAAGTAGGGGGGAAAAAAGATGACTGCCCTGTATTCAGTAGGCCTGGAACTACATATAATATGTTTGGGCATCTAAAGCCTTTTAATAGCTGTTTCCATTACCAATATAGTTCACATCAAAGTGTGTTTCTGAAGCGCATCTCTTGATTGTCCCATTTTACTCTTCTTTACTCTCCATTGTGGAGCATCTCAGGTGCACGAATAGGATTCTGCTCAGATGAAATTGAATTGGAAGACACGCTCTAGTAGATATTAAGTACATAGAACCAGACAACAGCCAATCAAAAGTAAAACTACCTACAAAACATGTAGTTTGGCCACTGGGGCCTCTGCACCAAGGTTTTGCAGTACTGACCCTCTTCTATTGTGCTGTGTGACAAGCTAATGTAGACTCAGCCAAAGAGGGCCAGCAGGTAAGTCCTGAAAGTCAGCAAATGCTCTAATGAAGTAACAAGGACCTTGTAGTGACAGAGAGTTAATTTACTGTGTGAATTGAGTGATCACTCTAAAGAAGTGGATTGTGCTTCACAGCAAGGGCAGTTAACCTTTCTTGATATCAAAATAGTCCTGGGACTGCAAGGGCTTGGAGAGCTGAAGGAAGGGAAGAGATGGCTGCTCAAGTTTACAGGTGTGAGATGAGGGGCTTGATGCTGCATGTGGCACAGCAACTGTTGCAGTTGTGCTTTCTTCTGTGGCAAGACACTTAGATTACCTGTCAGTGTCACCCTAATGGAGATTCCAGTTTTGACTGGTACCTGTGCTTCAGCTTTTGGAGAGCTCGGCATCTCTAAAAAGCACAAGTTAGTCATTAATGCTCTAGAGAAGGACAGACGTTCAAGGTTCCTCTCTACCTTGTGTGACTGGATGGAAGGTGGTTTTTTCCTCTACACATTCACTCCTAGAGAAAACATGGTTGAGGTGCAAAGGGGAAGAAAACCATACTCTTCCCACTCTTGTTTGTTGGAAATGGTAAGTTGTTTCTCTGTAGAGCTGCTTAAAGCCAAGAAACAAATTAAATGCTGTAGGAAGACAGCAGGTGCAGGCGTGTGAACTGACTTTCAAATGCAGATATGCTGGAGAAATCCTTCTTACCCAAAAGCTGCTCCAAAGTTGGTTTGTTTTTTTTTTATTCACAAAGGAGCTCAGTTACTAAATTGTCTTCAATAATTGAGCACTGGTCATACCTTTGAAAAATTTGAAATGTTATTGTAGAATTCATCATTAGTTGAAGTATTTTTGCAATAGGGTGGAGAAGTATAACTCTGACCAGTAGATAGTGTTATCCTTTCACTGTGCCCCTTCTCATGGGAATAAATTGTTAGCTCCTAATACTTAAATAAATATTGGAGTTGAATGCTGAATGCTACTAATCAGCCTAGCATCAGTGTAAGACTTAGAGCTCAAGTAGCCCTGCTGTGGTAGCTAGATTTGACTTCCTTGCCCCACCTGCCAGAATTTTCAGCTCTGTAGTAGAGTTATCTGAGAAGAATATTTTCCAAAGTCTCAACTGCTTGATTGCAGCATCGTTGTATCTCAGTCCAAATGTTACTGGCTTATGGGTTTGAAAGGTTGTGCTTTGGTGGAGGTGCCAGCACTCCCATTTGTCTTCTCTGTGGGTGGCTTCTGGAGCAGGAACGTGTCAGGATAACACCAGAAGAGAAGTAACGTTGGAAGCTGTAGGCAACATTGATCAATTTTTATTAAAAATCCTGGTGTGGAGCCCTTGTACTTAATGAAAATGTGCTGAAGGGCTTAGTGAAGGTCACTGCTGGCAGTAAGGATTTGTTGAGATCCTGGCTCTTTAAGGGCTGCTGCCAACTGAAAAAAACCAAACCTTCCAATACCTTGGTTCTTTTGGCTGCTGAGTGTGTTTGCATTGCCCAGGAGGAGGTGACTAAGGTGAAAATTTGGATTTCTGAAGACCTACTGAGAGTGAGTTCATTTGCTTTTGCAGACTTGTCTGGAGAGATGGCAAGCTCTGGCAGATGAGTGAGATGCCTCATTTTTTAATCTGTTATGATTTGTTAGTTGACACTATCACATGAAATTAGAAAAACTTACTTTAAAAGTCAGTTTAATCTGAAACGGTCAAAGTGATGATGCTAAACAAGTCTTCCAGTCCTTCAAAACTCCCAAGTGTAAGTTGTGTATTTAGTTCTGATATAAAAAGACTTAGTGTTGAATTTGAAAAATTGTCAAAGTCCCTGGCACTGTTCATAAGATTGCCTGCCCAGTCAGAATTATATACATTCTTGGCAATACATTTGCTTCTTTCAAATATGTGTGTTATAAGTGTCTTGATGCCTTGTGTTTAGTGCCTTAATATTGAGATATTTTTGCTGGAGGATGATGCAAACCTTGGTCCTCTAGCAATTCTTTTGGTGCCTGTACATAGATGTATCAACAACCAGCAACCATCTGTTTCCTACTGAACTTTAACCCTAACCTGTCAACTCCAAGCAGATCTGGTTGTAGAGCTTCATTTCTTGAATAGACTTAGTTTTAATTTGGAGTGAGTACCACTAAATAGCATTTGTGAAAAGAATGTTTATTATTTTTAAGATGACTGTGTTACGAATGATTTTGTGGAATAAAAATGGTGTAATTTTTTATCCCAGAATCAGAGTTGTGAAGCAACGTGCATGAAGGGAGGGAGTAAATCTTGTTTTAGGAAAGAATTCAATTTAACTTTGCTTTCTTTGGTTGCATTAACAGCTTGAGCTGTTGGTTTTCTAAACTGGTTTTTAGAGCTCAACCTGGACTTTGTGTTATTTAACATCACAGTTACAATTTGAGGCGACAGGGAACTTCAGGCATGTCTTTGCCTCTTCCCTCCTCAGGGAAAGGAAAAGATTGTGACTGGAAGTCAGTCTGTGACCTCTCGGGGAAAGCGGCTTGTATGGATAAACATGCCGGCATCTCCTTCAGAAGAGAGTAGACTCTCACCCAGTCCATTACTGCAACTCTGTGTTCATAGAAAGTGAAACAGTATTTCTAAATTGTGCTTAGTTGTCAAAGAAATCTGTGGCCTGAAAAGGGTACCTCAGCCTGCAGTATATTCTGGCTTCCTTGTGTGGCTCCCAGTGTCCTAAACTTTGGTGCATTTTTCTCTCCTCTGATGGGTACTCATAAGGAGTTGTAGCCATTTGTGTGACTGTTAATAGAGCATTTGTAAAATCAAAATTGTCAGGCATGATTGAAAACACTCCCTAGAGGGTCAGAATTGCTATATTTGGAGCTGTGTCTAGAAAGAAAAGAAGAGAGGGAGTATTTGTGGGGTAATTTTTTTCTCTCCAAATACAGCCTCTTTCCTAAACTACCACTTCATTTTGCAGTCAGTGCTAGAAGGGTAGAAGTCCCTTGGTGACAGAGCTACTGAATTCGGCAGACATATGTCGATACCAAGCAAGAGATCTCAGAAGAGGTTTTACTGGAATATGCAGAGCTCCAGTGGGAATGTTGACTCAGTTAGGCTGAATTCTGCCTCTTCCCTGGTGTAAGTTTTGTTACATATTGCCAAGAATTGAGTGTTGTCCCTTTCAAAAGTATCCCTTATCCCCAGTTGCTTATTTAACTAGTAAGTTCATATGGATAAAAGACCACACGTTGCTTTCTTATTAATTATGAACACTCAATTGAAAGGAGCAGTTTTTCTTCTAACTTGAATACTGTAGCGCAAACATGTTTCCTGGGCAATAGTAAAATGACTAAAGCAATTTTTAGGTCATCTTTCATTTTAGATGATAAATTGTGGACATGAGTTACTACAGAATACTACTTATTTCATGTTATGGTGTTTGGATGGTATCCCAGCAGGTGCTGTTAACGATGGAACTTGTTACTAGCAGCTGAAATTCCTGTCTAATTTTTTTTTTTAATGTCTTGAGCTACAGGAACATGAAGAACAATTGTCCCTACGGGTTAAACCAAATGTGTATCTGTCCTGTTATCCTACCTCAGCTGGTAACCAAACCAGATGCCCAGGAAATGCCCTGCAAGGATAGGATAAACCTCTGGAGCTTCTCCATTGTGTTGCCCCAGCATACAACTAGATCTTTCAAAGCCAAATGTTATTTTTGTATTTTCAGTGACCTGCGGAGTTTTGCGTTTCTACTAACTTGTTCAGTGTCCCCTTGGGCTTGTGTATGCTTTTATATTTTGGAAATCCAGTGGTAGACAAGTTAATAGCTTTAACTACACATAGTGTGAGGCACCGTCTCCTTGTGTTGTTTTGAACCTGCCACCTTCTAGTTTTGACACCTCCATCTCTTGTGTTGGAAGAGTTTGCAAACAATTAATTTGCCCTGTCCAAGCCACTCATGATTTTATAAACCTTTCTCATGTTCCTCAGATTTTCCATGCTGAAGAGTCCTACTCTGTTCAGCCACTTTTTGTGCAGAAGGATTAATTTTATTTATCCCTGATACTCCTTTTTGAACTTTCTCTAGTTTTTCATTCTTATCTGAGAAGATGGAACTAGATTGCGTTGAAAATGTGTACACAAAATGTTTTCAGTGTCATCTTCTATTCCTTTCCCACTAATTCTGAGCATTTAATCTGCTTTTCTTATGCTTTTCCCCCGGTGTCCGTGCACTTGTTTTTATCTACATTGAGGGTATCCTTGAAGATATGGTGACAAAATACTTAGTTTAACTTGTAAATTAAGCTGAATCCACTACCACATAAGAGCCAATATAGTTTAGACATTAGATACTGCATTAAACAACACCCCAATGTAAGAAAAGATTAGTATTTATAAGCCAGTTGTCATGAAAGTAAGTGAAAGTGTTTGTGACCTTGAATTGCATGATAATGGGCAACAAGCCTTAGGTCTAAGACAATCTTGAAATGCATTTTTTAATTTTCAAAAGTAAGGTGGTTTATTTCTAGTCTGTTCACATCCTGTCTCTCATAGTTGCTAACTCCAGTTTGAAGTAGCTGACTTTGGGAAACTTTTGAGAAGAAAAAAAAGTAAAATCTTACATACAAAGACAGCTGTTTGGACCAATGCTATCATAATTTCTTCTTTGTATTTGGACATAGGGTGAGGTGAAACCCTCGTCCCTGGTGGTATATGCATACAGCATTACCATTAATAACATTCAAATGGTTCTTGGAAGTGGGCTTGATATTTGAGCTCTGATACTACTACCCAATTCTGAAATTGTTGTGAATGGCCTCAGTTTCCAGAAAGACGGTACTGTGTCCTCACAGTGTTGCAGGAGGTAACTTGCTGAATGGAGCTTTTTGTGAGCACTGGTGCTTATGTATGTGAAGATATGTAAATATGTGGTCATCTTTGAGGAATTATTACACATGGAAGAAAGTAGAAGGAGTAGTTGGTTCAATGAAGGCTGCACTTCTAATTTGCAAGATTTTTTCATTTTATTTTAGTTTTCTCCCACTGAGGTAACTCCCTGGAATTTGAATGCCAAACCTGCATTAAGGAAAAGTTTTTCTCTTTTAGTGAAGCTCATGAAACCAGTGGCCATGAATGGCTATGAGAGTGCTTTGTGCATTTGGGATGGTGCAGAGGAAAGCAACGCTAGCCGTGGGAGGCTTGGAGGGGAATTGTCATAAGGCCATGCTGGCCATGCTCTGGTAGCTGGAGCCAGTTGTAAGAGCTTATGATTTGATTTGTTGGAAAAACAAAGAACTAATATTCCACACAAATTCCACTTGCTTATAATGCTTTATACAGCACGGATGTGAAAACAGATTTCTTTCCAAGTGTTAATATAATAAGAGAACCCTATAATAATATTAGGGTTTATACTATGTGTATTATTCGCCTTAGCCAGATAACACTTGTTCTGCAGCAGTTCAATTAACTGGTTATTATTTGAGGAACTTGGTATTTACAACAGTAAGTAATGATATAGATAGATTATAATCAATTCATAATTTTATAATTATTTCAATAGTTTATAATAATGTAATTTGTAGTGATAGCAATAAATACAATTTATGATAAATTTTAGTCTAAATGCCCTTAAAATAGAAAAACTTATAATAGAGAAGCAAAGGCACCTATAATCTTCTAGGCTGCTCAAATTACTATATCCTCTAGGCAGCATAACCTATATTCAATTTAGCCTTGCAAAATTAATTGTGAAGCCTAATGATGAATTAAAAAAACAATAAATTGAGTTTTAATAATCTGTAGAATACTTTGCTTACGTAGGGGAGAAGCCAAGAAATCTCTTACAAGTTCTCTGCTGAATCCAATTTTTTTGTGTCTACACCACCCATATTTGGTTATAAAATGACAGTGCTTGTTAGCTACAGATACTTAAAATTAAAAGTGAAGTTTGCTGTCTTTTTTTTTTCGTCAAGTATGTCACTAGCTTTGGAAAATGCTGTCTTTAACTGTACAATACAAAGCAAATGAGGAAAATACACTTGTAAACTAGTAGTAATTTGCATTTAAATTTGTGCGTGTGTGTGTGTGAGAGTGGTCCTTTTCACAGGAAACTAAATGGACAGGATATATGGAATTCCAGATTATAATGTTGTAAAAGAATTTGGAATGCATGCATAAAATTACTACATTGGTTCATACTTTTATTCTGGATGTAGGACAGCATGACTTACACTTTATGAGGAAGGTGCAAATAACTGGCTGTTTCTACTTTTAAGTACCTGTTCACAAAGAACTTTAAAAAAAAGATCTGTTATTATCCTTATTCATGCTGTGGTCCTCATAAAATAAGCTTAATACCAAAGCTACCGCTCTGGTTGCAGAAGAATATTTTTGGATTAACCTTGAGTGTGAATGCACATAATTACACAAAGGGAAACACTATCTCTTTGGTTCTGTGGAACTTGGGAGAGCTACTGGTCATGTAAATGGGAATTGTTAAAGCATAGTCTAGACTAGCTCCTACTAGGCTCATGGCTTAATTCTCTTGAGGCTGCCTTTCTTAGGAAATACTTGGTGCTGATACCAGTCACACTTCCATGTTCCTCCTAGTAATAGCATCCTATAGCAATAGAAAATAGCAATAGAAAAACTTGTTTGTGCCCCTGCTGAAATGTGTATGTACAGAAACAGTTAGAAGACTTTCATCTTAGTTAAGGAGCACTTACATTCTGAATTTAAAGTAGATTAGGTGTTATTAGTTAGCACAGTTATAGAGGTCTGTTTTATTTATTGGTTGTGGGTTTTTTCTTAAATATTTGTTTCAAGTTTGTAATACTATCTGTACCTGGGTTGGAATTAGCAAGGGTAAACTCAGCATTATTTTATTTCACATCCCCTTTGCTGCAGTATTTAGAAGAAGGGGTATAGCTAATTAGATATGCCAAATAGCTCAGAATAGTGCAGGCAGGGAAATGTCTAGTTAGAATAAATTGTACCAAGCATTCTGATTAAATACTTTTAAAGTGAGAGAGTTGTTCCCAGATCTTCCAGAGTGAAAGTGTTTTTTAAGCAGTACAGCAATTGCTGTTGTACATAAGTTATATGGTTTGGGTTGTTGGTTTTTTTGGGGAGTGGGGTGATAATTTATTTTTTTTTATTACAATAAAACAGAGAGACAAGGATGTTCGTTCTCAGAGGAAGCGTGTTACAAAAAATTCAAGAGCATAAGGATGAATGAAAACCTGGTTTATGTTCAACGCAAACTGTTCTTTTGGATGTTATTTCACTAACAGAACTACTGATTAAGTCTTTATCTTCACAGCACACTGATATAATCTCAGTCAGGCTTTAGCTGTTAGTTGAACCTCTTAAATGCCCCTAACTACATGAAAATGTAAGCAGCTTTGTTTAAATATTAAATTTTAAATATCAAATTAAGTTAGTCATTTGATGACATGGTTGGGTACTCTCCAGAGGCAATAGGCAGCCTTGTAATGATATATTGGCTAGTTCTAATTGTTGAAATCAAGTTGAGTAACTAAAAGGTTGTTATTGATCAAGTGCAATGTATGTAGACCAATTTGAATGCTATTTAATTAGTATAACATATGTACTGTCTTTAAAACACTGTCTATTAAAGGGAAGTGTCTTAGACACGTGTGTGCCACACGTCATGGCAAGCAGTTCTCCGTAGCCGTGAGGAAAAAGCATCCTTTTTGTGTTGCCCAGGCCCGGAAGAGTGGGAGTGTAGAGAGCTTGGAACAAGTCCAGAGGTTGGACGATTTAGTGAAGTGAACTAAATGCTCGATTTTTAAATGTAGTCAGCCTTAAACTCGAGATCTAAAAGGAACAAATGCATATTTAAATGGTAGATCCCCAAAGGGGAGGGGAGCAAAACCCACTGGCACGAACACGCAGAACCGCGGAGCTGCATGTCTCCTGCTCCGTTACGTAACAGGCTTTTGGCTCGGAGGTTGCAGAGGTGCAGGGACGTACCAAAAGCTTGCAAAAGTTAAGATTGGATAAGGGCTTCTGTTTATTTTTACTAACAAGTAATGGCCTAAAGATTCTCTGAATCAAGAAGCAGTGTTATTTTTGGAATCTGTTACTAAGTGTTGTATGTTACAGTGTGAGAGCCCTTAAATTTGGTCTATAGATTTTAATTTTTCTTCAAGCAGATTATATAAAGCCAGCCACTAATTTTGTTTTATCGTGCTTGTATTAGTTTACATCTTCTGACACAAGTTCATGGTAGCTTTGTCACACTTAAAAAAAGTTTTTAAAAAATTAATAAAAAAACCCCACAACTGTGTTGAGTGTCCTGCAATTATGAATTTGCCTTTTTTCATGTTCCCAGATGTGAAAAACTAGGACATCCTTAGTACTTGTCCTTGATCTACTGCTTAGGATGCTAGCAGTGGATGTAATAGTTGATTGTATTAATTGCACAGTGGCTTAGTGCAGCCTGTGTGGCAATAGCACTGCTATAGCCAGCATGCAAATAACGCTGCTGAGTGGATAAGTTCTCTTTAATGGGAGTGACTTAATCCCCTCTCCCAGTTTGCTCTAGGGCTTGGATTTGTAGCAAAAATGCTAGTTTCTTAGAGCTTTTGTAGTTGGAACAAGCACTGCTCTTACTAAAAACTCAAACTAAAAAAGTAAATGTGTTTTGTAATGAAATTTTAAAAGCATTTGATAACTTTAATGTTTTAAACATTACAGATTGTTTCTGTTATTAGTAAGATAATTTTATCTTTATTTACGATAATAAAATTGTTATCCTAAACCTGAAGATTCAAAACACAGAAATTATTTTGAAGCACACAAGAGAAATTGTATTCAAGTCCAAAAACGAAATTTACTTCCTAATTATTTCTTCTTGTTCAAGAATCTGTATGTTGGCTTGACTAAAATATGTATTTTACTAAGAAGCTTATGTATACTTAACATAAATAAAAGCAAACTGTCCATAACTAAGAACTTTAGTAAACTGAATATAAATAACTATGTGTTTAAATTACTTTTCCAAAGATTTAATTTTAAGAATGAATGAAAAATGAAAGTTATGTGAAAACACCCACCTAGATGTTTTGGATTGCAGGCTAGATTAATCCTCAGTGATTTCATATGTAATAGTGGAAGCACCAAAAACCAGCAACTGGTGCATAGCTGCTGGGTGATTTGACTGCCAAGTAGTCTAAGAGTTTGTTTTCACTACCAGCTATTTCACTGTGGTGCTTGGAATACACCCGACTTTAAGGCAATAAAGCAAAAAAAAAACCCCAGGATAAATGCAGGTAGGAATGGTACAGGCTTTGAACGGGCTTTGGCTCGGGGAGTACTACAGGGAACTGAGTGAAGTAGCAATATTTTCAAGTTGAAAGGGAAAAAATAAATACGGATCAGAACAGAGGGAGGTACAAATAAGCCATCTCCTGACTTCATGTTAAAGTGTAAGGGGCAAATGTTTTAAAAGGGATTGTGTGGAATTGTGTCAGAGTTGATCTGTTCCCCAAGTGCCTTTGAGACTAAACACAAACAAGTAAGAGTTGTTCTTCAGTATTGCTACAGAGTTGGTGTTCTTTTGAGGCACTTGAAAGATGGGGCAAAAACCAGGATACATTTAGAAGATATTTAGAAGGTATGCTTTCCTCTTAAAGCAGTAAATAATTTTAAAACAAATTGAAGGTTAAATACCGCACAAGGAATACCAATTTGTGATGTTCTCCAGAAAATGGCATAGATAAACCCTGTTGGTTTGTCTACCTTTGTTCCCAATCAGAGCATTCTGGAATGTGGTTCCCATTGTCACTGACACCAGTCTGGAACTTCCCCAGTGCCTGCTGGTGACATCTCCCTGGGAGCTTGACATAGTTTTGTATATATTTGTATATATTGCATCTATTTCATTATTTCCTTCCTTTTTTATTTTATTATTAATATTTCATTAAAGTAGTTTAGTTTTTTCTAAACTCATAAATCTCTTTATCTTTCTTCTTCCTCTTCTTGGAATGATTGTCATGGGCCAACCTGGCCCAAACCATCACGATAGTTGGGTGGCAAATGGTGTTATTTAGTTAGTTATTTTCCATGTAGTCTAGAGGTAAGCTTTAAGAAGATATTTTTGCTTAGCTTAGGCTTAGTTACTTGAATTTCATTAAATTCCCTCCCACCCCCTTCAGCTTGTGCAGTCGCTCCCTGAATATAGTATTAGTGGCTGCCATAGAACAGTGAACTGACAGCTACTAAAGGATTCACAGTGTTTTGAAAATGGTCTTGAAATGGAAGAGGCATTTCTTTAAGGTTAACTGTTACAGCTACACAGTTCATTTTTTTTTTTTGGGGTTGTGGTTTTTTTCGGGGGAGGGACAGGGATGCACAGAAATTTCATTTCAGGTAGACTCCTTTCAAAGCCTAATGTTGCAAGATAAAATAAACTGAGGGGGACTGAATGAGAGGCAAGGTAGCTGTGAAGTAGTGGAGGAGGCTGTTTAGCAGTAGGGAGTTGTATTGTCCAGAAAACAGATTGTGAAGAAGTGGTGAGCTTTGAAACTTGACTTGCTTAAATACTTAAATGATCAAAAGCATATAGAAAAAAGTTAATTTGTTAAGCTTTGACAAGTGAATAAAGTGCAAGTGTCAGATTTTATGTTTGAGCCCTGACTTTGTTTAAAAGAACGAACAAACCTGAAAACAAAGTAGATATTCTAGGTGCTTAGGAATATCTGGATCATCTAAGATAAAAGAAAATTATTTGTGTAATATTAAGCAGCAGAAGTTAAAAGAAGCACATATGTATATGTTGGGGTGTGTTTTGTTTTCTTTAATCTGAGAAATGTGACGGCTAATGAATTACGAGTTTGAGAAGTTGGAGGTGCTTGCAGACATAATTATGAACTTACGTTTATAACTTTATTTTCCTTGGAGTAATAACCAAGCATGTGCAGAAGGGATTTGCTGAGGATAGTCTTAACTTGTGGGACAGGATTTGCTTTGGGTGTGAAGTGATGTGAAAGAATAGAATGGAGGAAGTTGACCCTCAGGTAGGGATGTTGCCTTATAAATGAGTTTGGTAGCCAACAGGAAAAAAATTGACAATACACTGAAGAAACCCTATTCAAAAACAAGGCTTAGTGTGTGCCTGTGTCAGTTACCCAAAGGAACCACCATGCATATTAAATGGTGGGTCATCCTCCTAAGTTGATTCCTGTGAGCAGGTGGAAAGTAGAGATGCTAAAACTGAACAGGAACATAGATTGTAACCTTGTAGAAAAGGAACTTGGAAACTTACTGAATACTGTCCTTGGAAGATGTGCTGTAATATGCTAAGTCAGTGTTTGCCTAAATTGAACTAGTTAAACCGGTAAGGCAAATGTTTGTTTGTTTTCCTGTTGATATTGAAGTCAAAGTGGTTGGAATTGCTAGTGTGCAGAGAGGGACCTCATATATATAATAGGTCTGAACAAATTTCTAAATATTTTGTTTAGGTGCTGCCCCAAGTACAACTTTCAGTCATGGACATAGAAGCTTTGGGGACTCATTTAATATGGATCTGGCAATGTGAAATACTAGCTCAAATGCTGATTAACACAGATTTTTTGGATTTTAAAATCGATTTTGAAAATAAATTTTTTTTCTTTATAAATGTTTGTGCAAAAAAACCTGTTTCTAATGGTAGCGGACAAAAGAATTGGAAAGAAATTTTGGTGTGAACATGAAGCTATACCATTAATGGAATCTAGATAGAATTTTTTTTGCTTTTAAAATGGATTACTTTAGGGGTAGTCTCAAGCAGCTGAAGTTGCTTGGGAAATAGCCTTTTTCAGTTTTAAATAGTTGTTAGAACGCATGCTGGCAAATTTTCAACATTTCAAAACACAGGAATTAGAAGAGAGCAGATCATAATCAAAAGTGGTTCACACAAATCAGATTTGTAAAAGAGGAAACTAATTGTATGCAAAGAGGTAAGAAGCAACCAGAGATGCTCTGGAAAAGCTTGGAGACAGGTTTGTCTGGGTCTGGGAGACGGTTCAAAGCAGGATTGCTGCTTAACTGCATCAAAGAATTACGTGTTCTGTGAAAACAGAGTGGAATAAAAATAACTAGATAATACTAGTATGATTCTATCTACACGTAAGAACATACAAATTGGTATTAATAGAAGGGAACTGACAGATTCAGCTATCCTTGCAATGAATATTGTCTTAAATCCTTGCTGGTTGAAAGTGTAAAGTAGAGCGAAAAATAGGTGAACAACTTTAGTTTCACAACCAAAATAACTACAGCTGTATTTTTATGACCAAATTGGGAGTTTTGCGTCATTCTGTAGTATATATTTTTCTGTCCCACCACAGGAAAATGCTATTTAAAGGGCAGGACTCTAGGATACCTGATTATAGTGGGATTTTTGTTTTGTGGTGTGGTTTGGGGTTGGGTTTTTTGTGTGTGCTTTTTTTTTTTGTCCATTATTTTTTAGTTAGTGTGGATTTGCAAACATGAATTAGGGTCAGTGCAGTCAGTATGTTGAAGTAACATGAAACTGAAAACAAGGCTGATGATTACTGCGTAAGAATTTTAGTGTGTTAAATGTCAGTTTGAGCAGTTCCAGGTGATACTGAGGAAGAGGAGTCACAGTTGTGTCTGAAAGCTTTAGACAGTCTCTGAGCAAAGAGTAAGAAACGCATCAGCAGGATTTTGTTGCCATTAAGAATTAGTACATGAGATTTTTATAGGTAAAATGGGGGCATTTTGATGAGTACTTTTTTAAAAAAAAAAAAAAAAAGTCTTGACCTTTTTCAAACTGAACCATTTGGGCTTTGTGAAGCTGGAATGTGTAATGCCTGTCACTGACTTGCCAAACATTGGCAGCATTTTGAGCAGCTGTTGGAAGGGGAAGGAACTAAGAAGAAACGTAGCAGTCTTTGGTAGTTCATAGCCAGAGAAGAATAAGTATATATTAAAAAAAAAAAAAATGGTATTATTGCAGTTCATTAATAATTTCTCTGAATTGCTCAGTCATGGTCTCTGATCGTACTATTAGCTATGAAATGAAAGTGCTGGGTATGTCAAAGTTGCCAGACTCCTCAACTTGAGCCGAGACAGTCATCTGGCATTTTATAGGCTACAGAAAGCAGGTGATGAGATGCTTCAAAGAGAATAGTTACTGGTGCTTATAGGGATGTTTTGATAGCTCTTACTTCTCCTTGGTAACTCTGTGGCTCAGGTAATTTTTTTTGAAGCGGTACATCCCCAATGATACACCGTTTCCAAGCTATCCAAGCTCTTCTTTTCCAACAAATATCACTTGGGGGAAGCACAACTCTATTGCTAAACATTCCCATGGTGCTATGTTTTCATCTTGTGATATTACCAGCATGGGATTAATGGTTGTAGGTGGGGTTTTTTTCCACTTCAGAGTCCAGTAATTTCTAGGAAACGTAGAAGTTGCTCGGTGGTTCAGAAAGCTCTAAGTCGGATGTTGTTGAGATAACAAGAACATGGGGAGGGGAAAAATGGGAGAGGAGGAGGATTAAATTTTGAAAGAGACATTCAGATGTACACATGAATGCACTTCTTGCAGCTGGCAGGTACAAGGAATACATGTTTTATGTCCAATCTCCCTAGCACCCAACTTGCCTGGATTTTCAATTTGTACCTTAAACATGCAGTTTTGTGGCAAATCGAGCATGAAAGTATTGATGAGCTTGTATCAGTTCAAATCACCTATCCTGTTTCCTTAGGATTTAAAAATTAATTTTGAGATTGTGTTAAAGCAGAGCAATACTTTGCATGTGTATGCATGTGTGGGTTGATCAGACACTTGTGGAAGTGCTTCATGTTAATGTTATTATTCAGAGATACTCTTCATATGCAGGCACGGCTAATGCTGTGGACGAGGGAGGTGTTCTGGCCAAGCATGGAACAGTGGGGAGATGGCTCCAGGTTCTCAAGAGTTTAAGAAGAAATGGAGCCTTGCAGGCTCCTAAGTGTTTCTGATAATTTGATTAAAATTTTAACTTGAATTAATGATGAGTTCTTAGTGTTTAATGAGCTCTTCCTTGCCTGTTTGGTTAAATATAAAATAAGGGAGGGAAATTTAAGCTTAGATAATTGTGTGTTTGGCACATGGAGGAATGAAAGTGTAGACCTGACAAGAGGATGTTAGAACAATTTCTTAAACAATTTGTCTCAAACAGAAAGCAAAGGCCATAATTTAGCTTGGTGGGTAGAACTTAAGCCATGTGCTTTATTTCTTCCTCTTAACCAAAAATGTGTAACACTTGATACAAAAGACTGCATGAGTTTGCTTCATACAGGGAAAGTGAGTCTTGCTAAGGATGTTTTCTGGAGCTGTGTTGCATATTGATAACAAAGAATGTTTAATCTCTTGAATAAAATGTTAACTCATTCAAGTTGGACTCAGTAGTGGCTTTTGGAATTGTTACTAAGGGCTCCCACTGATGCAACAGAAGCTGTGCAGACATCAGGCTTGTGAGCTGAGGATACAAATGATACACATGGTCATTGGAGGAATTTATTTAATTTGACTGTCAGTATCTAGGTGTTAAGATGAACAGGGGAACAGAAGTAGGTAGTTTTTTAGATCCAGGAAAAAAGTAGGAGATTGTTGGTCAGGAGCTTTATTGTATTTATTTGTAGCCAAATAGTTAGCATTTTGATTTAAAGAATATGGATTCTCCATCCCTTATCATGGGACAGTTTTTTGCCCAGCCCTCAATTCTGTTGCTTCTGGTTGTGTCAACAGAAGCTTGAGGATTGTTGGCTGGTAGCTGCTAGAGCTCTCTCTCTAGTAAACTTGCTCGTGATTCAAAGCTGCTCGATGAAATAGTACAAGTTGCCAGTATTTGTGATAAGTTACACTCGGAAGCAGTCAATAGTATTATCGAGGCACTGACGAGTGCTTTCCAAGGGGATTTTTTATGACTGGGAGGGTTATTATATTATGCAATGTTGTTAAGTGTGTGCTAATTGTACTAATGTACAGGCAGGCTACTGGGAGTACTGATGGTGCACCCAAGTTCTGTCTGACACATTGAAGCTGAAGATGCCGTGTGGTGGAATTGTAGCTAGTGGTTTCCAGAGGAAGACAGGAGGAATCTGTAAGTTGTGTAATGAAATACATGATTATCTCGGAAGTACCAGCAGTTGCTTTATTGCCTTAGATAGTTGAATGATTGTAGAATCAAATGACATTAGGTAGCCAATTTTGATTAATGATATTCGGTACATGTTATGCTTGATCCTTTCACCTGTATCTTCCTCTGGTAGTAGTCTGGTCTTGAGACAAAAGTATGTGCCGCAGTGACCCTCTGGAAAGGCTTGACCGGGGATGGAGTAATCCCTATAAAGTAGGATTTGGGTGGGAGTAGTATAATGCTTCCACAACACAGTGGCCATTTTGCACCTAGCAGAATTTTATTTTCTCTGGTTTATAAAATTTTTCATCAACCACAGGCTTAGGAGGTATGGTGGCTTTTTGAAACTGGTTGAGATCCAACAAGGTTGATCCAACAAGATCCAACAACTATTAGCATAGTTTGTTTCCATGCAGGTAAGGTGCTTAGTGTAAGAGCATAGGGTCGACACCAAAGTTTTTCTTTGAGTGGAATTTGCTGTGGTCTTTAAACCTTAATCAAATAGACATTTCATAACTAAAGTCTGTTTTTTCTGCATCTAAGCTGACCCTTGAAATAACTGAGCACCATCTGCTTGATGATGCATGTGTCTTATCCATTTTGGACCTGAGATTAATCATGCTGGTTCTCTTATCTCTGACACAGTTCACCTGCAGTCCCCAGTAACTCATATATAGTGATATGAATTACTATGATTTTGAAACTGCTGGTTGGTACAAAAATGGTTAATGTGAGAGTAAATGAGGAAGCTGTCTTCCTTTGTCTTTACAACTGTTTGCTGTTATCAAGGCCTGTGAAGGTCTCCTAGAGGGTACTAACTAGAGCTCTGACCAAGTGACAAGCTGTGAAGCATTCTGTAGGTAGAAAATTCCACGTACTTTGGGAGGCAAAAGCTGGAACATAGTCAATGGTTTAGTTTGTGGAAAGAAATTTAAATTCTGAGTTTTCTATCTTAAAATTACTATGATTTGGAATGTGACGATTCAGCACAAATCAAAAGTTACTCAAAAAAACCCCCACTAAATTTTACTGGCTGAGTAGAGTTGAGGTATATGGCTTGTCATGGAAGTGTTGTCACATCGAACCTTGGGTTGCATGCTAGATGAAGGCAAATAGGGATATATCAGGTCTGAGTTACTGGCAAACAGCGTGTTGGAACTGCATGAAATGCTTTCCTAAATCCAAAGAGAAGGCAGTATTCGGCAGCAACAAGTCATCTGAATTTTATTAGACAGTGGAAATGTAACTTAGGCATTGGGGAGAGGGGAAAGCTACACATTTCTTAGCTACGAAATAATAAGGATCTCCATCTGAGATCCTTATGTCAGTGATAAGCAAAGTCCAGAAACAGCTGTTGGTGTTCTGGCTGCAGATAGTATCTCCTGTCTCTTAATCCATTGTATAGTTGAAGCTGGAAATCAACTGAGCACTTTAATAGCCAAAAGTGCAGTATTTGGAGTAAAAATACGCCTTAATTGTTAGTGGTTTAGAAACTGTAGTGTGGTGCTAGTGTGTGGGGAATTGTTTGCGGTGGCTCAGTGAGAATTAGTAAATCAACTTTTCTGAGTTTGCGGTTGACTCTGTAACAGGGCAGAAAAACTGCTGGCAAATGGGTAAAATGGTTTAAGATTTTAGCACTGATTCTTGGAAAAGAAAAATCTTGGATCCTTGAAGGAGGAGGGTAAAGGATCTCATTTCTTAGTTTTAAAGACATGCAGAGAGCAAGTGTGTAGTCTTCCTGATGTAGATGATTTGGCTACTTAGAGATGCTTTGGGTTGACTAGCAGCCTTTACCTTTTGAGTGGAATTAAAGATTTGTCAGTGTGATCAAGAGAAAGCTTTTTTTACTTTGGGCTTCTCAAAAGAAGCCATCCCCTATTAAATGACTTGAATTACCAGCATAAATAACAGAATTATAGAGAACTGTAGGAAGAAGTTAGCCATGGATCAGTTCTTCATTGCCAGGTTAAGGTAGCTTTTTGTCACACTTTTAGCTAGTTGGAGGATGCTACTGAGTTATTTGCTTAGTCTATTTGCTGAGTACCCTTAGAAAAGTCTCTTCTTCAAGGCATACTTACTTGAATGAATTGCTGCAGCTCTTCAATGCCTTATTGTTCGTATTGCTATTCTAGTTGGGGAACTTTCAGGTTTTGGGCTGAAGATGTTTGATGTAGGGGAGGTTCCTCCCTATCCCCTGCTGTTTGGATTTGTTTTAGACTTTCTGCTCTTGGTCTTAGAATTGAATTAGGGTAGTGATTTTAACTGGGACAAATTAGCTTTTTGTTGCATTGTACAAGCCAGCATACTGAAGTTCTTAAAAAGAAAGATTATATTTAAATAGATACACTTACAGGGACAAAATGAGACTTGTTGAATTTCAGTGTAGAAATCTTGTTCCCTGTAGTTCCCTGTAGCATGATGAAACGACAGCAGAAACAAGCACAAGGTAAGTTTTATATTTCTGTTTAAAAAAACCCAAACAACAACCCAAACAAAATACCAAAAAAAACCCAAACCACCAAACATCGTCACTGCCATTACGTTATGTTCCTAGAATGCACAACTGAAATGGAAATTTATGAATAAAATTAAGACTAGAGCTATAATTTATTGTAATGGGGGGGAAATCTGAACACGTTATGCAAAAGATATTTTTAGAATCAGTTGATCCTAAAAAGCTGTCAGCTTTTTCTACATCAAGATTATTTTACCCTAAAGAAGGAAGTAGTGTATTTTGTTAGTAGAACAAGCCTGCTATGTAACTCAAATTATTGCTCTAAGGAGTACTTTCTTCTGTTGCACTAAAATTTCTGCTTTCCCCCAGTAGGGAGATCTTCTCACAGACTTAGTATAAAGTTTGTGTATGAGGGATTTTGTATTTGATGTAAATAAGAAGATATCCTGAAATGTTTCTTCCCAGTCTTTCTGAAATAAGAAAGTTTTCAGGCAATGTAGGAGGTTACAAGTCTGAGGTCAGGTATTTGCTTGCATGGTAACTTCGAAATACAGGCAAAATGAACAAATACAATAGTGCTTGTCAAACAGTGAAGATCACTAGTTGGTGAGCCTAAGACTATCTAAAAATGTGGCAAAAGCAAACCCACCCAAAACAGCCACCACTTCACAATTTAACTCGTTCTGCTGTGTGCTGTGGAGACTTGAATTGTTTGCCATCTTTTCTTACCCCAACATCTGCAGTTTCAGTGTACCTCCTCATGCTTGACCCCTCCTGCCCCTCTCCTCCCGTACTTCCTCTCCCCTGCTCCTCACCTCCAGTGTTCCCAATAGCATATTCTTCCCTTGCCCGTATGGGCATCTACAGCTTTTGTAGGGAGTCAAGCCTACAGCCTTTGCCTTGGATGTTGCTGGTAGTTTTCCTGGTGATTAATAGGGGCCTGGCAACTGGAGGGGTCTGCACTGGTTGTAGAGGTTAAACACCATCCAGTACTGCATTCTTCTCCTCCCATCTCTTACTCACGGCTCATTTTCCACGCTTGAGGGGGACAGCTTCTGCTTGTGGCTTTCCCCTCAGCTTGACAAGCCATTCAGCACTTGGTGACCTCATTGCAGCACAGGAGATCTGTGCACAGGCAATCCAGGGGAGCTGCATAGGGCATGGCCTTATGATGTGCAGGCTTGATTTAATTCTGTAAAGAAAATATGTGGCCCAAGTTTTTATGCTTTTTCTGCTCTTCCTATAGGTGTCGAAAAAAAATTATTTAAACTTCATTTTTTTAAGTTACTTACAAGGTGTTGAAAAATTACGCTCAAATCCTCCCAATAGTTCTTGGCTTTAATTATGCTGCCCTAAAGCTGTGCGCTGCTCAGCTCTAGTGGGCTGCATGTAGATACTGTTTCTGTGATCAGTTTCCCCCAGCCTCTGGTCGTCTACTCTTATCTTTCAGAGCATGGTTTTTTCATGCTTACAGGATTAAAAAGAATCTTTACAATTTTTTCTTTAGTACTTGAGTAATAAATGGGTTAAATACAAATTGTTAAGATTTCTACTAACTAGTAATTATTGCATCTTTGTACCAGTAATGTTTAGTTCCAGAAAATAAACTACAAATATTGTAAGTTGAATACTTGAAGTCATTTGCCAAGGAGAGCTGCAAGTGCATTTTAAGCATTGTTTTTAGCTTATTGTTAAGTATTTATCCTAGCTGAAGTCACCTGCAAGCATTCCAAAAGCCTCCTTTTGTGACACTGGCAGGAAAGCTGTTGGCAGGATTTGGTTAGCGTAGGAGACAAGAGTGGTGCCTCAACTAAACCAGCTCTTGTAATTTGGGGTGGCAAGAAGTCTTAAAGCTGATTTGGCTCTCGGCAGAATGAGCCTACTGAGAAAGAGGATAAAAAAGATCTTCACCTTAGGCTGTAATTCAGTTCGCAGTTCGGAAACAGTGCCAGATTGAACTTCTGGCTGCTCACGCTGGTTCCTATGCATGCTGGATTTGAACAAAACTGAGCCAGTGTAAGACCTTCCTCCCCCCTATTCTTTTCAGCAGATTACTCTTTGGCTGGATCAATTCCCTGCTGCTTTTCATCACGCAGCTGCACAAATACTTCTGTTGGCACAACAGTGGGAGCAGTGTAGGGGCAGGAATGAGCAGCTGGGGACATGGGCTCTTTAGATCAGCTTAGGGATCCACCAGCCACAGTGTACATCACCAGTCTGTTTAAGGAGAAGAGTCGTCTCATGATGGGGCTTGTCTGAAAGCTTGACTCCCAGCTCTAGGGGGCTGCATGAGTAGTCTAGGGTTTTAGCTTGCACAGGTTTCTAAAATATCCAAGTAGTTCAGCTAAATTCCATTTTAGCTGGAAGAGGCTGGACATCTGAGAATGCCATGCTGTGTCAGGGACTTTATTGTGCCTTGATAAATGGGTGGAGATGCCCTCTGTAAGCATTGCTGCAGCCCTTAAATGAAACTCTGTGGCATTCAGAGGGTATTTCTAATTCAGTCGTGATCATTTGCTGCAAAATGTCCACAAATGCTCCTAGTTCCTCTGTAGACAGAAGGGAACATTGGTTTCATTTGGGTGCTTTCCTTTTGCTTTTCTAGCTGAAAGTTGAGTCGTTTAACTGTGTGGACAGCTAAACTTTGTCTGAGCGTTGATGGAGAGTAGAGACTGTTTGGGAGTGGAGCAGATAGAAAGTATCTAATTTCTTCTTGCTTAAAAAGTCTTCGTAAGCCATGGCTATTAGGGACAGGTCCTTCTGGCTGAGTTCAGCTAAACAAGCTATCCATCACTTTATCAAATGATGCATTGAGATAAGATTTCTTGATAATTGATGTCACCAATAACTTAAGCAGTGACAACTGGCATTAATTTTTTTCAGCATGGATGGTGTCCAAATGCTGTGTTGCCATTTTGTTTCTTTAACGCTGGTAGGGCATTAGGGTTTTTACTCTTTTTTTTTTTTTTTTTTCTATGAGCTTATTCTTGTTTTTTGCAGTAAATGATGATTGGAGATGCATTAAGGGATGAAGCTAAAGTCAGAACAGGTTGGTTTGTCAGTGAGCTGGTTATGGAGAAAGTAGCATGAGAGCACAACACTGAGATATGGAAAGTAACATTAGGGCTACTGACAGTTCAGTGTCACCAGACTGAGTGGAAGTAATAGGTAACATGCAATTGGCAGGAATATGGTTAGTCAGGTACCCAGTAAAGTGACATTTTGCAAAAAAAGAACTGTTTCCAAAAAGTTGCTTCTGATCTTCAAAACATGAATGACTTGTTCCATTGCCTGTTGATGGCTGCATTGTTGCACGGCTTTAGCTGGTGCTTAGGAACTCCTTGAGAGCCAGTAGCTGAAACACTTTTACTTGCTTTGCTCTCAAAGAGCATTAACTTTCTGGAAATACGTTTCAGAAAGAATGTTCCATGTAAATTTTAAGTGGACTCTTGAACGGTATCCCTGCAGTGATGCAATATGTATTTTAAGAGACTGACTCATTTCTGAAATACTGCCAAGATTCTGCAAAAAGGAAGATCTGAGTAATATTATCAGTTAGAAAATATGTCTACAGGGACAGTTAATAGCAGAGAAATTTTTTCCCTATAAGATGTATCTCTAAGTAGGGTGTTGTTTGAGGATGAAGCTCTATCTACCAGTTGTTAAAGAAGATGAACAGATTTTTCTAGGTTATTTTTTTAAAAAGAGATCTCAAGGCTTTTTTAAAATGAATTTTGAACGTAAGTTGTCATTTAAAAAGTATGAAAAACATGCTTGAGTGATCCCATCTATAAATATAGTCTAAGCAGACTGAAGAATTACAAATGAAAACTAATATGAAAGCTGTTCCAGCACGAGCAAAAAGCTGCAAGGGAAGGTAAGTGACAGGATCTAATTGCAAAACAAAATGCACACAAAAAGATTGGACTCCTTAGCAGTGCTGGAAAGCTACTCAAGTCAGTACATAAAACAGAAAAGCTGTGTCAATTAAGCTGAGTTCTGCAATTTAGCTCAGGTTCTGTATTTCTGCCAGCCTGAAATGGAAATGAAGGACAATTTTACTTTTTGTGTTCCGTATTAAAGCAGGAAGCATAACTAATGCTATTATCTCTATGTGTAGTTTTAGATGTGCACACTGTCTGAGTGTTGGCCTTTTGTATTTACCTGAGCTCTAAGCTGAAGCAGTTTGTAGCTCCCATATCTCTTTATGTTCTTGAGTACTATGGGGAAAAAGTACACAGTTTCGGCTTTGTGTCCTATCCCCTGAATCGTTCGACAGTTCTTTTGACTGTGAAGCCTCATTTTCAATTCAGAGTGGGAAAGGGAGAAGATGTTGATGCTAGTGACCCAGAACTGTACCCTAGTTGTTATTAATAAAAAGTAGGGCTGTGACAGCCTTATTCCCTCTGATCAGGTATTTTCATGTCTTCCTCATTTCATTTTGTGCTAAAACCATCTTAAAAATCACTCTAAATGAGTACGCTTTCTTAGGTGGCAGATCAAAGAAAAATAGATAATACCTATTTATAATAATCAGACTGGTCAGGCCGAAGATGATACCTGCTGATGGTTAGAACGTATTAATCAAGATAATGAAAACTGGGGAGTGAGGGGAGGTGAGGGGGAGCAAAGGGATATTTCTTCTTATTTTCCTTGCTTGTTATTATACCTCCAGTTCAGGGCCTCTGTAAGTTCCTTGAAATGAGAATAGTCATCATGGATTTGTTGACATTTTGGCATTGAACTTCTTGAACTCTGATGTAGTAGCATGGAAAACTGAAAAGAGAGTAGTCCATGTGTCAAGATTTCCTCCTTGTATACAATGTGTAGGTAGGGAGACAAATAGAAAAGCTCAACCAACATGTGGATTGTGGAATTAAGCTTCTGCACCAAGATGCTGGTTTGGCAATTTTGCCTGTTCTTTGTTTGCGTCTGTGTATCAGCATCCTAAATAAAATTATCCAGAAGCTTTGTTTTATTTGGGAGCTTGTGTCAACATTAGGTTTCAGCCTGTTATTGTGAAGGGAGCTCTGATTCTGTGAAGAGTGACTCAACTTTCTTCAACATGTTAAATGATCTAGGAGCACTGTGAGAACTTGATGAAAGCCACAGGAGCAAATGTAGTGAATGCTTTAAATTGTCTGGCAATAGTAGAAATTTGTCTCTTCAGATGGGCAGGCTGACAACTATAAGGAAGGCTTCCAAGACAAAACAGATCTCAACTTAAATGTTTGGCTGTTTCTTTGATCACTTAAGTGCCAATATATAGTTTGGTAGGGTAGGCCTTGTTTTACTTGCAGTGTTTCAGCCTAGCTGGAGTAGATGAAAGCTGAGTCTATCTAGATAGCTTAATTGTGCAAGCCCTTGATTAGCCATTTCATAAGAGGAACAATGAAAATCAGTTCTTTTAAGACGAAAAAGAAAAGTGAAATAGGATGTGTGAAACAATGGCTACTGCTACCTGGAGAAGTTCTATGCGTGATGTATAATGTTCAGGTGTAAGCTGAAGCCAGAGAAGATGCTAACAGTTCAGAATGTGTTGCAGTGTGAAAGACATTTAAAACCATATTAGGAGGCAAAAACTCAAGTCTCTGGTTGGGCTTCATTGTGTGTGTGGTGGGGTTCCATTTGCATTGTTAAACTTAAGCCTGCCACTGGTCCTGGCTGACTGATAGGCACATGTGTGACAAAGCTGATGTTGAGTCAAGCTCATGGCTGAAGGTGACTGAGGCGTTGGAAGTCTCCAGAGCAGTCAGTATTAACGCTGTCACGTAAATAAGTGGCCAGTGCTGGAAAACAAGAAAGGGTCAGGGTCCCTTCCATGTGGTTTGTGGCTGTCTTGTAGACAGACTTTTGAACAAAGAAGTGACAAATAGTAAGGTGTGCAAAATCCAACTTTGTCCCTGGCAGAAACCTAGTAAATAACTTTTATTTTATTTTTTAATTTTATTTTTATACTGGCGTTCTCTGGACTAACTTAACTGATGTGTCTCGGCAAGCAGAGAAAGTGTGAACCGTCTTCCTCTGTACACTGTATATATATATGCCATTACTAATCATCAGAGTTATTATTGGGACTTTAATAGAATTAATGCTGTTCATCGATTGAGTGTAAGAATGTGTAAGAATTAAGAACTTTGCGAACCATAGAGGCAAGAGGTGCAAAATTGTAAGTTTATAAATGTGCTTTCCACCTGTTCATAACCAGTACATTCAGTCTTAGCAAGTTAGAGCTTATAACCAGGCTTTAATATGTCCTGTATAGCTTGTAACCAGGAGCTTTTTCATCTTTGCATATGTTAGAGAATTTTACATGAAATCCATTGGCTTAAAAGGACTTGTTGACTATTTAGTTCAGTTGGGAGTTTATATAGGTTGTCTAATGGTTGCCTTGGTGAAGTATAGCAATGCCTAGAAAGGTGTATGCTGGCTATAGGTGGATAAAAATGCAGGTTAACTATTGTAGCTGTTTCACAAGTCTTGACCAACCTTTTTGAATGAAAATTCTTGCAGTTCTAGTATTGCATGATTAGTTTTTTCCCCTCAGTGAAATTTCAGAAGTTTTTCAGCTACAACACAACGGTAAGCCAAGGAAAAAACCTTGCTAATTCAAATAGAAACTATTGGAGGGCGGCGGAGAGGCAGGGGGAGTCAGAATATATTTGGGTAAAGCGGAAAGTTAGGTGTTTGATTTCTCCTGGTGTCCTTTTTCTCATGTGAACTCTTTGAAACTGAGTTTGTTTTAATTCAGATATATTTTTGTATGAGAATTTGTCATGTTTAAATACCTTTGTGGATTGCTTTCGTGGTCTGAGCCTCTCAGTTGATGGGTGAAAGCTGTGATGTGGAGTTAATCTTTCTGTTCCAGGAGTTAGAATGTTTTGTTTTTTTCAAACCTCAATTTGCCTTAACTAATCTTGGATTCCACAAACTCTGGGTATGGGCTAAACCAAAACTGATTTATTAATCAATAAGTAGGCTTTAAGAAAAAAATCAATCAGTCACTATTGACAGTGATTTGGGAGAAATGTGAAATCTTTTTTTGACTGGAAAACCTTTTCCATCAATGCAGGGGCATGAGTGGGATGCTCTAATGTGTCAGAAAAAAATGAAAGCATCTTTGAGCTCATGTCAGCACAATTGCATGGCTCTTAGCCTGTCTAAAAAGATTTGCTCTCTGCAGTTTTGCTTATAGTACATGCATGATTTCACAAATTGGTGCAACTGGCACAACTGCCTAAGGCATAATGTAGGCCAGTAGCTGAGGTGGACATACAGGCTAAACTAACCTCTTGGCTCTTGATGTACTTGATACCACTAGAATTGTATTTCAGTTATGTACTGTGTGCTTAATTTGTGAGTGTGGAATGAATCTGCATAGTTGTCAAGTCAACCGCTTTCTGGATGACTTAAAAAGTCTTTTAAGTTGATAGTTCAGAGAAGTTTTGTCTTCAAAAAAGACAAAACAAAATCAGCAGATCTTTACACTGTAAACATGACATCTTCTTGAACATGGGCTAATATTTGATAAGGTAGAGGATACCAAAGGCATTTTAGGTCAGAAGATTTTTAATGTAACCCAAGAATGGGTTAAATGTAACAGAAAATTTGCAGGTATGTTTGCAGAGAATTTGTGTATGTTTGAGAAGCTTTCTCTGAAAAACTGGGAAAGAATTATGTAGAGCTTTCAAAATGTAGACAGAATTGTTAAACAGTTGTAATACGTGCCCATATGACATGTAGAGCTGAATGTTAGCATGTATGTTGTGGTTGGCATTTCATGCTTCAAAATTAGTCTCTCAAAGTTCATTTTAAGTGTTCTACGTGTTATGTGTTTCAAGACATAAAAGAACTTTCTTATTATACCTTTAGACCTAGATTTGTTTTCTCTAAGTAGCAGTTTGACACAAAAATTTATGCTTAACTTCATCTCTGTTACAAAGTATAAATTTTGCCAAGAAGTTTTTTTGGGTGGGAGTGGGGGAAGAGCAGAACTTGTTTTTTGACAGCGCCCTGTGCTCTTGCCAGAAGTAGACACTTTTAAGACATTCCTGTTAGTTTATCTGCTTATTTATTTAAAACAAACAAACAAAAAAAACCTTGCTGATTTTTGTGAAACACATCCGGAAACAATCTCTTATTGCAATTTGATCTGAAATTTCCAATAAAAGTAGTTAAAACGTTAAGCAGAAGAGGCTTTTAAGGCATTGACAAATTCAACTGCAGTGTTACAAAAAGCACTGCCATTCTGGTTTTGCTTTCCTTGATTCTGCAACATTACTGTAAAGCGTGGTCCAGTGGCTGATGTTAATTTCCACAGTTAAATATATTTCATCTCAGTGGGATAGAAATGAAATGCCTGTCTCAGCCTCATTAAAATCTTTTGTGAAGGTTAAATAATATCTGTATATGTATAGAATCATATCATATATAAATGTAATTAACTGAAGCATAAGCTTCAGGATGCTAGAAACACTAAATGCAAGGGTCAGCATTTATAGTATTCTTACAGCTGACAAACAAGCTCTAGAAAATAAGTTATCATCATCACATTTTTAAGTTGGGTCTGAAATTGAAGTTTGGAAATATTTTAGCTGGACAGAATTCATATTTCCAGTTATATAACTTCTGCAGAAGAGAGATGCATTTTAGTGACAAGTGAAATAGGTTTGTTTTTTTTTTAATTTATAGATAAATTGAATAAATGTTTGTGATTGATTTGGTGGGCTGAACTCCTTTATGTGGATCATTGTGGTTTTAATGGAAAGGAAATGAAATGATGTAAGTTGCAAGTGGACGAGAAGGAAAGCTAGATGGTGGAGAAATTTCTGCTGAAATAGAAAGTTCTAAGTATCCAGAAGGTGCCTAACCTGAAAAGATATTTGAGGGGTTCTTAATTTTAAAAAAATACTATATATTGCAGGCACGATTCTTGTGCAGGGCTGACCTGGTAGTTTGCTGTCAGTTCTCACGGATTGCAACTAAACTAGGTGCTTAGTCCCCCATCAGATGAGCATTACAGATGAAGGTATGGTGATTTGTTGGTTTGTTGTGTTTACTCTTTTGTGGACTTGAAATGGATCATTTTGTCTAATCATATAACTAGAATGCAGATACCAGTAGTCTGATGTGGCACTATCTGTGAAACTGGCAGTTTGAAGTGTAAAAGTCCCTGCAACAGAGCCATTGGAGTGAGGTGAGATCCTTTCCTTTGGGCCAGAGTCTGCAGTTGCTGCATTGTAGGGCTTGCCACATGATGGAAAAAGCTTCCACTGAAGAATTTAACTGAGAAATGTTACACTAACAGGATTTCTTGAGAGGGTAGAAAAAGTTGAGTAATGAAAGGAAAGGTACGTATGTTCAGAGCTGTAATAGTATCACTTCATCAACTTCCAAAGATTCAGATAAAATAAGTCATTTCTCATGGGTACTTTGTTGAAGGGATTTCCAGCCTGTTACCATGTGTTCTCTGTGATAATCAAACTTGCCAGGTATAAAATTAGTTCAGGTATTTGCTCACCTACAAAGAGGAAAGATTTTCCCAATCTGAATTGCGGTATTTGGAAGACTGAAAGCTATTCCCTGTGCAACTTGGCAAGAGGAATATGAAGCTACTGGAATGAAGTGCAACTAAACCTATCATAATCATATTAGCTTAAAGTGCTGTGTTAAGCAGGAGCATCAGTGGAATTATGCTTTCTGTGATACCTGCACTGATTAATGGCAGTGTAATTAGGAATGGCAGTATCAGAGTTGATCCAGTTGGCTACTACTGCTGTTCTACTTGTAGGAGTATTAGAAGTAACCGTGGTCAAAACCAAAGCAAATGCTCAATTTAGCACCTGACTTCAGTTGTCACCTATTTGTCAAAATCCCTCTCAGAAGCTGTTTAACCTTTCTTCCAGTCAGGGAAGATAGATGTATTCCTAGACAGATGATTTCTTGTGGGCTGTAGTTTGCAAGCATAGCATTTTTGATCTAACCATCCGTTACGTTTATTGTATTTCTCAACCTCCCAAGTAGAACTCCTTATTTGTCTAAAAACTCACTAGTTCCCCAAACAGGCTATGACTGGATCTGTTGGATTTTTGGCTTGTAAAACTTACATATGCAAAAAGGACACAAAATATTTCACACCCCTTCCCTCCCTGCCCCCTCCTTGCCCCAGGATTTGCTGGTTTTCTTGATCAGAATGTTTTAAATTACAGAGCGCTGCTGTTCTATCTGTTAACCTTTGGCAGAAGTATTCTAAGCAGGGGTGGATGCAAATGGCTAAATTATTGGGTTTGCTTCGACAGAAGTGAATAATCTTATGGTAATTTATGATGTTTTATTACGACTTTACATATGATAGGTTGACCACCCATGTTTTTGAAGTCGATGACTTTGTGGTTAGCTTAAGATTTAATTGTTAAAAATGTTACTATGATTTAATGGTCAAATAAAAAACCTTTAGAGCATCTTTGTATATTTACAATGCTAGTGCTTCCTCTGTCACTTTTTCTTCAGAGATTAAATTATGGGCCTATAATATTGTTGGCATCTTTTCTTATTTAACAACTTGGTACAATCGTCTGGACTTGTAGCAGGAAGGTTGTGTGATGAATAGATGGGGTTTTCTGAGATTGTTCACTTGAAGATAACTCTGAATTTTGGATACTAACATGCAATCCTAACAGTGACTTTGTTGATATGTTAATTTAATTTTCTTTGCATAAAGGAGCTCAAAGTTTGATTGCAGATAGTCAAGTCAGGGAGGTTACTCCAGCAGAATTAGAATTGAGTTATTCCATCATACTGAAAATAGCGGTATTATTATCCCACCATTTCTTGTAATTGTTCCCTGTTTTAAGGATAAGCTGTATTCTGGGTGTTTTTCAGTGACCAAATAAAAATATAAGAATAAGAAATACATCTAGGAAATGTATATTAGAGGCTCAGCAATAATTGTACAAAGTTCATCTGTAGACTGGGATTTTTGGAACAGGTTGTGAAAACTAAAAGGTAATAAGGAATGTCTTGGTGCACAATGCGATGGTCACGTTGTACCTTCCCACCAGGTCCAATGATAAATTAGACTTCAGGAGCAATCAGTTCAAGGGGAAAGCTCTTGAGACAGTGAATTAGGTGAAGTCCAAGAAAGTTGATGATATCAGTTTATCAGCAGGAAAAATGCCAAGTAGTAACGCAAAGGAAAGCAAAAGTTCAGCCAAAGTTGAAATAAGAGATGGACATCGAAGGCAACAGAAAGAGCTGCTGCTGCTACATCAACAGTAGAAGAATAAAGAAGGAAAAAGCATGCTTGCTGCTGAGTGGGGTGAGTGATTTAGTTACCATTGATGCAGATGTGGGGTGAATGATTCAGTTACCACTGATGCAGATGAGGCTGAGATACTCAATGCCTTCTTTTCCATCAAGAAGACTTACCAGGTCTTTTTACCTGTATACAGGATTTGGGGAGGAGAGAAACAATCAGTAGTGGAAAAAGCTCAAGTCAGGGAGCTCTTGAACTCTTAACCCATGCAAAATTCATGAGACCAGGTGGGATGCATCCAAGGGTGCTGATAGATCTGCTTGATGTTAGAATAGCCACATGTATCATCTTTAGAAGGTCATGGAGATTGGAGGAGTTTCTCAATGACTGGGGAATGACAAATGCTCCACCCATCTTTAAGAAGGGCAAGAAGCATTATTCAGGGAAGTACAGGCTGGTCAACTTCACTTCGGTCCATGAAAAAATCATGAACCAAGTCCACTTGGAAGTCAGTTGTGGACATGTAAAGGTACTGTTGTTGGTTGGAAATAGCCATCATGGGTTTACCAAAGGTAAATGATGTCTGACCAACCCAATCACCCTCTGTGATGAAATGATAGGGTCTGTGAATAAGGCAGAGAGCAGTGGATACAATCTACTTTGATTTCAGCAAGGCTTTTGGCATGGTTTCCCCACAGCAACAACCATGTATTCAAGTTGGGACACTGTGATCTAGATAGGTGGATGACTTGTTGAGTGAAAAACTGCCTGAATCTTCAGGCTTAGAGGGTTGTGGTTAATGATTTGTTCTGTATCTGTTACAAGTGGAGTTCCTTTATTCTAAGCCCTGTGCTGTCTCACATCTTGATCAGTGACCTGGAGGAGGAGACAGTGTACCCTCATTAAGTCTGTGGGTGTCAGCAGACTGTGAGGGCAAGCTGCCATTCAAAGAGGCCTAGGCAGGGTAGAGTTATGCACTGATCTCATGAAATGCAACAAGGATAAATGCAAAGTCTTGAATGTGGAATGGTTTAACTCCCTGCATTGGTGCAGTCTGGGGACTGAGTGGCTGATAGCAGCTCTGCATAGAAGGCTGTGGCTGTCCTAGTGGACAGGAGGCTAAATGTGAGCCAGCAGTGTGCTCTGGCAGTGAGGAAGAGTAACAGCATCCTGGGCTATATTGTCAGGAACAGAGCTAGTAGATTGAGATGATGAATTTTCACCCTGTACGCACAGTATCTGGAATCTTGTATTGAGCCACCAACATTGTTGGGTTGGAGCCGTTGCCATGTGAGGAGAGGCTGAGGTGACTGGGCTTGTTCAGCCTGGAGACAAGAAAGCTTCAGGGGACCTAATAGTAACTTTCTGATACCTAGAAAGAGGGAACTGAGAAGAAGTCAGGCTCTTTATGTGTGCGGTGGGGGGAACAAGAGACAACAGTCATGAACTGAAACGTGGCAGGTTTTCACTGAAAGGGTAACTGAGCACTGGAAAAGGTTGCCCAGAGAGACTATGGAATATGGCCCTTGGGGATTAAACCCTGAGCAAACTGGCCTGACCTTGGAGCTGATCCTGCTTTGAGCAGGAGATTGTATTGTGGGCCTCCCAAGGTTCCTTCCAATCTGAGCCATTCTGTATTTGAAGCCAGCATCCAAGTTACACAGAACCAGGAGGAGCTGCTTGGTCTTTCAGGATCCTAAGATGTTTCAGATGCCCTTATAGTACTTACCTGAGAATTTTTGGATTACTTATTTCAAGGTACAGGCTTCTGTTCGCTTAAAGGGTGTAGAGAAAATCTGAATATCCACTAGCATCTTAAGACCTTGAAGTATAGTTGGTTAAATATAGGTCTAAAGATAGAGTAAAGCATAAAGTACTGGCTGATGTTGAAATTTTGTTTTTGTAATTGGGTGAGTGAAGAAAATGTATCACTCAGAAAACTGAGGCAGAATATGGAACTCATCTCTGCGTTGGCATCATAGAGGTGGCCACAGGACTGCCCCTGGCTAAAAGGAGCAATCTTAAAAAAGAAATGCAGCATAATTTCAGCTGCAGGTGGAGAGGAAATCATGGGCTGTCTATTATGTCAGAGAATTCCTGTATAGCCATGAAGAACTGTGGGTGAAGACATAAATCTAAGTATGCTGTTATGTTAAAAGCAAATGTCTTAAGACTGCCCAGTTTGACTGCTTACAGGTCCTTGTTACCCTGTACTCCTGCCTGTCCGAGTTTAAGCTACAAAAGTCTGATGTGTATACGTTAGCTTTTATGGGCAGAATACTACAGCTGCAGTTAACTGTTGTGACAAAGGGATATACTGAAAATCCCAAACTCGGGCAGCATCACAACTCTGCTCAAATTCAAGTGGCTTTATGCATGTAGTCCTCTGTAAAGTTAATTCTGCAAACTGCACAAATGTTAACTGTGAGGAATTTTGCTAAGATGAGGTGTGAGATGTGTAGTACTCTGAGTTATAATTGATTTTCAGATATGCCAACACTGAACTAACACATTGGTTTTGAGTAAGAATGTATGGAGAATTAAAGAAAAGAAAATAAAAAGACTTGGAGAATGAGAATTGTTTCTATGACTAGTGAGAAGTTTACCTCTTACCACCAAATCCAAATCTCTCTCAAGTAGTCACGTAAACTAAAAAGAATGATTTAGAAATTTAATTAGGAAAAACAGAGCTGTAACTTCTAACTCTGTGAATTTAATCCTGCAATGATACTTCAAGAAGAAATAGAAAATGAGCATGGGGATGAGATTGTATGAAAGGATACAGAAAATAAGGGCAGCGGCCAGTTCATAACTTTTTTTTTCACTCTACCTCGTGTGCTTTAGCTCCCTGTAGGTGTGCAGGCTGTTAGAACAGCGTGTGTTTTGTGCCCTGGTGGGGTGAGGAGCGGGTATGTGCTGAGGAGCGGGTGCCAGGCTGGTGGTGGTCTCAGAGGGTTCCGGGCAGGCACAGCTGGGCTCCTTCCTCCCCATCCCCATGGTGGGAGCACTGGTGTCATGCCAGGCAGTTGCAGGGGGAGAAGTCAACAGTTGCAGGCCTGCAGTTGTGAATGAAAGAGTTCCCTATGTAGCCCATGTTTAGCTTGGAGTTAGGTAGAGTGTGTAGACTATCTTCCCCTCGCCCCCCCAATTCTTTGGAGGATAATTGTTTCTTTGATAGGTTTGTCCACAAGATGTTGGCGAGGCCGGCATGTAGTGCTACATAGATACTTACTGGCCTGTCACAGTGAGCTGCATTCATACTCAGCCATAAACCCTAGCATGCTGTTAGAAGTTGAATTGCTTACATAGTTGGCATAGTCTTACTGAAGTAATTGCTGATGTATGGAGCAGTGTTTCATGCTAAAACACTCTTTCAAGTGCCTGAGTCATGTTAAAGGCATGTTGTCTGCAAATGGCTAAAAGATTCCTTGTTGGTTTCCTTTGTACTCTCATTTCCTGAAGAAGAACAGGGAGGGTTTAGTAATTTTCTTTTTCTGTAGCAGACTGACATGGACTCGCATTGGCCCTCAACTAGGAAGCCCGTGTCCTAGGTCCGTCAGGAAAGGTATCAGTGCTGTGGATGGATGCATTTGCTGCAACACAGATCAAATGTTTTCCCATTCGTGTAGGTGTCAGTGACATGCTTTCTGATACACACGACAGGGAGGCATTCTGTTACATGGTGAGCACAAGCAAAACAGTAGAAGAGCATCCTGTCTTTCTTGATTTGCTAAAAAAAAGCTTTTCTTAGTCATACCACTCTTTTCTTATAAGCTAACTTGCTGTTAGCTGCTTTAACAAAATCATCCTGCTTTGTTTGGAAGTCCTGGAAACAAAAGGCAAGGTTCATAAGTATTGGCAAACTATGCAGAAATCCGGAAATTATCTGTCCTGCTCCTTGTTTTGCTGTACAAGTTGTTAAACAAGTCTATGGAAGATCAGTGCTGTCAGGGAAGCTGAAATCTGTGTCTGCCCAAATGCTTCTGCCATACAGAGCAGCAGTGAGTAATATTCCAGGTTACAGTGAGAGAGAAAGGACTGTCTTAATTCAGGCTCATTGCCTTAAATGTCTTTGAGTTCTTAAAGCACCAAAGTGGCAATGTCTAATTTAAAGCAAATAAGCATATTCCTTTTTCCTTGGTATAAACTGGGTAACTTAGGTAATGCAGAGCTCAAATTTGAATTCAGCTTTTCCTGAAGCATTAAGACAACAGCCTGTGAATAAGGCTTAAGATATAATCTGATAAGATGTGGCATTTTACCAGAGCTGTCGTGGAGTAGAGACATTGCATTAGTTTGCCTAGAAGTGCTCTGGTTACGATCTGGATTTTTTGTGCTAGCGCATGTGTGCCCTGTGTCACTGTGACACACTGTCAGTCAGTCTTGGAAAATGGCAATTAAACTGAAATTTTTACGTTGGTTTTTTTTAATATCTTGTCTTTGTCAATCCAACCCAGATGAGCCCGTTTCTTTTAACTGAGTGCAGTAATTTCTCATACTCATAGATGGCATTAAGAAGTTTCAACCCATAGGTTATATTATTATTCAGGAATGTTGGCTTTTTGGTTCCAGATGATGAAATAATGGAGCATTAGATATCTCTAAGGTGAAATCAAGCAGAATATTTTGTTCTTCTACACTGTAATTTATCTTGCGTTTTATCATCTGGTGCTGTAGGCAGGAGTTGTTAGTCACTGTAAGTTTGTTCTTAATTAAATTGTTGATGTAGAGTGTTATCTAAATCTTAGGTATGTGTTACGTTTAAATGATAAATTTATCAGACAGTTAATAATTTTTCAGGTTATTTGTTTGTATCTGTAACGTAGTAACTAAACAGAATATTGGGGTGTTGATAGGGTTTTTTTAGTTTTGTTTGGGAAAGGATTTTTCTGGTATTTTAGAGATGAGGATGAACTTTATATCACTTCAGTTTTAATTTTCTAAGGCAGTGTGTATATCGACTTTCATTTAGATCATGGCAATATCTTCTTCAGGAGGATAAGCGTTTCAGAAACTGGGATAGGGATGTTCAGAGATAACTGAAGGATTCTCTTGCATGTAAATATAAGCAGAGATGAAATGATTAAGGAAATAATTCTAGATTTTGTTACATACTTATGTGAGATCTCCTTGCTAACAAATTCTAATGTACACTGAAGTTTTTTACGTAACAAATGTTTATTATTGTACCATGATGATTAGATAGTAGAATTCATAAAAACAAAGCATAGGATTAAGTTTACAGATGATCCAAAAAAAAGAAAAAGCAGATCCTTGAAGTCGACAGCTCTAAAGATAGCAATAATAACTGAGAATTACTAGTGGATGTCCAGCTAGTGTTCAACTTCTACAATTGAAAAAGTAGAAAAAGTAGGCTTGTATAAGCTGAGTGGGCAGAGAGAAGGTTGACTGTTGAGTTTAAGTTACATTGCATTGCATATTTCAGGTTTTGCCATTTGTGGCATACTATATGAAGGGTGGCTAAAGTCCAGATGCTTGGGTGATGAACTCTGTTACTCAGTTTTAGTGGAATGTAATTGACTACAGTACAAATATTGGAAAGTTCAGATTATTAAACTGAAATTTTAAATAAGGAATTAGAAGCCTTATTTATAACTACGTGCTTGTCATAGATAAATATATAAAAGATTAATAGCTTTTATTCGCAAAAGTGGTCCTTGCTGTTGTTGAGTTTTGCAGCTGCAGGATTTCTAGTGCATGCCTCCAGACTTGTGCGTAGCTGGGGAGGAGACTGTGTTTTTAAACTGTCCTCCGATCTGGGAACAGTTGCATCTGGGTATTACACAGGATTAAATAGCAATCATTGTCAAAGCCTATTTGGTAGTAAATCCAGGCAGAGCAACTGTTAAGCAAACTGACAGTCAAGCAAACTGTACAGGCAGAAGATATGCATTGACAAAGATGACTTGGATTTTGAACATGTATTGTACCTTTTTTCATCTGACTGCTCAAACAAGACTAGCTGAAAAATGTTTTGACTTGAAAAAAGAGCTTCTTGGAGAAGATAGAAACCTAGCTGTTATGGAAACTATATCAAATTCACTGGGGTCTTGAACTCAAATATGAGTTTTTGAAATCAGGATTCATTTTTTCCTGATAAGGAAAAGGATAAGGATTTAATTTGCTGTTGTTCCCAAGCATCGTTTAGTTTATCCATTCTGTTGGCTACAGACAGATTGAGCCTCTGGGGTATGAACAATGTGTTCCTATAAATGGGATACAAAACAAAAAACTGGTGTATTGATACTTCTGAATGGTAAGTCACTTGAATATTTCTTGAACTTTGCCTTGTAATGACATGTTACTGTATAATAATAAAAATTAATTTGAATGTGTAACTGTAATGTGGTAAAATCCTCTCTACTTGTATGTTAGTTAATGACCTTGTAAGATGGAGAAACAGAAAACATAGCTATGGTGGGTGAAGCTTGACAGTGCTTCTTGACAATGTGTCAAAGCAATTTTGTATTCTTTTACTCTCCAAATAGATGTGGGTAACACTTCATGTTTTAGCATGATGTAAGTGATAATGGCAGCTATGGTATTAGGTGTCAATCAAAATAGTGTGCTTGTAATATTAGTCATCTGCTGAAGGGAGCATAAATGCAGATAGTGAGCTCATTATGAAGAAGGAATGCTGTGGTGTGTTCGGGGAGAACAGCACTTCCAAGTAAATGAAGAAGATTCTGGAGATAAGGATGTACACAGATAAGCTAATGGCTGCCTGTGTCAAAGTAGCATTGCTCACCTGAAAAATATTCATTCAAAGGCATCTTTGAGCCAGTAGCAACACAGTAGTTTTCTTTCTCTAAAACTGCTATTCTGGAGAGTGAAAATCCAGAGGATGGCATTGTAGCTGAGTAGTGTAATGCAGTAATTCTGTTTTTTGTAATTTGATCCGTAATCCCCAGTGGCTTTCCAACAAGTGCCTCTTGGCTGCTTTAGGTTAATTTTTTGGTAATGCAGGGTTTCTATGATACTTCCCCTAAAATACCTATTTGTCTCTTTTTGGAAGCAAGAAGGACCACTGAAGATCTTTCCCAATTGAAGACTATAGTTGGCATATGACAAACAGTTAACTTTGCTTGCACTTGCCACAGTATGTTAAAACTCAGACTCACAGCTGAGCTTTTAATGTGTGGTACCCCTGAATAGAAATATATGGGTGCAGTTGGTTTATCTAACCTAGCTCATCGTCTCTTTGTTTGATGGGCTGGAATTCCAGAACTGGATCAGCTCCATGATCTGGTACTAGAGCCAGTTCTTAGTCTAAACTAATATGCTTCTCTTCTTCTATGTTTTGCAAGTGTGCAGAGATACCAGGCGTGTATTGAAAATGAGTAGATCATACTTTCTGTTTTTTTTTTTATTGTCAGTTTAAGCATAAGGGACTTTTTTTCTTGTCGGCATTGTACATTTCTTTTACTGTGTGATATAATGATTTCTGTTAATTATAGCCAGTCACTTTGTTAGAAGTTCAGTGAGTTAAATGCTTTTTTTTTTTTTTTGGACTACATACAGGCTCTCCTTTCAAGACTATTCCACAACTGGAATCATTGAACTGTTTTTTATGTACTTTACAAGTTAGTTAATTTAACTTGACTTTTGGAAAAGAACTTGCAGAGTTTCTCTCAGAGGTAGAATACTGAGGTTTCCTTAATTTGTCTAGGTCATTGTTTAAGCACTAGATTGCATTTCTTTCATTTAAACGTAGATCTAATTTAAGGTAACTTCTTTAATCATGGGTTACTTTTTCAGCCTTAGAAGTTGTTTTTTCTAAATTCAGTTGCTTTTCTTACAAATTCATTGTGTATCCAAGGGATTTTCATGGCTGTCACTGTAAAAGTATTTTGTCTTGTTTTTGCAAAATAGCTCTCCAACCAGTTTATTCAATGTTTTAAAGTTCACACCCTTTTGCTCTTGATGGAGTAGTGTGTTAGTAAGAAGGATGGTTGGTGATGTCCCTGTGTCATCCTGTTGGAGATGCGGATGGAGTGCCTTGTCGTTGAGCAATAACTGTCAGTCAGACTTCTCTCAAGGAAGGCGAAGATGAGTATTTCAACTTAATTTTTTTTTTAACAATAGCCAAAATGTGCAAAATCAGTTACAGATATTTGACTTCTGCATATAAGTCTATATGCATTTGGCTTGAACAAAGGGTTGTTTTCTTTTGCCTTATATTTAGCTCAGCAGTCTGTCCTGCTTTAAATTTATGTTTGGATATCTGTGTACTTTCTTGCCTTGTGTGTTGGGTTGTGCTCGTGAAGAGAGTCTCTTCCTGATAGAGCATGGTAGTTTTAATAGCCTTTCTTTAAGGTCATGCAGAATTTCTGTTTATATTGACTTTTTCCTGTATATCATTCTCTCTCCTCCCTAGAAGTGAAACTTCCCTAAAATGTTTTTCTCCCAGATGACATGCCCATTTCAGTGAGGAGATCTCTGTTTGTTCAACTTTTTCATTTTTAACCAGTTTGTCAATGGACAGCTATACTTGATACAGGATTTAGCGCATGGTAGCCTCTGTTCAGACTACTGACGTGGTGGTGGTTAATCAAACTAAGGATCCCCAGCCTGCTTTTGGTAATTATAAAACTCCAGATTAAGCTGGCACTGCTACCAAAAGGGAATATTCACTGAATTATGCCCTTGATAGTGCGGTTGCATGGAACTTGACGGAACCCGGTCTTTGGTATTAGCTGTGTGCCGGTGCATGTGTGCACACACGTATATCCCCTGCAATCATTTCAGGAGCTATCAATAACTGTTTGCTTGGATATCTGTACCAGAAAATTAAAATATCTTAGTTTCACAGTGGACTTCCAAGTTAGCACTTTGATTAAAGCTCAGTGCTCAATAGTGGAATATCTCCTTTTTGGAAAACTGCGTAACTAACAAGTAACTCTCCTCTAGATCTTTATGGTTAGTCCACCGGCTGCCAGTAGTTACTCTCAATGTATCATATTGCATTAATATGTTTGATAGAAGGAGTTACAATGCCCAGTATAATTAAGCTTTTAATTCAGTTGTAATCAGTTGATAGTGCTGATAGACTAATGAGTAACAACACTGGCCTGAGCTGGTAAAATGGAAGCAGACTGAAAAGTCTTACTTCCTATCTAGAGGCTCTGTAGCAATTCCTTCTTGCTGTAGTTGTAATCTGTTATTCAGGTTTTTTGGATATTGCAAAGGAAATACTCAGCAGAGGTAAAGGGCTATTGCTCAGAATCATCAGCTATTTCAAACCTTAGTTCAACAACAAAAAAAAAAAGGGAAATCACAAGAAACCTCACTGTCTCGTTTCATTGGAAGTCTTTGTGAGAAATCAAATTTTTCAATACCAGTATCTTTAATGTGGAATAGTATGCTCTAAATTGGAAAGACCAAAAACAGTCTGATACGGAACTTATATCCAAAGATAGCCATTGAGCCAAAATTTTGAAGAATGATGGTTCAAAGAATCTGGACATAAGAATACTTGAGAAGTGATTTTAATGGCAATCAGTTACCCGAGGAGGACAAAAGCAGGCCTTGTGTAAGGATGGGATTATCTCACATCTGCCAGTGACAGGCTGCTTTGGTAGGCAACTTAAGCTTCTGATATTGGCCCTGTCTGAGAAGTGTTTTGGACTCATTCAAGATATTTTCTGATGCATCCAAATAAACTTTAGCTTTGTTGATTTTGACTCTTAAATTAACTTTCTTTATAAAATGATTACTTAATAAAAAAAGCTATTGAGAAGGCAAGTAGAGATGCTATGTTATGGTGACATGACTCGAATCCTTAGCGTCATCATGCATATCATTAGTTCAAGCATAAGTGACAGGGTAAGTCCTGTTAGTCCAAAATTTTACTTATAAGAAGTCCCAAGAACATCACATTTGTTTTCCCCAGATGTTGAGATGGTAGTATAATTTTTAGACTGCTTTGAAATCAGGGCAGTTTTCTTGCTGCTAACGGTACTAGCATTCTGACAGAAATATACGCTGCTAGCTTCCTAGCAGCTCCTTCTTTGAAGAGTTATAAGCCATGGAGTTTGTGTTTGGTGCTCAGTTACTGTATTCAGAGCTAAGTTGACATTGGAAACGCACTGATTTGAACTACCTGGGATAAATTTGTATACAATTGAGTTCTATATGGTAATGGTCTAAGACTTGCTTCTGATCCTTGTGAGAACAGAAGTATACTGAGTCAAAGCATTTGGTGGAGGAAAGACATCTCAGACATCTCAAGCTGACATAAATATACTTCAAGTTGTGTTAAGTGACTTCTGAAGAGGACTACTCTTCACTAGCTGTGAAGAGTAAATGGATAGTAGATAAAATGCTCCATCTAGTTTTATTACTCTTGTAGTCAAGTAGTGCCAATGAACTGACCTATCATTAGCATGAGCAAGGTTGATGCCATGGTACTGGGGAGAACATGTAACAGGAAAACTGTGTGCATAAAGGACTTAGTGAGATTGTTCTTGTATATCAAATATACTAGGCAACGCTGGTCATGTACACTTGTGCTTAGTTAGGGAAGCATGAAGGGAGGCTGGTGTGATGTATCAGCTATCAAGTCCTTTGGGGAAGTCTTTTATGGAGAAGTTGCAGTCCAGATTTTGCAGTCTTCTAACTGGATGCTCTGTAACGTAATGTTGGACTCAACACACTTTCCCCTGTGTTGAGTCCAGAATACATCCATTATCTGTCTATATGCTTTCAAATACCCAAATGACTTATGCTGGAAAAGGATGTAATACCACTTCATGCTCAACCTTTCAATAGCTGCCAGGTTAAAAAGACTCAGTAAATCTCTGGCATGAATTAATTTCTCAGGGTTTCTTTGTTTTTCTTTGAAATAATAGTAGATATGAGTCTGGCTATTTGAATGGGATGTCAGGGTATTGGAGCTCAAAAGCAAATAAGAATGCTGCCGCGTGACTTGTCTACAACAAAAGTGGCTCTACACCAAAAGCACTTTAGTAGAGAATGCTTCTCATTTAATAATGTGTAAAAATAAAAATATTTGCCAAACTAAATAATGTATCAACTGTTGCTGTGCTGTGTTACTGCCATAAACTTCTATTTTAACCTGGGGGGGGGGGGGGGGGGGGATAATAAAATAAAGATGAAAACAGCTAAAGAGAAATTTGTTACTCTTCCACTCTACAGAAGTTAATATTTCTAATGAAGCTTGCTAGGTCATTTAGAAGAACACCTATAGACTGCTAATTGGTTTTAGAGTTTAAAATCTTCAGAGACGACTTTGTGTATCTTTAATCATGTCAGGAACTTAAGATATGAAGGCAGAGGCGGTGTTAAAATCTTAGCTAGTGCTTTTAAAATACATTGTAGACTTCTGAAGTAATACATTCATATACATGCCAAAGTACATTGCTGCTTTTTAATACAATTAAAATGTTAGCTTCTATTGTTGTCTCAAAGAGCTTTTCCAGGAAATCATATACATTTAGAATTTTGTGTAGAGTGAGTCAGTGTTGTAGGAGACCAACAAACCCATTTTAATTGAGCTTAAATTAGGTTGGTTTTGTGAACTTAATTAAAATATTATAACTTACAGTGCTTGAATCATTGCTGTTATCCTGATTTAGAGATGATATCACATGGTATCTATACCATACTACATAACACTTGGTGAGTCTGAGCATGTCCTTTAAAGGCATGGATCAGATGTGCTAGAACATGCCCATGTGACGAATGCCCTCTATTGAAATAAAATAATACAGAAAACATTTGCTATTGGTGGTGTTTTACAGGTAGTGCTACAGAGGTGGATGGCTATATAGTTTGGGCACATAACATCTTTGTATTGTCCATACTGTAGAATGATGAAGAATAAAGCTGATGGGTGAATACTTGCTGCCTGTGCTAACAGAAGAGTAACCGTCTGCACTTGCTTACGTTAATCAGTGCAACTCTATCAGGGTCCATAGATTTGGTGTTAAAACTTTGGTCATGAAGTAGTGGGAGCTCACAAGTATTTGTTAGACTGGATTTGTTGTGCTGGCAAGCAGTAGGAAGTGTTAAGTTGTAGTCAAGTTTAAATAGCTTTTGTCTAGTTTGGTCTGTAAAATAAGGAAGGTTCCATATGTGATTTTTTTAAAATTTCAGGAGAACTTGGTTAGCACACCTGTGAGTATAAAGCAGTGCCCCTACTTTCAAGTAACTGTTGTTCCCAAAGAAATTTGACACTATTTTAATAGATGTCAATTGTTTGAATACACACACAAGTGTTAAAGCTGTAGAAACAAGCGGTTGAATATCTGAATGCCTTCGGAGCATTATGTCCACAGGCTTCTATCCTAAATAGCATTAGGAGCTGCTTGCTTTGTCTTGTCTGTTTCGGTATTGCATATGCTACATATTCTTCATAAAGATGAGTTTGAAGCTAATTTATTCATGACTTGAGGATGGGTGAGCTGGTGAGAAATTCTTCCCTGGTGTTGAGTGCTGAGTTTGGGAGTGTGCTCCTGACCAGGGTCATGAAAGTGCACGTGCTGCGTCTATAGTAATGTGTACCCGTTTACAGAAATGGATGAAAGTGAAGGCAAGATGTTGATCTCGTTCTCATGACAGTAACACAGAAGGAGCTGAGTAAGCGGAGTTTGTGGAGAACACCCACCCTTGATTTAGGTTAGACTTGCGTACTTGGGTAGCTGTGTTAAATGCAGCTCTAATGAGATTCAGGCTGCTTGCCTTTGTCATCTGAAGGAAATAATCTGCTAGAACAAATTTGATAAATGAAGAATGAAACCTCCCTTTCGTAGTCATGACAGTCTGCAAAATCCTTTCTGTTGGCTCTCGAGCGAAATCCGTTGGCAAAGGAAGAGGTGGTCAGGGTCTTTTTGTCTCTAATGAAATTTGCCCGAGGGCTCAGGTGGGGAGGATTTTTGGCAGGGCGGGGAGAGGAAGGTTTGGGTGACTTCAGCTCCCTCCTGTTTCTGCCTTCGTAAGGCTGGGGGAGGCGGGGGAGGGGACACACATGGATGCGGGGATGCAGCGCGGCGGCTCCCGCGCTGAGGGATGATGGCTCAGCCCTGCGCAAAGCCGGTGATGTAATGTGTGCGGCCGTCACGTGGCAGCCGCGCTGTCACCGCCCCGCGCCCGCAGCGCCCCTCTCTCCGCAGCGCCCCGCGGCCCCCTCCCTCCCATTGCCCGCTATTGTCTTCAACCTGGGCGTTTAATTAACGCGGCGTGCGCCTTAAGGGAGGCGTACGCGCCTGCTGGGAGCGATTCGAGCGATGATTTCTAACGTCATCCTCGAGCAGAAGAGACGGGCGCGGGGCATCTCTTCTGGCGTTTCGTGCTCATCTCGCTCGCCCTTGTAAAGGGAGGGAGGGAGACGGGTTGCTGTTAGCAACCGCTCGCATGTTAAAAGCGAAATACCCAAGCCTTAATTCCCCTGTGGACTCCTGATCGCTATTCCTCTTTTTTTTTTTTTTTTTTTTTTTTT
>KZ505649.1:1047885-1073846 GCA_002844005.1 Limosa lapponica baueri | reverse complement strand
CGGTTCTTTAAGTACTAATGTCTCCAGGTATGAATGCAACCTAGTCTAATTTTTGCATGTGAATCTCCGTAAGGTGCTGAAAGTATTGTGAAAGTGTGTGCATATCTAAAAAAAAGTGGAGAAAAAGAAAAAAAGTTAAAAAATAAAACCAGTAAATGCCTAATCTTGGAGTCTATGAATGATAGGAAGCCCAAAAGCAATACTTTGTGCTATAAAAAGGGATTTCTTCTGAAAAATATGCAGTCTGTTTTTTGGTATTTTTGATTGCTTTCAGTGCTGATGGAAATAGTTCTTCCTATTGTTGCTCAGGATAAAACAATGCAGGACAATTTTCAATCTGTTTTAGCTTGCTTATTTTTACTGCCCTTGCTGTACTCTTCATCAATTTCAGTGTGGAAAGAGATTTCTCCAGATGGTGGTTTGGAACAAGAGCCAAAGGACATGATCGAAAATGTTACATTCCAGCTGTTGCTGCACAGAATTTAGAAGCTACTGCCTTTCACTTGATCTGTGTTTTGAACAGAAAAATAAGTAAAATTGCTTACAGACCTTGTTGTGAAAACAACTCCATGTTAAACCAATATCAACCTGGTATTCTTTGATTTTTTTTTTTATAGGAGACTGGGTACTCTCCTGATAGCCCTGACAGTGTAGACGCTGAAGCCATGAGTGTCTGCAGCGGTAGTGAACAGGCAAAGTATCTGACTGCAGTGAGAGCCATGTGCTACTTGCTGTATTTGAACACCACTACACAAAGGTTTGCCATCTCAGCAGGGCGGTGAATTGGAGTATTGCAGCGCCTAGAGACGGATGAGCAGTTCCCACCAAAACAAACGAACCCCCAACAATATTGGTAGGAAAGCAGGAGCAGATTGAACATCCCAAATGGATAGATAAATCTAAGAACACAGTTCCCCTCACTTCAAAGGGAAGAAACTGGTCAGATTTTGATTGTTTCATCTTAAGTTTCAATTTAAGAATGGACGTTTGTATTTCTGTCTTGCACGTTTCATAGGATCAAAGGATAATTCAGGTTGGAAAGGACCTCACTATAAAATATGGATAACTCTAAGGTTCCTGTTACTGAATTAGAAGGAAATCACAGATTTTTAACAGAGTGATTTAGTTTTCTTCAACTTATGTTCTTAAGGCAGCTCTTCAACAAGTTTTGCATTTACACACCTGAGGTAGCCAGTTTCCTGGTAGGTTGCTCTTTCTTAACTGAGGAATAGATGACTATGTAAGCTTCCAAGAAGAGGACAGTCACTCAGTGAATTTGCTCTTACGGTAGTAGCTTTTGTCCCACATCCCTCTGACATTGCGGTCCCCCCATAATTTACAGTCAGGAGAGATGCATCCTGGTGTCAGCACAAACCACGGATCTGTAAAAATGGTAAGAGATGCCAAAAACTGAAAGTGGCTTAAAGAGCTAGTAACCTAATGAATCTCATTTTCTTACTTCAAGGCAATTTCTAAGCTGTCCACTTCTGTGAGGTCTCAGCTGCCATGTGGTAGCACTGCATACCAGCTCAGTACTGATGTTGTGCAATTCCCTGAAGCACTTAGGAAGAGTGCATAGGATGCAAAACAAAACAGGAAGAGGAGGGACATTTCTGTGAGCTGTTGTGATGGTTTGAAGTGAGGGTTGGAAGGTATAATGTTTTCTGATGAGTGGATCTTGAGCCTGATCAGAGCTGAAGGGAGTTAAAAGTGTGCTCACTTTGTACTCCTGGAGTTGCCTTAAATTAAGGACTGGGTTCTTACTGTTAAATAAATAGCTATTAGCTACAAAAAAAAGAAACCAAACTTGCTTAAGCTTGTGACTGTGGCTGCTGGAACAACACTGAAATCTTGCCCCTATGGTTACGTGCCTCTAAGCTGTGTCCTTATTAGAGTCACCTGGAGGCTTTAGAATCTGGACTGAGAAAAAGTGAATGAATAAATGATGAATGCCAAGGTTACTAATGTTGCCAAGTGATCTGTATGTCATTTAAAAAAACCTGCTGATAGTTCCTTGTTTTCTCCTAAAAATAAAGATGTATATTCTTAAAGATGCCGTGACAGGCATACTTAAAAGTTAGTGTTCCTCAGATGAATTGCTATTATACCTTTTGAAACTGGTCATCTGCAAGCTCACTAAGCTTCAGAGAAGAGAAGAGAATTGCAGTCTCTGCCATAATTTCCCTGAATTCTCTTGCTTTGTTGCAATGTGAAAGATGGTGTGAGATTGCTGGGCAGCAATGAATATAGGCAATGTCTATAATGGGAAGCGATAACAGTGCAGTTGGTGAATTGACAGTTCTGATTGCTCTATAAATCCTTTACTTGCATACAAAAGTTTGAATGTATAGTTAAGCCTACCATAAAATTGCAATTGGCATTTAAAGCACTTGAGTTAAAATCAAGACAAGCTGCCAGTAATCCCATAAATAGGCTAACTTCAGTTACCCTTTGCCTCTCTTTGCCAGCCCTTTGGGTTGTATTCTTAATTACTGCTGGTTTTTTGCCTTTTTCTGCTTTAAGAAAGTTCAGTTTTCTTTCTCACCTTTACCTCAGTAGTCTGATTTAATCCATAAGCCCAAGAATTTGTGGAGTTCAGCAATCATTTTTTCTGAATCTGATTGAAGGAAAGAATGAAATGATTCTATTGATTTAGTCTGTACTGGTTGCTCTGCAGTAACTTCAGAGTAAGGACGTAAAAGACTTCGCAATGGCTGCTTGTGAATTTCCTCATATCTTGTTTAAAATTATTTGTCATGGAATAATAGCATCTTTAGAAATTTGCCCACTGTCCTATTTTAAAAATGGCAAGATGGGAGGATAGGAACCTGCTCTGTACTCTCTTTCTAGCCACTTGAAAAACATGGGAGGTAGCGTATAAATTAACTTGCAGCTGAGGTTTATCATATATAGTTGTTAAGTGATAAGCAAAGTTGAATAAATCTATGGATTTCCAGGATTTTAAATCAATGTCATTGTCTTGTGATATGGGGGAGGAAAAAGGGTGAATAATGAAACCTCAATCAGTCTAATAATGCACTAATTTAATTATATTTGATCTTTTTTATTCCTTCTTTTGTTTTGGTTTTTTTTTTTTGCCTTTTTACTTAATTAACTACAAGGCAATTTCTCTTGAAATGTAGATAGGATGGCTTTACAATTGAAGGGAGGAATAGCTCAGGTTTTAGAGTTGTGTAGTGAATATCTTTAGTGCTGTGAAATAGAAGAAATGCTAGACAGCAATATCTTGGATTCTTTTTGCTTAGATGTTGACTAGCTACAGTTTTGAGATTTTCTGTTACAACATAAAGTTTAATCAACACAAGCGACCCATGGATGCAAGGAGTTGTGCAGAATGCTTTATGGTTCCCGCTGTCTTACCTAGATGCACAAAGTTGCTGCTTGGCCAGGAAAATGGTGTCTTCTCCTCCTGCATGGAAGTTGTTTCATCTCTTATTTTCTAGCAAATATTTCTTTCCAGTTATGACTAACCTAAATCAATCTGATTGTTACCTAACTCATTGATTACCTGAACTGTGCCATTAACGTAGCTGTTTTGAGTGCTGCTATCACAGTTTCTCTGTGTTTTTTTTCCTTCCTATAGAACTTAGCATAGTGTGTGGATTTTTGAGAAGACGCCTATTGGAGCAGGTCCTTTGAAATGAAGAGCGTACTCTGTTGGAAAATAACTCACTGAAGGAGGTTTTTCTGGTTCAGGGTGAGATTTCTGTCAAAGAAGAGGTGGGGATTAGAAGGCTGGTGGTGGAGGTAGCAGCCTGGCAGATAAGGTACTTGCTTGCTGTCCATGACACGACACATGTAGTCATTCTTCTGAAGTCGGAAGAGAGCCTAAAGCATCGATGTATTCAGGATTGAGCATGGCTTTTTTTTGTTTGTGCCCATGAAAAGGTCTTGTTTTATGTTCTGAGGTAATAAGCGGTTGTGTCCTTAAAAGTGTGAGTTTTCAGGATGAGAGCATTCCCTTTTATTGTTTGTGTTTTTTCTAGCCACCTTTCAGAATAGTTTCAAGTCAGTTGTGTGTGACAGCAATGGATGAGTGCTTTGTCAACCTCTTAGCAAAGAGATGCTGCTCTTAGCCTCAATTTCCGAGTCTTTGCTGTCTTAATTTCTGTTTCTGTAATTTATGTTTGTTGCCATAACTGAATGATGCACATCACTGAACATCCTTCAAAGTAACAAAGAGTTCTGTGTTCCTGGAGCAGCGATGCATCTTTGAGGAAGCTGTTTCCAACATTGTTTTTTATCACAGTTGTGTAATCAAATTGTTAGCTTTAAAGATGTGTTTAAGGCAATTCTATCTGCTCCTTTTAATTGCGTGGCTGACTAGTTACTGGTCATTGCAGTGCAAGATGATTAACAGAGTTAACTTTGTCTCCTGTCTCTGAAGGACACCTCAGCCTTAGACTAGTGTTTGTCTTGGATGTGTGACCTACCACACAGGGTACTCAGGTTCTGTTACTGCTGTAAAGGTGACTTGCTCACTGTATTTCAGTGCCCATGAGAAGTTTCAGCAAGTTGGGTACACAGGGGAGCAGCAGAGTTACAGGAACTCTGTGATTTCCAGGCAAAAGGTGGCTGCTTTACGCTGCGGTACTCTCCGGTCTCCAAGGCAGGTGGCCATGCAGCTCTGCAGCGAGATCTTTGCCATGGGATGCAGGAACACTTGCAGCACAAGTGAGAGGGGGCTGTCCTGGCTGTGTGGGTAAAGGGCTCTCTGAAACCTCCTAGGGGTGATACCATCACTCAGGAATGCTGTCTTTTCATGGGTCTTTTAACTTGGATAAATTAATATATTGCAGCAGAATATCTTAGCCTTATGCAGCATGAGAAAAAGGATTAGTAAGGACAACTTAGTTTCTTAAATTTGGCTGGCTCTGACGATCTGGGAACGCAGAGGAGGTGGTGTGTTTGTAGGAAAGACTTCTCCATTTTTGTCCTGTATACATCTGTATAAAAAGTTTAGGTGGCTTTCTTTTCCTCCTTTCTTGTTGGCATGTTTTAAAGATCCTTAGTTGTGTGATACAAAGTTTAAGTAACCACTCAGTGATAACAAACTCTGCTTTAGTAGAAGGCTGTATTGCTCTGACATTCTGAAAGCTTCACCGGCAGGGAGTCCTCTCAAATTGAAACGGACTACTCAGTTGTGTGTTACTTAATCTAGTGAAGCTGAAGATTAATTAGCATAATTTGAGCTTCTTCCCTCTTGACTGGTAGTTAGGGAAAAGTGTCTGCATGATACATGAGACAACAGAAGGGCATATGCTACCTATTGAAAATGTGAAACTGTAAAATGAGTATTCCTTTAATAGGTATTGAAAATACCAAGGGTGATTTTCCTGTTTTGGACTGAAATTATTTTAAAAAGATACTAGCGTAGTATTTATTATTAAAACACACATTTTAAAAATTAAAATGTTTTATTAGGTGGACTGGATCATGAAAGGAACAGCATAAATATGTGCGGCGTATGCATATGTGTCGTGCTTTCAGCAGGGAAGCGTGGCCAGGGGAATGAAAGCCCGTTGGTTTGTCGTGCTCGCCAAGCTGCACCCTGCAGCCTTGGGTCGTGCTCTTCCATTGAGATCCCCGCGCTGACACCTCCGCTGGCTCCATGGCTGCCGTGGTGGGTGACGGGGCTGCGGGCACTGCAGCGGCACCGCGGCGGCAGGAGCTGCAGCCGGCCGGCCGGGGAGGGATGACATCACCTCCAGGAGCATGTGATGCAGCCGGCTGGCGCGGAGGATGCCGAGCTGTGTAGGGAGAGATTGGTGCAGATATTTATGGCATTTCGTTTGAGTGCGGTAAATGCCTCTTAATTTCTTTTTTATAAAATTAAATCCTCATAATCACAAATGTTTTCTGGTGTAGAGGCTTAAAAAAAAAAGGGGGAGGGATCCACCCCAAGCCGTTAAGACCTGCTTATATTGCTGATTTTTTTGTGTTGGTTTTTATTTTATTTATTATTCCTCTGTCAGAGATAAAAATATGATACTTTCTTGCCATATTGACCCTCTTTGCTCCCCAGCATTCTTTCGTCGATTGTAATCCCCCCAGTCTTTTCAGTTAAGCTTTAGCACTGCAGAACTGGAATAAAAATAGGCTGTTTAGAGCAGCAGGAGTATGGTAATCCAAGGCAGTCAGCCTTAAGGATATGCAGATCCAGAACATGAGCCAAGTGCTAACATATTTGCTAGGGTGTTTACCTTAAGCAGCCCCTTAATAGTCAAATAGATGTGAGCTAAATATTTCCTGCTTCTTACATGCCGCAGGCAAAGTAAAATGTGCAGCTACTGCGCATCATCTGAGGTGAAGTGGTTTAAGGGCTTAGAAATCTGAGCAAGCAGTTGTGGTAACATCAGTGTCTCAGGTAATTTTGGGCTAAGATAGACAGCAAAGTACAGCACTAGTTTCTGCATGCATTTTAAGTGAGGAGAAAGTGTTTTCTACCTCTAAATTCACTGTAAAGAAAAGGAATTGCCATGGTTGATATGAAAGCTGAGCATGCTAAGCTTAGGTAGGTAACTCAAAGCACGTTAGAAAAAAAATTAACTCTGGAAGTGTGCCTGTATGTCTTACCAGTCAACTGAAGCCCAAATATTTAAAGGTGAAAAAAGGTATTTGTGCTCTTTTAAAGAAAATCTTGGGCCTAAATACCTCATCTAAAGTCTTGTTTAAAGCTTTAGTCCCTACTAAATGGAAACTTAGTAGGAAGAAAACTGTAGGCAGTTTCAGTGAAAGGCTGATAACCCATAGCCAGTACTCTGGAGGAAGGAATAGGGCAAGAGGTTCCTTTGGAGCCATCTTAGACCCCTGAAAGTCTAAGTGCAAATGTGAAAGAAATAGCTGTGTCCTTCCGCTTTGTCAGTCTGGAGTTGCTGTGTAATTACAAAATATTGTCCATTGTGTAGAAACTTTCCATACAGCATGGTTACCCAAGGAACCAGTTTTCCTGGTCTAGCCTTTCTGAGAATGTGTATCAAATTTTGGTTTTGTTTTTTGGTTTATGGTGTTCATGGAAAAACAGGGAACTAGCCAGTGGCTGGAAGAGGATTTTTTTAGTTTTGTTTGTAATCTGTGGGTGTGGAGACAGTGTCCTGGTTGAACCCTTCAGTTATAGTGAACTGGAGGGACCCTGCCTTGGCCTATATACATGTCATTGCTGGCAGACATTTGTCTAAATGCATTTTTAAAAAATCCCCAGAGGTGGATAGTCCCTAGTTTTCCACAGGCAATCCCGTGTCGTGCTTCACGGTTCTTTCCTTTACAAAACTTTCTACCATCTAAAGTAAACTTCGTGTTGTAATCAGCTTATTTTTGCCACCACTAGACTTTTGAGGGCTGCTACCATGTCTCCCCTCAGTTCTTCAGACTAAACAGCGTCATTTGGTCTAGTCCTTCCTCATAGCTCGTGACATGTAAACACCTGGCCATCTTTGTCCCTTGGGTGTTCTGTTTTGAAGGGTAGTGCCCATAATTAGATACTCTAGTGACACAGAAGTCTCAGTATTGCTAGCTGGAATAGAAAACTTGTCATGTAATTTACATATATGATGCCCTTATTTACAAATCTTATGTTACTTGATGACATCAGTATGATACCTTCAGGTTTTTGCTCTGAACTGCACAGCTCTTTCATTAAAGCTCAGAGCCTGGGACCAAAGGATATGAAACGTTTGAATATTTTTGAGGAGGAAGAGAAATGATGACCTCCCTGCTGGGCATCACTGCCAGCGTTTGCTGCCATCTCTGGAGGGATTGTGGCCCTTTTGCACAGAGGAAGGACAATATATTTTAGGAAAGACTACCACATGTATACCAGAGCTTGCTCTTGTAAGATTTCCCTGAAACTATAGTCAAGCAGCTTATCTTACCCTCTAAATAACTCAAACTGTTGATTTTAAGGAACACAACAACTGTGTTGTACCAGGCTTTTTGGACTGTTCTTACTTAACAGCACTTCTGGGCTTCAACTGTGATAAAATAGTAAGCGCTTCCCTTTTACCCCAAAGGGGGTGGGTACTTCAGAAATGAGATTTTTAAAAAAGCACATGAATACAGAGAGACTGGGAAGGATGGACAGTTAGTTGGAGTGGGGTTACAAAACCACCCAATTTTTGTAAGATGAACAAGATTGGGTCAAAAGGGACCAATTCTGTATTATACAGGTTAATATGGAATATAAGGTCATAAATAAAATGCTTCCTTAAATCTGTCTTGTTAAAGAAGGGAGAAGTTTAGAATATGGCCACAGAGCTGTAATGGCAGTAGAGAGGAGGGACAAGCTGGTGGTGTGCTGCTTTGCAACATTGACTGTAATCAGTCACCCCGGGGGACTGTTTCAAACTCTGTGTGCGTGTAGAGTTAACGTGACAGAGTGTGCTCTCTGTTACAAAAATGCTGCTTCTGTCAGGAACCAGAAAAGACACAGATGAGAGCTTTGTCTCCCAATTCTGCTTACAAAAGTGGTGTAAGGAAAGTGGTGTTGAGATAGTATAGGGGTTTTTTGGGGTGGATTGGTTTTGTTTTGTTTTGTTTTGCTGTAAAAGGTACCTACTCTTCTTAGTTTGGTATTATTCCTCTCTGCTGGAACAAAAAGTGAAAGCAGGATTTGGAATGCCTAAAAGCAACACAATCCAACTGATAGTTTTTATTTACTGATGAGAGGCTAGTTCCAGTATCCTGTTTTCTACTGAGGCTTGCTAATAGACCGTGCTGTTTGTGTTAAGCTAGTCAAAGCAATGACTTGTTCATTAACATATTGTGCAAATTTAGGTGGTGGTTTTTATTTTTTTGGGGGGTTTGTTTTTTTTTTTTTGCAACCTTTTACTGTAAGGTTATCTTAGTTCCTGTAATCATAACATGCAGCTTGTAATCCAAAGGTAAATGTTATACAGTGCATTCGTTAGATGTAGAAGCTGAGCTTGTCTGGATTTCTAATTACCTTGTCTTTTCCTTTTTTCAGGGTTTCGCAAAAATGATGAAATGAAGGCTATGGAAGTATTGCCAATTTTAAAGGAAAAAGTTGCATACCTTTCAGGTACAGTTATTTCTTCTCTTGTGGAATGCTTAACTGTGGTGTTAGTCACATATGAAATGGTATTTTAAATCCTTTAAATATCATTAGAACACGGGTAGCACCTAAAAGCTAGGGTAGCACCTCTTCCAGTTGGGTATCCCAAAGGTAACATGAGTAATTGTGAAAGGATCTGTGATAAACAAGCTATGTGTGTTGCTGAATGTGGAACATACTGCTTGTTATCATCCCAGTTGCATCCTGTTCCCCCTGCATATCCACTGCATTATTTAGGATAACCTTCTGTACTGTAGTCATATTCCTTCTCTTATTTCTGGTTCTTCTGCTGGAGAGTTTTACGGAGATGGCTTTGTTACTGACCCATCTGAAGCACTGGATAAATATCTCTTATTGCAGAAGTGAAATTTCAGCGCATATCCTTTGAAGCACAGTTAATATCTTCACAGAGAAATGATTTAGTATCTAATTTTAGCTGTCTCCAGCATACACCTTTCAGTTGGTTGGTTACTCAATGAGGAATAGCAGTGGATTTAAAAGTGAGGTTTAGATGAATGACTATCATAACATGTTCTATAACTTGATAAGTAACTTTAGTTGATGGAATGATAGCTGAGGTGCTTATTTTTGGGAACTGCATTTTGGGTGTGACTTTCTAAAGTAAGTACTTCCAAATTTGTTGGGAGTAAACATCATCGTTCTCTTTGTCGTAATCTTAGTGTCAGATTTAGAGGACAGCCTCATATTTGAAAGGAGGGGGTTTTGGATAAGTAATTTTTCAAGAACACCAAAAATAAAGCTCTTATCTGTAAATATTAAAACATACAAAGTGATCCCTGAAATTGCACTCTAGAGATTTGCTGTGCATAGGTGCTGATGCTTGCAAGTACAGTGTGTGGTTCACAGTACTTCATCCTGTCCACTCTGCCGAGTCAAGCAGAGGTGTAAAGCAAAAAAAGATGTTTGTGTGTGTGTCGTATTTTTTTTTTTTTTTAAGGTCCTGGCAACTCTAATAAATGATACAACAGACTGCCCAGAGCCAGTTTTCCCCCTAGTGTGGAAATCTCGATTCTTCTGCTTATGAATTGTAGTGGTGCTGAAGGCTTGCTTACAACTATATTTTCATAGGAAAAGAAGATAAGAAAAGGGAGTGAAGCGCAATATCTCGATCCCTCATCACTCTTTTTTGTACCTTGTTTTGTGGCAATTAATGAAAATATAGTCAGTTTCCATTCCAAAACTTCTGAATTTCTAGATTGTACAGAGCTTAGTTTAGACCCCTTAACAGGGATCTGAAAGATGATAGGTGTTCTCTATTCTTAATTTGTAAGCATGTGGCATTCTCAAAAGGCATTAATTCAGTGGCAGTGAAGTGGGCCAAATGAAAGCTGAAGATAAATTTAAGGGGAGATGATGGGTTCTGAACCAGAGCAGATGAGGTCCAGAAAGGAAGAAGTGATTGCCAACTTGCCTGTGTGAAGGTAGCAACTTCTGACAGAAGAATGGAGCAGGCAGCTGTGGGCAGCAAGGCTGCCTGGAAATGATCTGCCAAAATTCGTAGTTTCACATTTCCATTGCATGAAATTGAAATACTTTGGCAGTGCAAGTGATTAAAAAACAACAACCCACAACAAAACAAACACACACACACTCCCACACCCACACACACCCCTTTTCCCCAACAGAGCTACTATGACTGCTGGGACTATTTGTAAAACTAAACTGTCAAGCTTTATACCTGGGAACACGAAGGTGAGGAAGACTGTTGGATTACTGACTGCGAGGCTTTCAGTGTACATTGTGTTTTTTAGTTTTGTTTTGTTTTTTTTTTCTTCAGAAGTACAACTTTTGCTCAAATACTTGGTTTTAATATTTGTAAGCACAATAACTGGTTAAAGTCTGTAGAAGTAGGACAGATTTATTGTGGATATCTACTAAAATTTGTATCTGAAGGCTACTCTGTTATCTCTACTAAAAACTGTAACAGTCCCATTAAGCTTAAGGAATCCACAAACATCACTATAATTTTTGCATTTTTGTTCTCCCTTATTTATATTGGAGTTCAGGTAGAGTTGTTGCACCATGTTTATTGTTGATTGTCAAGTACCTTCTCAAGCAGAAAAAAAGAATGACAATCAACACTGCAAAAAAAAAAAAAAAAGGTTAATTTTTATAGGGCAGGAAAGTTACACAAATACAGTCTGAAAACAATTCATGGAGTGTTTGAGATCCTAAGTTCAGTTCCCCAGTCTTCTTTGTGGCTTTCTCTGCTAAGACTCTCCTTCTCCAAGTTAAATGAGTATACAGTATGGACTGTATAGCAGTATATTCACCTTTGTGTTCTTAGCATACTAAAGACACTGATCTTTCCACAGTGCTGACTTTCTTAAGAATTTAAGAAACCAGCTTATTGTGAGATGGACATACGAGGGTGAGCCATCTTATGGAGAGACCTGGACAGGCTGGAAGAGCGGGCTAGCAAGAACAGTATGAAGTTTAACAGAGGCAAGTGCAGAGTCCTGCACCTGGGTCAGAATAACCAAAGTACAGTACAGGCTAGGATGCGTGTGGCTGAGGAGCAGCTTTGCTGAAAGGGACCTGGGGGTCCTGGTGGACAAAAAACTGAATATAAGTCAGCAGTGTGCTGCTGCAGCAACAAAGGCAAATCGGATCCTGGGCTGCATCCACAGGAACATTACTAGCAGAGATAGATGTGATCATTCCATTCTACTCAGAGCAGCTACTTCAGGCTACACTTGGAGTATTGTGTCCAGTTCTGGTCCCCACAGTTAAACAAAGACACAGGCTTCTGTTGCCTGTACATATTGATTCTGGAGTAAATTGTGAATGGGAAGTACTTGTCCTTCATGAAACCAGTCTGACAGACTAGACTGCTTTATCTTGCATCGGCCAAAGTAAAAAAATAACTTGAAGTGTAGAATGCAAATGCTTTGGTGCAGCTTCACTGTGCATCCTGGGTTGTTTTCCTGAAATTGCCGATGAAGTAACCATGAAGTATGGATGGAGTCTGGGATGTGACTTTTTTGTTCAGTTTAAATTGAAGTCTGTTGAAGTACAGATACTCTTACATGTCCATGCATACTTATATAAAGAGAAGTATTTTCTTACAAGGTGCAATTTCCTTGGCTTCATATGAAAAACAGCACTTAATACCTTGTCCTGCTTTTCAACACTGGTTAGCTTTACCTAAGTACTTTGTGACTAGGTAAAAAGGCATTTCCTGGAAAAACTGCACTGCTCAGCCTGTTGGATACTGGAGACCATTGACAAGACTGTTATTAGTGATGTGCACTAGACAGAAGTGATTCATGTTGGGTGACTCATGTGAGTTGATCAGCTACTCATGTGACACATCTTGGAATACACAGAATATCTCAGTGGGTGTTTTATATAAAAGGAAAGGGTAAAAACAGAAGTCTCACTGATGAAAGTAGTAGCTTAATATGGTTTTGTTAAACCAAGGCAAATAGTGGGTTGAGCTGGATAAAGACGACTGAGAGACAGGAAATTCCCACCTGATGCCTCATGCATTGTTGCTTTTAACGTTCCTGTTTGTGTATGACACAGGAGCATCAGAAACAAAGGAAATGGGAGTTACTTATTGGAAGAAGCCTAAGAAAGCTTTACATCACAAAGCTGATATGAAAAACAGGTCTTAAGGACTTTTTTTGCTTAATATTTACAGTTTTGGTATCTGATTTAAGAGTGAAATTCTTTCCACCAAAAATCAAGGCTGTATTAATTTCTTCATTACTCATCTATACGTGAAATTTATGCAACAGATTTTGTCTTCAACATACAAAAATTTCAGGATATGATTTATCAGAAATTTAAGCACCATACCTTAAAAATGGGTTTTCTTTGTGGTGTGTGTGGTGTTGGGAGCCAACTGAAGTGGCATCCAAAATGACATAATGAATATGGGTTTCCTTCCTCTGTTATGTTGGAAAATCTTATGTTATAGGAGTTGCTGTGTGGGAAAGACCTGGAGGACTGATCTGAGGTGACTGCATGTAACAGGGCATTTGTTTAAGACGCTTGGAGAGTGTTAAAGACGATTCAGCATATGCTCTTCTCTGTTAACTCCTGCTTTTTTGTGGGGTTGGAATTAGTGGTGTTTACTAGTTGAAACCTAAATTGTTTTTTTTTTTAGATCTGAAGCTGGTGGCTGAGGAGAGCATTAAGAGTTGCAGCAAACTTTCAGCTAAGTTTGGTAGCTTTGGAGCCCGGTGATCACTCTGGACCAGAGTGGAGTCCTGGGCTGTTGCACTCCCAGTCTTCTAATTTATCCTTCTTCTCTCTTGGGGCTTCTGTTTTCATCCTGTCACTTGCTGTGTAAAAATCCTTGAAGCTCTCTGCTTGGCAAGTGGGTCAGGATGGTCAAGAGCAGACTTGCCTCTCTCCATTAGAATGAGACAACTGAGTTGTTTTTAGTCTCGTCTTCTGCTTAAGAGGGTCATGGAAGATAAAAATATGAATTTCCTTTTAAGTTTATGTTGCTGGCGTTGCAGCTCAACAGAAACTCAAAGCTGCTAATGCATCTTCTGAGTTTCATGCAGTGCCTCACAGGGAACGTGTCCAGTGCAGACAATCCCCGGAGACCATGGCAGCTGGACTTCGTGTCTCTAACAAGCACACGCAGACTGTGTCGGAGAGGACAGTGATGAATTTTTGAGGGACTGGTTCTATTCATTTCCTTTTGGCCTACCTTTCTAAGGTTTTTTGAAACTTTTTTTAGTAACATGGATTTACAATGAGAAGCTAATTTACAATGAGAAATCATTCAGGACAGAGGATAGTGTTTTTCTGCGTTTCCATGGGACAGGAGAAAACAGTCCACACATCTGTGGTTGAAAATGTATATGTGAAGTTGAGCTTGTAAGAATGTGTCTGTGCTATTACACAAGTGTTGGTAAAGACAGCCTACTGACTTAAATTTAGCATTTAGTGATGTTATCGCTAGCAAGAGGTTGGATTTGAAATTGCATTTTAATGTTCAACTACAGTAAGTCTGTGCAACTGAACAAGATGAATACATTTAAATGGAACCACTCAAAGTCAGATTTTTGCCTTGAGTGTTGAGTGGATTCAGAATTTACAGCACTGCCAACAAAATTAAAAACTATAAACTGACAATTCAGAATCCGCACATCAGAACAGGGTAAAAGATAAATGCTTAAATAGTATCTACCTACTCATCTAGTATATGCATTGGGTGTGAAATACTATACACCTAAAATCTCTGCTAGTAATGAAGTTAATGCTAAGTGTTCTCTAAACACTTGCCTACAGAGTAGCATAACTATATTTAAATTTAATCTGTACAATTGCTGATTCAAAGTTAAATACATATCAAAGCGCCACTGCTGGCGGTGTCACACTGCCAGTCAAATTTGAATGTGACTGTAATGTGGATGGGTAATGCTATCGTTATTCTTTGTTTCAGTTTTCTTGACAGATACATCCTCATTGTAGGAATTGTGACAATATGCTAATTGAAACTCCTGAAATTCAATTTTAAGCTGGTTTCTAAATGGCAGTGTTGGCATTTAACTTGAAATCAATTCTTTTGTTTTTTTCAGTGGATATTCATGAAACGGTGTAGTACTTAAGTTTTCCAAAAATATTGTGGAGACTAGTTTTGCAAACAAGAATGGTGTTATGCTGTGATTTTTTTTAACATGTGTAATTTTTCAGGTGGCAGAGATAAGCGTGGAGGTCCCATTCTAACGTTTCCAGCTCGTAGTAATCATGATAGAATACGGCAAGAAGATCTTAGAAGACTAATTTCATACCTAGCGTGTATTCCTAGGTAAGTGATGATCTCTTGATAAGCTCTGAAGCTATAAAGCAAAATAAATGGATTATGTTACAGTACACCCACAAGCGAGAAGACTGAACAGGTTAAGAAAATGAGCAAATTCATACCATGTTTTGTCAGTTACTGTTTTCAAACTGCTTTTCTAAAAATGACCTAAATAATTACTCTGCCTTGTAGAAGGAAGGCTGTTGGCAGAATGGCTGGTGTGCTTTAGCTGTAAGTAGTTTTTGTCTTGGAAATGGTACAGCCATGTTATATTGCTGTCACTGTGTTGAAGACTGCAAATGCAACTCAAAGGCTTTCAGTACATCAATAATTAGAAACATGCAGGTCATCACTCACAGTGTGCCTTGGGCAGACTGAGGTCAGCACAAAACTCCTGTTATTTGTATTTGATAAGTTACTGTATTGATATAGCACAGGAATAATCAGGAGAAAAATATGTAAAATTGCTTGTACAGGTCTCAGATAAACTTGTGGAGAGATCAGGGTAAGTACTGAAATAATTGTATTATCACCAATTTAAGTTATGAATTACAATGTGCTATTTAAATAAATTGGCAGAAGTCAAATCCAGTGCTAGTGTGTGTGTACATATACACACACACATACATATAGTTTTATATATATATATTTAAAAAAAAGTTATATAGATGTAAAAAGTTTGTTCACATAGAACTTTGTTCCTAGTGGTAACTGAATTGGGGACAAAAATAATCATAAGACGCTGACTTTAGGTCCACTTCAGAATCTGACAACATTTCATGCAAACTGAAGCAACGCTGACTGTGCTTCAATATGTTTGCCTATGACCTCATGGAGCAATTGCTATTACAGTTGAAAAAAATGCTATGGACAATGTCTCTGAATGCAGTATCTTCCATATTTCTGTAATGTGTTAATTTAAAGGCAGTCTTCTTTGCACCTGATGTAATCAGTTTTCTGTTTCAGATTGATAAAAGTGCTTTTGTAAACATAACTCGAAGGCATCTAGTTGAGAGTGTGTTTTACCTTCCTTAAGAGCAATTGTTGGCAATTAAATTATTCTAGTCTTTATTTTACTTTGAAGTGTAGGAGTGTTTAGTACTAATAATTGTTTTGTTTTTTTTTAAAGTTAACAGAGGATTTGGGGGAGGTAGAGGAAGGATGACAGGAAGAAAATTTGAGATTTTTACTTCTGAATAGTTTGGCTTCACTTTTGAATGTTTGAGGTGTATCTAGCCCTCTAGTGCTTCAAGTTACTAGAGAAGTTAGTAGATAAATATGCATCAAAATATGCCCAAGAGAGTTTTGTGGCAAAATACAGTGATCTTCTAGCAAAAGGTCCATGTTCATTTAGCATCAATAGATTTAAAATAAAAAGTAAGTTAGTGTAGGTTTTATATCTCTTTAAGCGTGACAAAGTGTTAAGAATAAAGGGAACTTTATTAAAAGAAAGACTCATTTTCATACAAGTCATGTTTTAAGGACTCACCATGCAACTCTTGCTGATTAAGTAGTCCCTGTTGGTACAAATAGCCCCGAACTTTTAGTCTGTTAGTTATTGCAGTACTGTTACTCTATGTAGCTGAAGATTCAGAGGTATCAGTTGTTTGACAAGAGATGTAAACATGGTGATTCAGTCTCACAATGTTACTAATTTAACAATTTGTCAATTTTAGCAATATTTTTAAATTGAAGTCATCAACATCGACTGGACCGGGAATTAGTGTAGTTCAGATTTACCTAACAGGTGACCTTGTCTCACTCCGAGAACAATTTTTGTTATCCTTGGCCAAAAGGGGTTAATCTTTTTTCAGATGATGGGGCCACGTGACAGGAGGACACGTCTGCATTGTATCACATGATGAGGGGCCGCTTTGTACACCCCAGTAGATCTATGCCTCGTGTGAATTAGTGGCAAGCTCTCCTCATGCAATGCTCAGTTTGTGTGGTAGGGTAGGGATGGGCTGAGCAGCACTCATGTAATACCCTTACAATAATGAGTGTATCTTTAAAGCAGTAGTTGTTTTTGTCCTTTAATCCTGTGAGACTGTTAGAAAACATTTTCGCCATGGTCAGAAAATTGTATGTGGTAGCCTACATGTATTCCAAACTATTCCATTTTAATATATTTTCCTGGTATTTGGCTGTCCACTTTTGGGCAAGTGGGACAGCCCAACGTTTATCTTGATGAGCTCCTTTTTTTTAAATGGTGCTTTTTTTTTTTTTTTTTCTTTTTTTTTTAAACCAACTTAAAAAAAAATAATCCTCTTTTAAGGAACCTGTATTACCACTTCTTTCAGCAGCAATTCTTCTCTGCTGTGTCAGTCTTAACTCATCTTTCTATAGCGTGGCCAATGGGGCTGTGTAAAGTATGCCAGTGAAATTTTCCTACTTCTTGGACACTCTGAAAACCTCACCACTTGAACTCCAGAATTGCGTTTACCTTAGTCGTATCCCTGAAAATGATTCATGTACTGAAACAATGGACATTTGGTCCCTTTTGATAGTCCATTGGCCATGACGTGTTGGTTTTGAAATATTTTCCCTTTCCACATTAGCAAGGTCATGTAGCGAATCCTACTGGAACAAAATCAAAGTTTCTGTTGTTGGTGGTGATTACTGCTTTTGATCAGCAGGAAGCACTAAGGGTACAAAAGGTATTGATGAAAAGAAATTAGATCTGCCATTCTCAGAACAGTTGCCAGAGAATTTGGGTGTAAGGTCTGTCAACTTCTGGACAGCAAAATCGAGCTCAAATTTTGTAGAAACAGGTTGATGCGGTTTTCTTCACAGCCATAAAATGCTTTCTTAGCCATTAACTATCCACAAATCAATCCTGTTAACAGAGGGAATTGCTGATAAAGGTGGGGTTTTTTTCCCCTCTACAGACTAACACTCTTTTAACTCTCTGATAATACGGGATTAGATCTGGGACATCTTAAAAAAGTTGCGGAAATGGTGGGTAAGAACAGTATGCCATCTTCTGTCTTTTAGAGGATCGCCTCAGGCATTAGAAAGGCATGAATATTGTCATCAGTAAAGTGTGTGTGTGTGTTCTGAAGAGTCTATTGTAAATAAATTGCATATTGCTGCTTTGGTTTAATGTGTGTGTAAGGTGAAGGAGAAACAAGACTGGAAGATGAATCATCATGAACATAAACAATGAAAATGAAAGAGGAGATAAAGGTAGATAATCAAATCAGCAACAGCTGTAAAGCTATCACCCACAAGGAGTTTGGCAGGGGGGTGAGAGAAGCTTCCTGAGAGGTTCATGAGATCCGCTATGCGTGTCAGCTGGTCAACAGTGTGACCCTAGGGTGTGACGGTTAGCTGAGGAGACCACATTCATTCGGCAGTGTGATGCAGTGGAGTGCTGTGTTTGAAGTTGTAACTCTTGCTTGATAACCTTTTCTTCTTTCTTCTGCAGTGAGGAAGTATGTAAGCGAGGATTCACCGTCATTGTAGATATGCGTGGATCAAAATGGGACTCCATAAAGCCTCTGCTGAAGATTTTACAGGAATCCTTTCCATGTTGTATTCATGTTGCACTGATAATCAAGCCAGACAATTTCTGGCAGAAACAGAGGACTAACTTTGGCAGCTCTAAGTTTGAGTTTGAGGTAATTTCCCCTATGGTATACAAATTTACATTTATTTCATGGTTTTAAGTGTGCTCACTACTGAATCAGCATCTTAATCTCTCAGATAAGTAATGTTCCAGATGAGAGAAGAGGTACATTAGACCAGTGGTGCTAGAGGGAATGTGGTTTTCTTCACATATTTAGGCTAGGTAATTGTGCATGTTGTCATTTATGTTCTTTTACTGAGTGTGAGAGAGATGGAATTGGGGGTTTACCCCAACGGTAAAAAGTTAGGTTTCACCTCTTTGTTGTCTTGATCTACATTGTGGTAATTGTGGTATCTCCAGCATCCTGTGCAGAGGAAAGCAGACAATTGAACCTTGCTGTTATTTTCCTGCTGCCTTACAGTACACAAAGTCAAAACTTAATCAAAACAGTACTCAAAAGAGTGCTTGCTGTTTTCTCCTTAAGTTTAGTGGGGTAAGAAAGAAATAAATTATTTCTCTCATTTGGGGAAATACCTGCAAGATAGGAGGCTGATGAGAATTGATATTTGAAAAGAAGTGTATGAGAAAAGTTTTCACTTCATGAGCAAAGTGATCAACTCTTAAAAAGAGAAAAACAAAAACTTGAAAGAAAAATTCAAATTCATTTCAGTAACAGCATTTTTTATTTTCATTTTTATTTTTTAGACAAATATGGTGTCTCTTGAAGGCCTTACCAAAGTAGTTGATCCTTCTCAGCTAACCCCGGAATTTGATGGCTGTTTGGAGTACAACCATGAGGAGTGGATAGAAATCAGAGTTGCCTTTGAGGACTACATTAGCAATGCAACCCATATGCTGTCCAGACTGGAGGAACTGCAAGATATATTGTCAAAAAAGGAAATGCCTCAGGACCTGGAAGGTGCTCGCAATATGATAGAGGAGCATTCACAATTAAAAAAGAAAGTCATTAAGGCCCCTATCGAGGACCTTGATGTGGAAGGACAAAAGCTGCTCCAGCGGATACAGAGCAGTGATAGCTTCCCCAAAAAGAACTCTGGGTCAGGGAATGCAGATTTACAGAACCTTTTACCCAAAGTATCCACCATGCTGGACAGGCTGCACTCAACACGGCAGCATCTGCATCAGATGTGGCATGTGCGGAAATTGAAATTGGACCAATGTTTTCAGCTCAGGCTGTTTGAGCAGGATGCTGAAAAGGTAAGGGATTGGGGAGGGGAGTATAAATGGGTGCTGCCATTGATGGGAACAAAGCTTGACAGACTTGAAAGAAGTACCAGGGATAACTGGAAATTGTAATTTTTTCTTTAGAGTTATCACTAGCCTTTTAATGAGAAATAAAGGATTCCTTGATTGAGAGTGACTCTTCATCTTCTGGAGCAAAGGGGATGGGTTAGTAATTCTAAGCTGTAAAGAACACAGGTAGCTATCACCAAAGAAAATTTTAAAGCAATAGTGACTTTAAAGCTTTTGCTTTGGTAAGTTTTTGTTCCAGGCAGATGCATTTGCATGCATCAACTGAAGATGAACGCTGTATACTTTATAAATACAGATGACTAAGGACTACGTTAGTCTCCTGTTGAGCAGCTCTTGGAATCTGAGTGACAGGCAGTTGACAAAGGCTGAAGAGGCTGACATGGGGAACTACTTCATTGATGCAGGATTTAAAGTCCCAGGCTAAAAACTGATGTATCTCTTTTGACAGTGCATATGTCATTAACAGAGAACTGAGTGATCTCAGAATGTTTCGGGCTAACCAGTCCCTTCAAATGAGAAAGCCCATGACTGTCATGGAATTTGAAAAGGGAATATGTCAGGCAGTGCACTTTTAGATGAGCTCAAATGAGATCTGTTTTCATATAGAGTGGTTTTGCAATCACTTATTATTAACCTGTTATCATGGAACAAATAGCTTTAAGGAAGGGTGGGGAGTTTTTCTCTGGGAGAAGTAACAAGACTATGCAGTCAAGTGGTAAGTATGATTTTTGTCAGATTTCTTAAAATATTTTGTGTAAAAATGCCTGAACTGGGTGAGACCAGACTTTGTTAAACCTGTATCCTGCTCTCTAGCAGTGGTCATAAGCACATGCATGAGGAAGAGTAAAAACGGAGCAAGCGTATATAATACTTTTCCTTCGTACTTCTTCCTCTATTTTCTTCCTCTGTACTTTCCCTTATCCCCATCACTTCAGCTCTGGGACTTTGTTTACATTACTCTTAATGTTTTCTGCCATGTTTAAAAAGGAAATAATTTTTTTTTTAAAGTACCATTTAAAGTAAGTATATTATCCTTAAATTAACCTGGAAGAACATAATGTGTAACTCTATGCTCAAGTATAGTTTTATTTGTTTAGCAATAGAAAAGTTGTTTTCAAATCTGCTGTGAAGTTTTGCACTAAAAATATTAAACTTGTTGATGAAGTATTTGATCAGCAAGAGTGAATTTATATTTAATTTCCATGAGTTGCCATTTTCATTCAAAAGTGCTAAGCTGCTGACATCATGAAATGCTGACACTAGAGAACGTATAAGCTTCGTAACTCAGGGCTGTACTCCAAACCTGTTTGTTTACTATGACTTCTTTGTAGTAATGAAGTATATGACTTTATGATTATGACTTTACTGTAGCTTGTTGAGATAAACACCTATAATAAAGATTTAAGAGCCTCAGCTGGTCCAAAAAGTGAGATTTCGGCAATGATTTTGTTAAAATGTATGGTAACTTACAATGGAAAGAGCATCGGTGTTAATTTTCATGGCCTTAGACACTTTCTGTCTTCTGTGTTCACAGATTTCTCACATTACAGTGAGATTTCTGACATAACAAATCCGTGATTTTTCTTTTTCTTTCCTTAATATTTTCTCGTAGATGTTTGACTGGATCACACACAACAAAGGTCTGTTTCTGAACAGCTACACAGAGATTGGAACCAGTCACCCCCACGCGATGGAGCTTCAGACACAGCACAATCACTTTGCCATGAACTGTATGGTAAGAACAAGCCTCCGCAGCACTGGCACGTTGTCTATTTGCTCTATGTTAAGGTAGAATTCATAAATCATACACATAAATAATTCCTTCTGTTACAAGAAGTGCAAATTTGTATTTGAGCAGTGAAATTATAAAACACAAATGAGGAAAGTAAAGGATAGCCAAGGACAGAGGTACTTTGATCAAGCAACAAAATTATTTTGACCGGTGGCAGTATTCAACACAGCCTCAGCAGTTCTCAAATATAAGCGTCCAGACTTCTAGCAGCTGGGACGTGTGAGTACTGCTTTGAGTCTTGCAGTAAATTTCAGAGAATCTTGTGTAATGCAAGATTTAGTGCACCATATGAAAAGAAATAGCTTTCAGGATCTTCTGAATAGATTGCCACTCACAAAAAATTCTGAAAAGTGGTGATCAACAGCTGAGCCTGGTATAATCATTTTCCATACTTTTAAGAAGACACACTTCCTATTTCTGGTACAGTAGAATGGAGCTAAAAAACTTTTTGTCAAATATCATCTTTGGATGAGCTATCAGTAGGCTGCAATTAAAAATTTGGATTTTAATTTGCAGTGAGTGAAAGCTGTTTATTTTCAGTTTTGTGGATTCCTGTTTGAACATGGGGGCTAAATTCTCAAGTACATTTTAGGTCCTTTTCGCTAGGAGGATTGGAGGTGTTTAAATAACTTTGGGAGTCTGGGCCTAAATCCAGTCCCCGGCTGTCAGCTCAATGAAGGAAGAACACTACCAGTCTTGTTAGAAATGAACATCCTTGGCAGCCCAAGGATGGGGATTGAATTAAAGTATGGACAAAACAATCAACTCCTGCAAGAGGGTGTTTTTGTAGGTCAAGACTACTAATTGTGGAGAGAGTACCAAAGTTAACTTACATAGGTTATGCGTCTTGCTGAACTATAATGGAAGGACTAGTAAGGCAGTTCTTGTGTATGGTATAGGTAGAGTTAAGGCAATAGAAGCCACGAGTAGAGAAGGTATATTTTCTTCTTTTGCAAATCAGCCATGTTTGTAAAACTTTAAAAAAAATAAAAATCAATATGAACTTTTTGAAAAGAGTAAAGCGAATGCTGCGGAACACTGTAATTAAGTTATATATCATACATAGATGTAACTTTGACCTTTAGGTTTGAAGGTATAGGTTCACTCCACGGGCAAGAGGAATTACTCCTTTATGGACTACCTCGTTGTTGCTCGTTGCTCTGCATATGAAGTAAAGTAGAAAGAAACTCACAGAAGTACAGTAGGCATCATTGACATGAGATGACTTTTGGAACTTAGTAATTTTGGATGGCATTCCAGGCAATTTTAGGTTTGTACTCTAAAGGTTAAATTCTTCTTCTGTCAGCCTGTCCTGGTATTAGTCATTGTTGTCCTCTTTTCTTCAAATGGGGTGACTTTTTTTCCTACTTCCATACTGTTCAGATGCTATCAACAGTAGGAAGAACTTGAGCAATGTAGCATAATCCCTCCTACTCTGTTTTTAATGTTAGTCTTTTGCTGTTAGTTTCTGTTTTGCCTGTAGTAGTCAAATGCATTAATTACAGGGGATTTTTTCTCAGCCTATACAATGCTTTCTTGAAGCATGCAAGGAGCAGCTTAAATTTGGAACTAATTAACCAGTCCAAATATTCAAGAGGGGAAAAACAAGCTGCAGTTTTTTTGATGTGTTTCTGTAGTGTAGTCCCCCACCCAAAAATTGCTTCCTTGGCACAGAATAGGAAAATACAAATTCAAAACAATCAATGCCTGGTTTTGATTTAAGCAGCATTCAGTTTTGCTGGGTTTTATTTGGTTAAATGGCAGAAGCCTCACATGCAGATTAGGGGGAAAGATTAAAATGAATTTGACATAAAAAAAATGATGTGAACTGACGGAATTTCAGCAGGCCTTATTTTTCACTAGCTTTTAACTGGAAAAACATTGGTGATCTTAACTGCTGCAAGGATGTTGAGCTTCTTCCTGACCACTCTTCACACTCTGTGCTTAATGAGCTGCTATTTGTTCATGGTTCCTGTCAGTGTTAACTCTTTGGAGTTGATTTAAGATCTCGTAGGTGAAGGCTCTAACACTAGAGATAGAATTTAACTTTTAACCCATCTACAACCATGCAAATTTATCCAATTGAATAGGGTAGAGGAAGGAAGAGTGGCAACTATGTATTAGGTTTATTATATGCAGGAGATTTTGAAAGCTTTTCATTGTGGCCCTGGTTGGACCCTGATAGATCTTGCTTCCCAGGCAGTTTCCTTAGGCTCGCTTTAGGTGGGAAAGGGTTGTTCAAATGATAAATGCTGCCCAAACAGCTAAATGCAGCCTCTTGCACTTGCTCACAGCTTAACCCTGATAATTGGTGTTGCAGCTGCTTTTCCCAACACATTGTGGTTGCTGCAGGGCACATGCTTCCTTCACAGCAGGTGCTACTCTCTGTCAATAGCTGGCTCTGCCATCTCCCCTTACTTCCCAAGCAGCAGCTTGGCTTTCTGAGAGGTGCAGGAGGGCAACTTCTGCAGCTGCTTATGCCAAAGTCTGGTGAGAGAGAGCAATGGCCTTTGGGTGAGATGCCAAAATTTTAATCTGGTCTTCCAGTTTGAAAATGAGCCACCATTGTGAAAGCTACTTAGTTCCTGTCATGAGCAGGAGTTGGTTACATCAAGAACAAAGAGGATTTGCTGAATATTTCTTTTTTTTCCTTGTAAGGGCTTCCTGCCATTTTTAGAATCTGATTTTCAGTATTGCTGCACAAAGTAGTTGGAAGTTTAAACCAAATGTTGTAAAACAAAAAGGTGAAGAATAAGTTGGGGGAAGAGATTTTATTGTACTTTCAGCAGTTTCATTAGCAAGTGATATGTCTAGAAATCTTGTGTATTCAGTATGTGGTTGCACTTCAAGGTAACAGTAATAAGTTCATGGAAGTCTTAAGCTTAATAGACAGGCTTGTTCTTATTGTAATGATACTGTCCCAGAGAGAAGCTGGATAGGTGCAGTGATGCACGTTGAAGATGGACATATGTTTGGTTACCATTGCTTAACACACAGGTTGATGTGGCTAAAAAGGCTGCTGTCTGAAAGATACCTGTAGGTATGTGACCTGCTATGGCTGAATTCAAGAGGCCGTGCACTGATAAATGTCAAGGCTGTGTCTTTATAGGGCAGTTAGATCCCATGTTCCCTAACTGTGGAGAAAAATAAAATCATAACGATTCTTCTCTCTAAAGATGAGGATGGTTTTTTTAGTACCATTTAAAAGGCCTGCTTTCAGCAACAGTAAATTGCTGTTGTCACGTCCTAAGATTTATTTCAGTTAAGCACTACTCAGTTTCAGCTTGAAATTCCTCTTTGTATAACTAAGCCAGTGCTTCTATTTCTCAGAACAAGTTTTTTGTACCTTTTAAGGGAAAAACTTGCAAATCAGGTATCATAGCAGTTGCAAATACAAAAATTGTCTGTCGAGTTCTTGAACTGCAAAAACAAAGTAGCCAGGATCATACAATTAGTGAGACTTGCATGCAAGAGTGGGAGAGACTAATTCTGTGTCTGTTCACTCATTTTCTCCTGCCGTTTTCCACACACCTTCTTGGGCACAAGGGAAATAAAAGCAGTCATGTGAAATATGGAGGAGGAGGATGATATTGTCTACTTGAATATTTTCTTCTACTTGCTAAACCAAGTGGCCTTGCTTTCATTACAGCTTAACTGTGCCCCTCACTGCACAGGTGAGGGTCAAAATGATTGGAAAATGATGCAGGCAAAAGGAAACTTTCCTTGGAGAAAGCTGAGTCTGGCTACAATTAAAGGGGTGTGCTATGACTATTTCTTGTCTCAGGGCTGAAAGACCCATCAGTAGAATCTGTGTTTATTAGCCATAATCCAAAAAGTCCTGTGTCAGTTGTAAGCATATTGCTAAATTGATTAGTAATGTTTTCAGAACAGGCTGTTTGCATATACTAGACCACTGTATCAAGGTAGAAATCAAATAATTAATGTCATTGAGAAAGAGAGTGCCAGAGATGAGCACTGGTGAGATATTTGGGAGCTTAACATAAAAGTTTTAAAACAACGCTTGAATCTCACTGTGTTAGAGTTAAAAGCTATAAAGATGACTTACTTGGCTTGGCTTGCTCAAATGCAGCCACAGGGACTGGTACAAATGAAAACATTAAAGAGGGTCAGGTGAGGTAAAATCAGCTTAGCTGACAACTAGTATGACTTTTTTGCTTCCTTTGTACTACAGATATATTTCACTCTGAGATTCTTTTTATTTTAAATATATATTTCTGTAACCATACAGAGTTGTCACTTGAGATAGGCTTAAGCACCATGTGAATTCTAGACTGCCCTGGGTCCTCTGAGACTTCAGCAAATGAGAGCAAGACCACAGGTTGTGAATTGTGTGTTTCTCAGATTTTCAGATTTTCACTAAAGCCTTTGTGCAGAATGGTGAACGGTAGTGAGTGGGGAATGTCTGTTTTGTGCTTTTTGGTGTTTT
>KZ505649.1:1005336-1047790 GCA_002844005.1 Limosa lapponica baueri | reverse complement strand
CTTAAAGATCATCTATTTCCAACCCCCCTGCCCTGGGCAGGGACACCTCCCACTAGACCGGATTGCTCAAAGCCCCATCCAGCCTGGCCTTGAACACCTCCAGAGATGGGGCATCCACAACTTCTCTGGGCAACCTGTTCCAGTGTCTCACCACCCTCACAGTAACAAATGTCTTCCTAATCTCTAATCTAAATCTCCCCTCTTTCAGTTTAAAACCATTACCCCTCGTCCTGTGACTACACTCTCTGATAAATGAGTCCTTCCCCACCTTTCCTGTAGTGCCCCCTCCCCTTTAGGTACTGGAAGGCTGCTATAAAGTCTCCCTGGAGCCTTCTCTTCTCCAGATTGAACAATCCCAACTCTCTCAGCCTGTCTTCATAGCAGGAGTGCTCCAGCCCTCCAGTCATCTTCGTGGCCCTTCTCTGGACCTTTTCCAACTGGTTCATGTCCTTCCTGTGCTGAGAAATGTAACTTAATGATCCATGCATAATAGTCCCTGGTGGATGTTCTCATTTCAGTTTTAGCCAAGGGTCAGCTTCTCCTGGTTTTTGGGCCAGTCATTTATTATGAAAAAGTGAACATAAGCGAAAAGTAAGAAAGGAAAGATTGTGGTGGTGGTGTTGGACTATATCGTCTTGCTGTAAGGTTCCCCAGGTCCACCATGAAAATGCTAGAGTGAAATTTATATTTCACTCGTTCCAGTGCTGATAGCAATGGTTAAAGAGTTACCTGAGAATATTTTGAGGATCCTTGTAGTTGAAGAACAGGTTAAACGCTTTCCTTAATTGTAGTCTGGATGTTGCTGAGTTCATTTTTTTCCAAGGGAAGAGATCAGGTGATACCTTTAGTTGTTCTGCAGCCCTCATCTTTGAAGTTTGGATTCCCAAACTGAGAGTTTTACTGTTGCTGCAAGAGTGAGAATAGAAGAGATATTAGAAAACATTTAAATCATTAAAGCAGATGTTATTTCATACATTAATGCTACACCTTGTCTTGGTGGCCATTTGTGTGTGAAGTGGCAGATAATTTGGAAATTCCACTGCTAAAACACTTTCATCACAGACAAATAGTTCAAACTCACTGCAGTCTATATAGAGGCACCAGTTATGATGCTTATGGACCATGTTACTGGGGTGGTTGTTTATAACTGAATGCTTAGTAAATGGTCTCTGTGTCAGAAAACTACTGTTTGAAATCTTAGAGCTAAACAAACATTTTCTAAATAGCTCTGGAAAAAACAGGAAATAAAATAGAACCTTCAGGGCATCTGCCAGTTCTATTTTGTATCGAATGTGATAGAAATTCAGTTAAGCTGGCATGCTGTCACCTATATTTTCCCTTGTGTACTGGCCTTTCAGGCACACACCAAAGAATGACACAGTGCACTACAGCTTGTGTTAGGCTACTAATCTGTGTTGCCTTGCTGAGCAATACTTTTTTAGATGTACACTCCCTTTAGGGAATAATTCTGCAATTAGGAGCTTTCCAGATATCGTAAGGTGTCTTTTCAGCTTCTGGCTAAAGGGCATTGTGAGAGAAAATGACCATACTAAGTACATTCATGTACTTACTATACATACTGTGATGCAGTAACTTGAATTGTTCCTTTCTTAGTTTTGTTACAATAGCCATGTGTAACACAATGAAAGAAATGTGGTATCACTTTAGCCTTTTTAGACAGTTGATACACATTTAGAAGCTGCAGATGTTTCATGCAGATTCACATGATGTAAATGAGATAGCTGAATAAGTCTTTAATAGTTATTACCTGATAGCTATTGCTTCTTTAACTAAAACCACGTTGTAAATCCATGCAATGAGTAAGACGTCAGTCCCTGGGGACTGAGCAGCAGCTTACTTGGAACAGTGCTTCTCAAGCAGCGCACAAAATAGGCATTTATCATATAATAATGCTAGTGGACCTGCCTGTCCTTTTAGAAAATTGAACAAAATTTGTTAACCTTCAAGGGTCAGTTAAAGACACTCCAATTGTAGTGAGTTCCTATTTGGGATTCTTTTATTCCTTAACTAAATCTGTCTCTTTTGAGTTGTTGCATTCTAAAATACTGAAACTTAACCCTTTAGTATATATATCAGGTAGGGAAGGATATGATAGTTGCGGGGAGGAAGGTTGAGATTATTAAAAGATTATTTTATTTTTTTTAGAGGAAAAGAACGTGGTATACATAGCTTGGAAAGTGTTCAACTCTCAGTATACTTATTCATATTCATACTCCTACAGGGGGTATTCTGCCACGCTTGTGAAGCCAGATTGCCATGGGAAAATGAATGCTTCTTAACCACAGCTCAGTTTTGATTTGTTTAACTTCACATTTATGGTGCCCTGTCCTTCATATCTAACTGACGTTCCAGAATTTCCAAAATTCCTTTATTGTGATAAACAGTTCAAATGACCGTCTAATATAGCCTTTGTTCTTTTCTCTTTTGACACTTTTTTTTTTTTCACACCACTGAAAAGACCATGTAATTGCTTTATGGATTCATTTAGCAGTCTCATATTTATGCTACATACACCTTAATAGGCCTAAATGCTCTCCAGGCTTTTAAAATTTGTTGGAAATGGCAGTTCTGTCCTCTTCCAGTTGTTTGGCTGTGCTTAAGAGCAGAGCATACACGTGGGGTAACCTAAAAAATGAAAAGGTAGTATTGTGCAGGAAGGAATACCAGCCAATGTGACATGGCTGTGCTCAGTTTATTAAGTGGACCAGCTGAGGTGTAGGCTGCGTCAGGTATGCTCCTGCTTGCATACGTGAATATAGTTACAATTAATAGAGCCCCATGCCAGTTACCACTCAGATGAATCAGCACACTGAAGCCTGAAGGAACTGCAACACTTGCTTCAGCCAGTTAGTCTCAGGCTCTGGGCAGTGGCTTGATGCCAGCAGGTAATGGTTCCACCTCAGATGCTCAGTATCTATGTGGTGTTGGGTGTCCATGTGCCAGCGTTCTCCCCTGACCTCTGTTATTGGCAGGGTGATAGATTTTGGCACAGGCTGCCTATCACATCTCTCAACAGTAATATAACCATATAGTTTTCCAGCAGTTTTAGGTTTTGTTCTTTTGTCACTAGTTGATCTGTGGCCTTTACTGGGGCTTGTTGTAGTCAGTTCTGTCTCCCTGGCTCATTTTGCTTGGTTTGTCAACTCTTGATCGGGAAAGGTTATGATGGTGCTGCTGACAGGTAGCTAACTGCCCCGTGGCATTCCCTGAGTGCTGGCTTTCCAGAAAGGACTGTGTGGGCAAGAGGGAAAAATATTTCACTGCAGAATGTTGAGATTTTAATAGTGTATGTTGTTTTCTTCCCAACTGTTCTGCGTGATAGTGTTTGGCAGTTTGGCTCCACATGTAAATTTTTAGGATATAGACAAGAACAAGTGCAACTAACAGAAGTAGCCAACAGACTCAGCAGTTTGTACTGTAGTTCATGCAGAAAGGGCCAGCAACTCTACTCAGAACAGTATCTGTGTCCTCAGCAATGGTGGTGATGCACCCCAGGGCACAGTCTCCAGCTACTGCTAGACTGGCTGTACCTTGTAATGCCAGAGACCTCAACCCGGAGGGAGCTCCAGAAGGAAGACATAGCTCTGGAGGTCCAGGGCTGCAGGGAATGCCTGTGGCCTCTTGCCAAGGCTGGGGCAGCATGAGGTGGTTTCCTAGCCCACAGGAGGTGTGCAGTTATTAAGGATCTGTGTCACAAAGTAAAGGAGCTGCAGGAGGAGGTCAGCAGTCTGCACAGCATCAGAGATAATTAGAAGGAGATTGACCAGATCTTTTCCAGCACTCTGCAGCTTCAAGGTCCCAAACTACCAACTGTACTGAAGGGAGGAGGGTCAGGTAGAGTCTGTGTCTATCTGTTCGGGAAGTGGAGACTCCCATGATGATGAAGTTTGGAAGATAATGGCTTCTGGCACTCAGAGGAAGGTTTCTGCTCCACCTAAAGATTTGCAGCTACAGAATATGTTCACAGACCTCATGGCTGATGAGGAGCTGGGACCTACCAAAGCATTTGTGCCATCTGAGTCTGAGCCACACAGGAGCACCAAAACGAAGAGGCAAGTGACAATACTAGGATACTTGCTTCTGCAGGGAGCAGAGACCCCAACCTGCCAACCTGATTCATTCTCTATGGAAGTTTGCTGCTTGCTGGGAGCTTGAATTTGGGACGTTGTGGAAAGACTGCCAAAGCTTGTCCAGCCTTCATACTATTGGCCCTGCCGCTCTTGCATGCGAGCAGCAGGAATACTGCCACGTGTGGCCTGGAAAGTCTCAAGCGTGACTACCTGGCTCCACAGGGCAATGGTCAAGGGCATGGGAGCCCAGGTGGCTTTATTCTCAATCCTGTTGGTGACATGGTAGATGGATCCTGCAGGTCAACAACTGTTTATACAACTGATGTTGGCAACAGGGTTTTGGTTTCTACAACCATGGTGCTCTCTCTCTGAGGATCAAGGATTGCTGGCCAGCTAAGTGGGGCAAAATTATCTTTGCCAGCAGGCTGGACAACCTGATAAAAAGAGCTTTAGGGTAAGAATGATGGGAGAGAGAGAAAAACACCAATAATTAAGTGAGAAGTGGTGGACTGGATTGGCAAGCAAAGGGTCTGCTGTGATGTGAACAAAATGGTCACTGTAATCAACAAATAGGATTGAACTGGGGTTGTTCCAAGTGTACACACAGAAATTAGTATGTGTGCCTACAGGACAGCATTATGTGGAAAGCTCTCATTCCCTTTCTGGGAAGTCACCATGACCAGGTTCTTCTCTGAAGTACCTGTATGGCATGCTTGTGTTATACAAGGAGAGACTGAGAGCTGGGATTGGTTACCCTGGATAAAGGAATGCTTAGGAAGGATCTTAAGTATATAAAAATATCTAATGGGAAAGGAGTAAAGAAGACAGAACCAATATCAGAACAAGAGGTAATGAGCACAAGTTGAAATACAAGAAATTCCATTTAAACACAGGAAACACTGAAACAGGCTGCTCAGAGATATTGTGTTCTCTCCATCCTTAGAGAGTATCAAAATCCCACTGGACATGACCCTGAGTAACCTGCTCTGATTGAACCTGGTTTGAGCAGGGTGGTTGGACTAGATGAACTCCAACCTCAGCATTTCTGTGAAGAACTTCATTCTAGATGTATGAGAGTCAGCCCAATTGAAAGAAAGTCAACTCAGCATTATATACACGTAGCTCTGGAAGAGCTACTCAGAAACCTTTTGGTGGTGAAGTTCTTTTTTCTGGCTTTGCAGGAATCAGAAACTCTTGATTGCATCCTTTGAAACATGTTGTTTGTTCATACAGAATCAGAAAAGGAACAGATTTTAGATACTTTAGGCCAAAACTTTAGGCATATGTGAGCTAAGACGAAAGAAAATTAGAGTGACTAAGACCCGTCATTGAGTAATGACACTCTCTGGTCGTTTCAAGTTGTTCTTCTCCCTTGTCAATAATACAGATAGGCTGTCACACTACACACCTAGATTCCAAAGTTAGGTATGCACAAACTTGGCAAGTAAAACGAGTCTATTAAGCAGTACTGTAATAAAGCAGAATTTTATAGAAGTATACCTCTGTATTTAAGTGGTCTGCTAACTTCCACTAATTTTTCCCTTCTTCTTTTCCATAGAATGTGTATGTAAACATAAACCGCATCATGTCAGTAGCGAATCGCCTGGTCGAGTCCGGCCATTATGCTTCACAGCAAATAAAACAGATTGCTAGTCAGTTGGAGCAAGAATGGAAGGCGTTTGCTGCAGCCTTGGATGAACGTAGCACGTTACTGGATATGTCCTCCATCTTCCATCAGAAAGCTGAACAGGTCAGTGAAAAAGCGCCAACAAAAATTTCCATGCTGGAATGGGAGTTGTACTGTTTGCTTTTTGTTTAGAGAGAAGTACAAGAGAGTGATTGAAAAGGTTGGCAAGAAAGCCAGAGCATTCATTTCTGCCCATTTCAGCTGATACTCAAAATAAAAACTTGTTCTCCTCAGGACAGTCCACTGCCCTTATATTCTCCACAAAATGTCTTGCCCATATCAACGTAAGATAAAACTTAGCCATATTAGATCTATGAATCAAAATGAAGTGGACGTAAGTGCTTAGCTGTATGAAGCTTTCAAGTTGAAAGAAAGGAAAAAAAAAATAGTATATTCAGTATTGACATAATGCCTTTCCTACATCCAGAAATCATCACTTGTTCTGTTGTCCTCACCACTCCACCCCAACCAGTCCTTGAATATCAAGATTTAACTCATAGTAATTGCTTACAGAAAACTAAGTTGAACTGGCCTGAAAGTTGAGAAGTTAATTAACTGTCTTCTGAATCTGAAATTGTGGTGGGAGATGTTTACTTAGTATCTCATAAGAGATTCATCCTATATTAAACAAAAATTTTAGCTTTAGGCCTATACCAATTATTTTAATTAAGTCATTAACAGTGTGTAACTGCCAGAGAAGAGGTATATGTAGGGGAAATAGGAATAAATATCCCCGAGTTAATAGTCTTGATGGTGAAAGCATGTTTTCCCCTCAAGGGAATTCGGTTCTGAAGGAGTTGCTATGTGTGCATGCTGTTGAGTCACCCATTGATATTATAGACTGTGTGCTCTGTACATCTCTGGTGAATTTGGAGAGCAGAGGTTCTTGGATGGTTATGGCTGACTGAAGCTCTAGTGTGCTATAGATACTTTTCTTTCCTTTTGCCTTGCTGAATTGGATCCAAGAAAAGGTCGCATGTCTGATTTAACTTTAATTTGGAATAAATGAAGGAACAACTTGGGAGTTGATAACTGCAAAAATAGAGAGAGGCCGTGCACTTTATTTTAAGAAGTTTTTTTTCCTGAATTCTACTACACAGATATTCAACTTCATAAATGTCTGGAAATTAGAAATGTGAATGTATTAAGATGCAAATACACATTGCCTTTCATTATGTTAGTGGTGATGCTGGTTTAACTGTCCTTAGACAGACTAAGGTAAAGTATATAAACTGATGCCACTAAATAAGTATTTTAGCAGACTTTACAGAAAAATCATAGATTTATAGAATAGTTTGGGTTGGAAGGGACCTTTAAAGGTCATCTAGTCCACCTGCCCTGTAATGAGCAGGGACATCTTCAACAAGATTAGGTTGCTCAGAGTCTCGTACAACCTGACCTTGAATCTTTCCAGAGATGGGGCATCTACCAGCTCTCTGGGCAACCTCTTCCAGTGTTTTACCACCCTCATTGTAAAAAATTTCTTCCTTATATGTAGTTTAAATCTACCCTCTTTTAGTTTAAAGCTATTATGCCTTGTTCTATTGCTACAGGCCCTGCTAAAAAAAAAAAAAGCCATCTAAAAACGAGATAAAGGAATTGTTTTCTGGTATAAAAGTCACGAGCCAGCTTGAAGAATTTGATAGACACAGTGTGGTATCTTATCAGTATTGATGCTTTTCTAATTGTTTGGCTTATTCAGGTTTACATTTAAGCACTGTCAGCCATACACGTAGGAGAGAGATATGGTGAAACATGAACATTAGGTGTATCTTTCATCAAGTGCTGTCCTTTTTCATAAGAAAATGATGTTCATCAGAATTCAGGGGAGTAAATTTTGTGTGTGTGTGCTGGGCAACTGTGGTAAGGGTTGGTGTTACCTTCTTCAGCACTAAATGTAAGTGTAAACAGGAGGAAAGAGAAGAATGAGCGAAAGTAGTGCAGCATCTGCTGGGATTAATTTACTTTTTAATTGATCCTTCTGTGGTTTTTATTTTATGATTAACTGTGATGGATTGTCATAGTTGCTCCATAAGATAGCTGACTGTGATATAGTAGCTGTTTCATTAAGAGTGGAGAGTAAGTTCAAGGAAAAGAGGGTTTGGAATAAAAGGAATGACCCCTTTAGAGACTGGTGATGCTTGACTTACATAAAGAAGATTATTAAAAAATAAGCAGCCAAAGAAATAACACACCCTTCTCGAATGCATGTCTTCCCCTGCAAGTGACAGGTAAGTGTCACTGACTACTGTCAAACACAGTGAAGACTACACCCCGCTATCAGTGCCTGCAAGAAGTACAGCTCTGTGGTCCCACATGGAGCTTCTTTTAAAGTTCAGTGCTTAACGTTAGACATTTTAAAAATTGTCCCTTGATGAAATGAGAATTTAATAAGTGTCTTAAAGTACTTTACCACCCTTCCTCTCAGCTTTCAAACAATAGTGGAGTACCAGAAATGATCTGTGGATTAATTTTTTCTCAAAGACTACATGTGCTCCAGGAATTAAGATACATACGGTGAGAGAAATGGCTTTTGAGGCTTGAACTTGACATGAATGTAGGACAAACTTAATTACAGATACTACATGCATTTGGCTGTACTAAGTTTAACAGCTATGAAAACTGCTAGAAAAACAGATTCTTTTTGTCTTTCCTTTCCTAGCATAACGAGGGTATAAAATTCATGCCCCCTAGCTGTCAAAAATAAGTTGACAGAACTATGCATACAGCTATGATAGCAGTTTCTTGTCTGTCAAGACAGCTTAAGCTTCAGAGATAACTTAAATTGTCTGCAGAAGAGATTCTGTTGCAGTATCCTCAATTTCCCCTGAAAGGCTTGACTTGGGCAGCTATGCTGACCTAGCTGTGTGCTCAAAGTTCAGTGTTAGTCCTATGAGACCGCTGCTTAAGTTGTAAATCCCTTACATGCTTGCTGCTGTAGTAGCTTGCCAAATGGATTTAGTGCTTCTCTGTGTGTAGAAGCTAGTGCTTTGGGGACCAAAGTGTGAATTTGCTGTGCTGTGACACTGCTTTGCCTCCTCGATGATCTGTTTCCAGCAAAAGACAACTATGGAGTGTTTCGGTGAACAGTTCACCATTAATTCTTTGTGTATGTGTGCATGTGCACACCTGTGCAAAGTGACTTGGTTTTCTCTGAAGATATAAAAAAGGTTAGATGATGCTCACAGTATCATGAGCGTCTGCACACGGAGTTGATGGGTAAGAGGCTGAGGGTCTGGACTTGAAAGTTGTACCATATTTTACCAATTTGTGTATATAAAACCTTAATTGTCTTTCATGCATCTGAAGTGGTAGGTGCAGGGTGAAGTAAACTTTTGTTTAGCTGCAAAGCCAAGAAAAGGAGCAAGAGTAAACTTGAAGCATCATTATTGCCAGCAGTTTAATTGGTTCTGAAGGCTATTGACATACAACTAAGCCTTGCCTGTCTGTGAACAGCTCAGAGTTCCATACAACTAAAAGCAGAAGTATAATCAGACTTAAGTATTTGTTTCTATTCTAAGCTTCATTTTGCTCAGTTCAGAGAGAAATACATTAAACATTTTTCCCTTTAAAAAGTCATTTCAGTGGCTGTCACACAGATGCCAGTCTTTATGTATATTACCAACACGTGTGTACTTATTGATAGAACCCAAAATCAAGCAGAATGATTTTTCTTTTTTGCAGTATATGAGCAATGTGGACTCATGGTGTAAAGCCTGTGGTGAGGTGGAGCTTCCCTCAGAACTGCAAGATTTAGAAGATGCTATCCATCATCATCAAGGGATATATGAGCATATTACCTTGGCTTACTCTGAGGTAAGTGTCTTGGTTGTTTCCTGAGGTTGCTGATGTTGATAAAAGTAGTGTTGTTTGGATTGTGAACTGACATCATTTGTTGCATAGTGCATTAGTTGAAAACTCAAGTGCCTGGCTTCTTTTTTAATTTAGTATACTGGACTTTGCTACTATTCTTCAAAAGTTAAGTTTTAAGTCTTCCCCTTAATCTACTGAAAGAAATTTAAAAGGCAAGATGGAACCATGTGTGGTACAAACCACCCATGCAGTGTACTAAGTATGTTTTAATTGACATTTGCATGCTACTACCTTTTAATACCAGTATGATACTACTGTTTAAACATTTACTTGAAGGGAAGCTAGTTGGGTATTCTTTGGGAAAGTATTCTGTTGGCATGGATTGCTTTAAGTGTGTTTTGAAAATCCATCTCTGTATTGCCTCACAAAAAGGCTTAATCATCAAAGGATGTCACTTGACAAGCTGGAAGGTAATATTCTTAGTTCTGCTAACCTCAAAGGCACTTAAATGAGCCAGCGTGCCTAAGTAGTCAGCGTTCGTACGATTAGCATATCCTATGCTGCTGCTCTTATCTTGGATTCTGCACACAATGAAGTAATAATATTTCTTAGTATTTCTAATAGTTGTATTTACAACCTAAGTTAAAATGCTTGTTCTGAAGATGGCCTAGAAAGTGATGACTAAAGTATCTATTGTTTTTATTAGTTTTGAGTTCTCTCATGTGCTTCTGTTAGCTGAAGTGAGAAATTAAATGGGTATTGACTTCATTATTGGCTAACAGATATTTTCTGTATTTCCTGTTGAGGTTTTCTTGCTTTCTTTTTCCAGGGTTGTTCTCATCAGAGGGTAAAATTATTTTTTCTGTTAAATTGGACAGGTGTTATTCTGGATTAAATACAGCAGTTTCTGTTCTCATGAAAGTTGCATAAAATTATGCATGTGGTTAAAAAATGATCAGTAGACACAGGATATCTTAGGCCATCTTTTTTTGATGCACCTTCTTTTAAAAGAAGGAGCTCATGTGGGATTGAATTAATGGCTTTGATTTATATGTTATATTAAAGATAAAACTACTTTCTGATGAACCAGTGCTATTATGAGCAACTGAATCATAAGTCTGGTCACGCTTCATTTAGCAGTAAAGGAGAGTAAGGTTAGTGCTGATGATCAGTCCTATTGTTAGTATATCAAAACTGGGTTTTTTGAATACCTGCCATCTTAGGGCCTCCATAAACTTTATTACCATGGGTCAGATGTCCAGAGTTCATATGAGGAGTTACTCTTTTGTGTAAAATACACACTGATATCCTCATTCCTGATATATGCCACCTTGTTATGTCAACTGATGTAATGACATACTGAAGCACACCTTTGGTGATAAAACTTGTGATCTTACTATACATACCTGTTTTAACTCATTCTTGAGAGCGTGTTTTGTAGGAAGGTTTTTTTTCTTCATTATAACCTCTCTTCATTGGGAGGATCCCTTTGTAAAACAAAGGTGTAGCACGTTTTTTTTTGTACGTTTATGTGAAGAGAGGCAATCTAGGATGCATATTCCATGGAGAGTGCAGGAAGAAATAGGAAGGCTAGGGCTGTCTAGAATAATGATTATAAAGCATGGAAGTTAAAACAGTGGAACTTTTTAATTTGGTTTTGTTTATTTTGGGTTGGTGTCTTTGTGGTTTTTCATCAGGGATGTGACTGGATTAGAGCCTGCTGTTAAGTGTAAATAAGTACTGTGGATTACCATGTTAAATAAGCTGTTTGCTTCCTGGTGATGCATAATGAAAATAAATTAGATGGGTAGATTATAGGATTGCTCTGGCAATTTAAGATTTCAAAGCTGTAGCTTTTGACTTCGGAATAGCTAGAGATTTTAACAAAATCTTCATTGGTACTGCTCAAAAAAGAACCGAACATGAGGTGCTTTTCTTCTGACTTCAGGTCATTACTTTTCCCATCTGGTAAAGCAATAGCTTTGTCTTTAGCAACCAGAATTGGTGCAGAAATAATAGCTGTATGTGCATGTACACATCATGCTCCTCCTTGGGACAGAAGGGTTTATTTAGCCTTATTTAAACACACATTCCTTTTTGAAGATTGATGAAATTGTCTTTCTGTATAAAGATATTACAGAACTATTGCTTATCATTATTAGATGTATGACTTCATTTCTGTTACAGCACGGAGCTCCTTTCATTTTGTGATGAATGAACAGTGGGAGGAGAGAGAGAGAGGAACACTGTGGAAATTACACCACTTTGTCATTCATTTTAGATTACAATGTCTTGACAACATGACTTGGTTGCAAAGTAGAAGACAGTAATTTTAGGAGAGTAAATGCTTTTAAGACTAGACAGTCTGATTTTACTGAGGATAATTACTGTATATTACTAGAAAAGTAACTTACTAGCTTACAAGCGTAGGTAACTGGTGTGCTTGAAAATCCAATAGTTGTGTCTTAAATGAAGTTATATATCTCACTGAAATCTTAAGGGAAGGAAGAAAACTTTACTGTGTTAACTCCAAAGAGGAAATGTGCATGATGATTTGTTTGTTAAGCTAATAAACTACTCAGATCAAGGAGCTGTCACAATTAATTATTTTTTTCCCCCCTAAATTTAATAGACTCTGGATAGATAACTTGAGTCCATTATCTTGAAATATTTGAAAGACTTGTACTAGGTAATTGTTGTCTTTATAGGAACTACTATAGACTGTACTCTCTTTCTGCCTGACTTGACTTTATAAGATCTAATTTTCCAAGTGAGCCTCATTCTCTGTGTTGATACTTATTACTAAAATGAAAAAGCTTAAATTGGAACTGAAAAATAAATTCACTTGTATGCTAATAATTAGAAAAGAATTTTCATTCTGCTATGTTTGACTACTGAATAGCAAATTTTAAATGTGCCTAGATTTAGTGAAAATTGTTGAAAATAGCCACTGGGGGAAGGCCTTGACAATTTTTCTGTTTTTGACACAGTGTTGATTTGATGAATTCAGACTATTGTTTACACTCCAGTCTTGTGGGCTTGGATTAATTTTTCCTGCCTGTTAGATGAGCTATTAGAGAAGTTCTTTTCAGATAGCTGAATGATACTGAATTGTAACAGTTCTCTGAGCTTCATGCGAAAAGTGACAGAATAGTTAAATGACAATGAAAAGTGCTTTCAACAGCCTTGGCGAGTGCTAAACAGTAATAGTGACCAGATAAGATAGGATTATTGCTTTTTAATTAGCCTGCAAGGTAAATCTGAATATTTTTGCTGTGGTTTGAATCAGAGAAGACAACAAATAGAAGTGACTAATGTTTCTTGTCAGCATCAGTATTTAAACATATTTTGGAAAAGAGTATCTCTCTGTGCTGCATGGAGACGTTTTAAGTGATTTAATCAGGTTTAAGTTTGCCATAACAACATTTTGCCTTTGGCTTACGAGTAACAGTAATAATTTAGTAGTTGTAAATTCTGTCAAATCAAATCATGTCTTAAGTTTATATCTGTTGGTCTAAATGTATTCATCAAATTAATATTAACCTATAGAAAGTAACCTCATGTTCACCTTTACAGCAGATGTAAAGAGAGATGCTCCTGGAAGGATAATTCTTGGCAAAGGCTTAATTTTAGGTGGTTTCTTGACCAGAGAAAGAGCTGAAAAATATTTATTCTAAGTTAGACTTCACCTGTTAAAAAAAAAAAAAAATCACTTTAAAGGAAAAGCACTCTTAAGATAATTGAAAAATTGAAAGACAGACTGTTATTTAGAAGAGTGCTGCTACTTAAAGTTGTCCTCTGTAGAGGGAGAATATACATTTTCTTTTTTTTTTTTTCTGTAACAGCTGCATGTAATCATGCCATGAATAAAAAGAATCTTCATTGCTGCTTCCTGAGTTCTTAGAGACATCTGAAATGGAGAGAGAGGGTGGGGAATGAAATAATAGTCTAATAAGCTTTTGTCAATAGAAGTAAATTCTTGGTCCTTTCTGGTGGTCAGGTGAGCCAAGATGGAAAGTCACTTCTTGACAAACTTCAAAGACCTTTGACTCCTGGGAGTTCTGATTCCCTTACTGCTTCTGCCAACTACTCAAAAGCAGTTCATCATGTTCTGGATGTCATCCATGAAGTTCTGCACCACCAGCGCCAACTGGAAAATATCTGGCAGCATCGAAAGGTCCGCTTGCACCAGCGGCTTCAGCTATGTGTTTTTCAACAGGATGTTCAACAGGTAGGTTTTATTTCATATTGTCTAAATGCCTTTACTCTCTCAGCCTGTGATTTGTTGCTGTTTGCATTGACAGTTGGTTTTTGATTGCTAAACCCTGTGTTCTTTCATTCAACAATTGAACAGTTGCATGGGATTGACTGACTGATTCCAAGTCCTGTGTCTTATCAGAGGGTATTGGCTGTTACAGGTAGAAATTATATTTGTAAATTAGCTCTGTTTCAGTTTTTTCTTTTTTTTTAATTTATCTCAAGTTAGATAGGATAAAAAAAATTTTTGTTCTAGATGGTTATTCTGAGCCTGTGCTGGAACCTGACATTCACATTCTAGGTAGAATTCTGAACTTGAAGTGTCAGACTTGTAGGAGTAACATGCAAAAAAATTAATAGTGTTATTCTGTAACAGATTTTTAGCTTCAAATCCTCAGTGGTACTTATTTGATTTAAAAGGGTTTCTTTAAAACCCGAGTAGTATAGTAAAGAAGTATAAAAATTACAGATAAGATTACTTTCAGACAATGACACTGTTCTTGAATTAATAGCTATTAGCTGCCGTATTTTTACTATTATGACATCCGTAAGAGTTAGTAGTTAAGTACAGACATTAATATCTCTGACATGATTTTAGCTTAAAAAGGTAAAGCTGTAAAGAATTCCTTTGTTGATAGATTTTTTTAATAAACAGAAAAAGTTTGCCTTAGGCTGCAATTGACAGTGACATTAGTAACTTATCCCTTAATAGCTTATCTTCATAAAAAAGTAAAGATGGACAGTATTTGCTGATCATGTTCTTTCATTTCAGTGTAAAGGTGTTCACAAATCAGGAACTGCTGAATAGGTTTTTTAGACAACCAGTCATACATTCTGGTTCAACTAATCTTGTTTCTTTCAAATTAGTTGCACTTTAAACCAAATTTCTTGTACATACCTGTTTCAAGAAGATGCTGAATGTGAGCAGCTGGGAGTGAAATAACCTGATTTCCATCATTTACAGTAGTTGACAAAGATACTTAATTCAGGCATGCAGTGGGGAGAGTGAGCAATCTTGTTAGTTCAACTTTCTTCTCTGCACAGTGCCTATCTCTTCCTGTAAATTAAAGAAAACAGCTGAAACAATACTTAAGCACTACATTAAGTGTGAAATTATTAAAACTTTATTACTTAATTTTTGATGTATAAAAGAGGCATGTATTGAAAGGCAGGCAGTTATCCAACTTCTTAACAATCAGATCTGACGAAAGACACAGAAAGGCATGAAAAATGTTAGCTTACAAAAAGAGTAAAAGAAAGTAGGGTCAATAACATGAATGGTCAGGAAGGGCATAGAAGACCAAACTGAAAACGCTATTATGCCATTATATGAATCCTAGAGGCACTTCGTCAAGATTACTGCATAAATAGTATCTATTCAGGACAGTCCAGTGCTGGTATTTGCATGAGTAGTCAGTGAAGGGCACTTGTCAAAACTGATGGGGTACAGTCCACAAATGAATCACCTCTTATACTTAAAAAGCTTCATAAGGAATCTTCAGAAACTGAAATTAACATAGTGGTTTGCTTCTTGTAGAGAAAATTGTAGGTCCTCTTAGTGGTAGTCTAGTGCAGATTGGATCCTGGAACTTTCTCCTCTAGTTTGAATTAAGTGCAGATAGGATCTACTTAAGCAACCTAGGCCGAGTGATCTCCTGAGGTTATTTGCCAGATGCATAATTCAGGTTTCAGGCTGGTAGGCCAGGCTGCAGGCTGTTTTATTTCCTGGGGGGGAAGGTGTTTGTTAAATGCTATAGAGAGTCTTATTGTGCTGTTCCTACTCTTTGCCTTTGCTATCTTGGGAGTCATAAAATGTTCATAGGAAATTCTCATTTTCTGCTCCTTCCTAAGTCATGGCTTTCAGAGTGGAGCAGTTAGCTCTGAGACTGCTTTGTCCTTTGAAGTTGGCAAATAACCCTTCAATTAGACTTAAGTCATTGTAGAGTCATCACCAGGTTCTTCAGCAAGAAGCTGGATTTTCCTTCTCTGTACGAGACCTGTCACCCTTGGAACCGGTGCATTTAATGTCAAATAGTCACAGGCTTGAAAACAACAAATTAGACAACTTTACCTATTTTTATAACTTCTAGTATCAAGAACATGTTACGCAAATCATGCACATGGATTGTGAGTATACAAGAAGTTTTCATTGTGAACCAATTGGCTCAAGGGAGTTAATTCATCTAGCTCGTTATTCAGTACATGCTTTACCTACTGGTTAGAGAAACTTCTTTCTTCCTGTTTATGCCTCTGGTTTCTGTATATGCTTTGCAAGGCAGATCATTTCATTAAGATATCAATATACCCTCTTGACAATTTGAAGCTGCAACCTTTGGTGCCAACGCATTTCTTTACCAACCACTTTAGATTTCAAACTAGGTTTTACATACATGAGATGCAGCCTGTGCTTGATAACGTTCCTAAGCCTGTGCCTTACTATCCAGTAGTTACCACTGCCAGAGACTGGATTGTCCTTTGGTTTATCCCTGTAATGACCGTTAACATCCACGTTGGAGGCTTCTGAAATGTTGCATGTTGAAGTATAGCTCTTTGTTATGTTACTTTAACTTAACTTTCAGATATGGATGTGTCTTGGGCAGTGCCTTATGAATCACAGTGTGGATTGTGGCTAATGTTCCCTTTCGTAATACAACTTTTCATACTTGCATTTTATTGCAGATCATGGTGTAAGGCAATGATAATTCAACATTCATACCAGACAAATTAATCTAATAGCCAGAAGCAGATGCCTTTAAGATAATGGCAAGCCCATAACTGTATTTCCCTGGAATAGCCTTGCTTCAGCAGATTGTAGCTCCCTCAGCTTTGGAAATCCATCAGGGAAAAAAAGTAATCTTGAATAATAAGAATTTTTTTTTTCTTATAAAACAAAATCAAAGCAACCTTATCAGATCATGTAATTTATCTGAGAAATGTTAGCTCTTCAATGGAATAATCATTGACACAATTCAGTGCATGAAATTGCTCGGATTTAAGATATTGGTTAAATTTATATCCAAGACAATTCTGGAACGGATTATGTAAAGTTCCAAAGCAACTTTGTAAAATACTCTAGTTTTCATTTGCATGTTCTCTCAGACTTAGTCTGTGTTCAGACCTTTAAAAAAAAAAAAAATCATGTAAGATTATCTATCATGATTTAGAACCTAGTGTGACAACCTTTTTAGATTTTTTGTCAGTAAAGTTTCTTTTTTTTTTTCATGTCAAAATAAACTAATTGCTGCTCTCTTCCACTGTTTGTAGTTAAATTGCACATAGTGGCAAGCAACCAAGTGCATTGTAAGTGAATCTATAACTGTCCTTCAGCATGAGTCTGTGATTTCCTCCTCTTCTCTCTGCTGGCATAATTTTCTGCTGGATTAATGAAATAAATCAGTTCATGGAAGTGTTAAGTGAGTGACAGAGCTGAGTTGGAGGAGGGAATTGGCTGATTTCAGCTGGTACTTCATTTTGTGTTACTTCCACTTTAGAAAACTGGTTGTTTTTTTTCTTCTGTCTTGTATGGGGAAAGTATTTCTAGGGGAGTTTTCTAAATCAAGAAAAAAAATGTGGTGTGAGCTGTGTACACGAAGCACAAGAGCACTTGGAGCAAGTAGTAAGGAAAGTAGCATATGTAATATTAAAAATAGTAAATAAGATATGAATTACAGCAAACCTGATATTTGATATGTGAAAACCTATGACAGTCTTAAACTGAACAGAATTCTGAGTTTCACCTTAGCAGAAACATCTAGTTTCTGGTTAGTTCTTATGTTAATGACAAAAAAGAGGATGTTTATTTAAAAAAACAAACAGACAAACAACAAAAACAACAAACCCCGTATAAAACCAAAAAATCCCAACCAAACAAAAACAACAAAAAAATCATGTCATTGGCTGTTGCACTCAATTGTTGATTATTATAATCCCTCTAGTGGAAATATGTTAACAAAAGTATAATTTTATCTTAAGAATTAACGAGTTTACCAAGCCTTTCACCTAAGGAAGGGAAGGGAGCTGGCTCTGACAGTTCTGGTAGGAAGCAATAAAGCAGACTTGCAATAGCAACATGGATTTTGTGCTGCTAGGCCATGAAAGGACAAAATCAAATGTAGAGATGTTTCTGGTAGAGTGATGCTGCCAACACTCCGAAGGTGAAAGTTTTGGGGCCTGAAAAAACACTACTGATGGCTTGCAAGCCAGTGCTTAGTAAAACATGCTTGTAGTATTTTTTTTCAAAACATACATTTATTAGGTCTTCGCTGACCTTGGGTGTCTTCTCTGTCCATCCTGGATAAATGTGCTGCTTCTCTTTCATTCATCTGCTTGCCTCAAGGACTCCGTCTCAGTTTCTGTTGTAACAATCACTTCTTTCCGCCTTGACTAATGAAGGGTGGGCCAAGAATGCTTGCTACTTGCTCAGCATCAAAATAATACTGATTTCACTGCGTGATTCCCTTGTGGCTTTTGGAGGCGGCTCCAGTGTAAATTTTTTTTTATTTTTTTGGGAGAGAGTTTTTCCACATTTTAACTATCGGAAGATTAGAAATGCAGAGATTTCCATCTTCCCCTTCTGAATATTAAATCAGCACCAAGTAAGTGGTAGAGATCAGAAAAGTGAGCGTGTGCACAGTAGGTAAAGGAATGGGGGATAAGGACTGGATAATAATGTGACTTCTTTGATTCTGCTTTTACATGCTGTGAAAATCCCAAATAAAGAGCGCTTCCTCCGTTTTGTTAAGAATGAAGGTAAGAGGGCTGAGCGCTATTAAGACTTTTATTCATACTAATTTCACTTAGAGGCAGCATATGTTTCTCTAGTTGACTGTTTTATGTCATGATCTATGTACTGGATTTCTATGACCATTTCTTCTCTTGAGAAGTTACTGAGCATTGTTTGGAGCAAAAATCATTCTCCCTGGGCTGCTTTCTGCTTTTCATCCCATGCTTTCTGGGACGGATTTTGCTGTTGATTTCATTTGTTAGCTTATAACTGTTAGTAGTCTCCAGAGTCCAGTCTAATTCTCTCATCCAAACATGTCTCTTTTTAGCTCTTTTTATAATGAGAAAAGCAGAGTAATCTCCTGAAACTAGTCAAAATCATTAGTAATATTAACTTTACAGATTACTTGAGGCCATGTTTGGCTCCTCACTCTACCTTCTCTGATCAATACCTTTCCTTGAAAGAAACAAATGAAAACATACATTGACCCAAAACACAATAATATTCTTTTGGCAATACTTACTAGGAAAAACAAACATTGCATAAGTGTTGGTGATTTGAGATGGCTGTATTATGTGGTGTTATGGGATTGTTTGTTGTTTTGAAGATGTCCAGTAGAAGAGAGTTTTGCAAACCAGAAAAGATTCTAGCAGTCAAGGTAAATGAGAAAATCACACCAGATGGTTTCATTTTGTCCACTAAAGCAAACACTGATGTTTTTGTATGGGATTACATGTGTATTGAATGTAGCTGTGAGTGATGTGCAGGAGTGGTTCTCAAGCCTGTTTGGAAGCACAAAAAAAGAAAAGTCCTACTCTTTAGTTACAGTAAGTATCAAATGCTTTTAATACAGGAAAAGGGGAAAAAAAGAAGAGAGAAGGTATAAGTTTCTGGCAGGTAAATTCAAAACAAAATACTCAGGTTTTAAAGAAAAAAGAACATTGGAGATAAATGTTAGGTAAAGGGTTCCACAGCAGTACATAAATACTATATAAAAATGGTCAGCTGACTTAAGAAAATTGCTTATATGCATTTATGTGCAGTTGTCTTTAATTCTGAACCGCGTTCTCAAGTCCCTGAGTATCTTCCAAAAAATTAAATGCCATGTACATGCAGGCTAATGAATGAATTAAGATATGGCTAAGATGTATTAGTTTAGAGAGAGACCGTATGTTTTTGTTCATTCACTCATCAGAAACTTGGTATGTGTGCAGTAATTCTTTGTGTTAATTAGCAGGAACTAATTACATGTACAGTTCTTACTATTTATAAAGCTGTCAGCCCAGTCATTGTGGTAGAAGCTTTAATGTCCTTAAAATGTCTTTTGTTTCTCACTTTTTCAGCTATAAAACTTACAATACATGGTTATGTCTATCTGGTGTTTTGAGGAGATGCTTCTTCAGAACTGGGGCAAAATCCTTCATATGCTCTGAAGGCAGACGTTGTTCATCTCATAATGATTTCAACTCAATTTTATTGTCTTAGAGAAAAATTCTACTACTGAATCTTTCTTCTTGACTTAGTATGTGGTGGGAGAAGTGACTTCTCATCTAAAATAAAACTTCACTGTGTTATTCACCAGCACTGTTGGGGAATGTGCAAACTCCATTAGTGTTACACCACAGAAAAATGTCAGTTGAAAACATAACAGGATTACAGAGAGACCCTCACAAGGAGTCTCGCTACTTGGATCAGATTACTGTCAAATTGATGAATGTGTAGAAATGAGTTCGTCCTTGGTAAGCTTCAAAATAAATATATAATCTTAAATCACACAATTTAGCTAGTTTGAGCTAGTTATTGCCTTGAAAAAAGTTAATGAGATGTAATTAATGTCCTTCAATGGCAATACTGTTTTAATCCAACAGTACGATTCCTTATAAGTAGTCCCTTTACAGCTTCTTAGCTTCTTGAATAGTTTCTCTTTGTTGCAACACTCAGTACATCCACTCAGTTTTTGTGTGTCTCTCTTCTCTGCCACAGGTGTTGGATTGGATTGAAAACCATGGAGAAGCTTTTCTTAGCAAACATACTGGAGTGGGAAAATCCCTGCATCGAGCTAGAGCTTTGCAGAAACGCCATGAAGACTTTGAAGAGGTTGCACAGGTAAAAACAATCACATGAAGGACTGTGTACTTGTGATGAAAATATATGAAAAATTCCTGCTGTGGCGCTGAAGGGCTCCACTACAAAAAATTCAGTTCCAATAATGGACTATTTTGTTGCAAGCCTTTATTTCATGTCTCCTTTTTTGCTCCAGCTTCAGTAAGAAAAAGACAAACTTGCATAGTCCTACAGAGAGTGGGAGCTTTGAAGCCCAACAGAGCTGCTGCTGTCATTATTTATTATTATTTTCAAAAGCCTGCTTTCAAATGTTGAGTTGCAGAAGAATGAAAGCTCTCCTTTTAAAGTAACTTAATTCCATGGGATTCCAGGATTTTAACTTTCGTGCAGCCTTCAGGAGAGGATGGAGATGAATTGAAAGCCCTGCTTCCTGACTTGGGAAGCTCCCAAATCCCCACAACAACCTGATGGGGGGAAAGAGATCCTAAGAAACCAAGTGAGCCAGCAAACTGGCCAACGTGGCTTTGGGTTTTTTCTTTCAATATAATTGAATTTGTATGTGTCCTTCTGTTCTGAATCAATAACACCAATGCTTTTTGCATAGAAAGACTCTAGTTTTAGCCTTACGCAGAACTGATGAGAAAGCTGAAGCACACTTTTCTATAAAAAGAGAGTCAAGCTGGAAGAAATAGAGATACTAAGGAACACAGGGAGCATAACGAGAAGTTGGTGTGGGTGCCAAACTTGAAAAGAGGATGTGAGGTGAATAAAACCCATGAGAAGCTGAAGGCTAGAATCCTCCCCATTAGTAACATGCACTGTCTGTCCAGTCTTAATGCTTGGTAAGAGTAAACATCTCTAAGATTCATCAAGAAAAATCTCATTAAGTTAGGGTTAATACAGTGGTCCTTCAGAATTTTCTAATAATATGTCTTTTGTTTTGACTGAAGTGACATGCAGGAGCTCAGCAGTGACACCTATGGCAGATGCATCAGAAGTGTGTTTACAGATTGCCTGTTTAATGGATGATTAAGCTCTTAATAAAATTTTATTGTAAATATGGTCTCAGAACACTCCAGTGACTGAGGACTTGAAATAGCATCAGAAAGCTTCTTCAATATTGATTTTCTATAAAATTTTCCAAAATAATAAGCATTGTTAGTTTTGTATATATACATGCTGGATTTTCCATATGCATGCCTAATACTTAATTTTATCTGTAATATTTTCCATGTGGAAATACTTATTTTTCTGGTTCAGACAAGCAAGAATCTATTTCTGTAAGACACTTAACAAAACCTGAATGATCTCATACTTAATACTGTGTTATTTGAGCAAAGACAAAAATAATGTTTAACCAAAGGAGATGAAGTGTCTAGAACTGTAAGTGGAATGTAAACTGTTAAAAAAGCATCTTGTTAATTTGGATTATACTTTAAAGTAGAAAATTGTAAAGCAAATACTTAGCAAAAACTTCCTAAAACTGAATGTTACTAGAGTTTAAAGTGATCTCTTTAGGGGATGGGTGGAATTTCTATTTTTGGAGATACTGAAAACTTAGACTGGTCAAAGAACTTAAATATGCTGCAGGGACTATCTTCCACAGACAGAAGGATGGACAAAATGATCTAATAAGTATTTTCTTAATCTCTAACTCTTGAATGTGAAGTAACTGCCAAGAGAGGCACACCCTTGAGTTGTTCCTCTTACTTGCTCTAAAACTGAATGTAAGCAGGCCCCAAAAGGCATTCCTGTTGTTGGTGTTAAAGGAAGGTTATGTCCCAGTATAAAACAGCAATCTGCAGTCGCTGTTTAAAGCATGAATAACTTTCAGCTGATTTATTTTCTACCTACATTTCTGGTTGGTCCAGGTCTTTGTTCTGTTTTGGGTTTGGGGTTGCTTTGGTTTTTTGTTGTGTTTTGTTTTGTTGCTTTTTTTTTTTTCAACAGGACCCTAGGCACAATCAGGGGGTTTCAGTCAGCTCTAGTCAGAAGTTGAGAGGAAGCAGTGTCAAGTGACCTGTCAGTGGCATGGCAATGTTTTATCAAATGCGGGGAGTGAGCGTTAATGTTGAAATGTTCCTGATTGAAGGCTAACTCCTGATTTTGAGGGGAGCAAAAATTATTATTTCTTTTTTCTTCCCTTCTGCTTCCTTTGTCATTCTTCTTTAATGTGAATGAGGTGCCAATTCCTCAGCACATTCAAAGAGATGTTAAAATAAGCTGTGTGTTGAATAGAAAAGGTGTTTGAGTCAGTGGGCTGTGGGCTTACAAATTATTCACTTTGAACTTTGTGTGAAATGAAGGCTTTTTTCTCTTTATTTGGCAATTTTTGTTGCCACTGCAGGAACACTAAATAGTCAAAACTCAGCCAACTAATAATTCTCCCTAAATTCTGATGTATTGACATTCGTGCTACACATACACACTTTGGCTTGCACTCACTATTGTAAAATTGTGTTGCTCTTTTAATGTGAAGCCCGTCCAGTTCACTTTCTACTTACCCTTTTTTCTTGTTTCCCCTCTCCCCGTGATCATCTTTGTATCCTTGAGACCATTTCGTCAGTGTCAACACTCCAGATTCTGACATAACTGATTCATTTATGGGCATGGTTTTTTAGCTTAGAAGCACTGGGTGCAGATCAGTAGTAAGGTTGTACTTCCCTACGCATTTTTGTAAGAAATTCTAAGTCAACTTCTGCTGTTTCAACTGTGATTGTTGTCTATGAGAGTAGTCTATGCTCAAAAAACATGAAAGGTGCGTGGCAAGAATTAATTAGTGGGATCTTTTTCCACAGCTAAGTTCTTTTCTCCATGTGCAGACTGCATCTGAGTAAAGGACTTAAGTCTTCTTGGTGCAAGAGATGCACAAGAAAGATTCTTCCAAACCTTATTTGGATACACCTATCATTTCCCTAGCACCACTGGTTTCTGCCTCCTTTAAAGTTTTAAAAAAAGGTTATGTATTTGAACTGGTTCTTAGATTCACCCGTGAATGACTGTAATACACCAAACTAAAGGTCCATGTCTTAATAGTATCTTGTGACCATCACCAGATGCATAAAGAAAAGGGACTGTATCCTTAAAAAGTTATATTTACCCTCCCAGTTGTCTGGGCCTCTTTGGTGTCCGGAACTGAAGGATGTCTCAGAACCAGTGTTTAATAGTCACTGATGGACTTTTCTTCCCTTAGATAAGCAGCTACTTTTGAACCCATTTTGCTCTTGGAATGTGTCACATCCTGTGGCAATGAGTTACGCAACTTAATTGCTCTTTAGATGAAAAGTATTTTTGCTTTTTCATTTTAAGTGTGTTGTCTGATGCTTAAACTTGATAGCATCCACTGTATTTAATGAGTAATCTATCTTAATTTTCTCTGCCTTTAATGATTTGTATACCTCTGTTAATCTCCCTCCATCCACGTGTGTGTCTCTTCCCCTCCATAGTACAGTGTTTTTCAGTTTGGATGGCTCAATCCATACCTCCGCTCACTTCTGTATTTATTGTAAATAGAACTCATTTCTGCACTAGTCTTTTAGATTTAACCTTTGACTTTTCTGTGATGTGTCACTTTATATGCTTTCTAAAAATATGATGTTTGTTTTTTCTGAAGAGTATGTTGAGAAGGTTTCTCAACAGGAATACTATGAAAGCAATGGGCTGTGTTTTTGGGGCAGGTGGTAAACTCTCCATTATGAGAGTCTTAAAGCATTTTGGAGAAGAATGCCTATTACAGACTCGAGTATAGTTGGTCGCACCTTGGGGCACAGAGGGGTGGACTAGAGGACTTCTTAAAGCTCTTACAAGGCTGATAATTTTCCCCTGGGATTTGGGGAGGGTGTGCTAGTGGAGATATTTTGAGGAAATGTTAATCGCTTTCAAAACTCTGTTGGATTTGTCACACTGAAGGCTCCTTTGTCAATGTAGGAAACTGGTATAAGCTACTTCAAGGGAGAAGTCCTGCTCTTTTGTGCCTGATCTTCTAACTGGTGGCTGCCCCTTAGGACCAATGTTTATAAAAATCTTTATATTATTACTTTTGTTCCTCCAAGCGTTGTTTAGAAGTAAGCAGTTGGGAAAGGCGGTAGTTCGTACAGCATGCCTATTTGCTGTGATTTCTACTCCAAAGGACAGTTATTATCTACTAAGATAAATATTTATATTATATTTCGGCTCTACTTGGAAGAGAAATTTTAGCGATAAGGCATATATCTGCTGTTAGGGCTTGAGAATCACAGCCCCTTTTGAAGCAACATCTAGGGTTGTGTACAGGCAGTTCACCATCCAGTTTACAGAAAGAGAAGTCTGATGTGCCCGGGCCTGTATTACATGGAAGATACTCCTGGAATTCATAAACAATGGTACACATGTGAGATAAAGTTTTCATTAAAAGGGGAAACTTCTGTTTCAGCCATCTGCAGCTGGGTGTGGCCCTCTGGGTGGATGAAGTAGTTGTTGTTTGAGGAGTGCCTTCAGGCCCTTCAGCCTTGCCTCTTGAACACGTGTGAGCTGCGACTGTGGAACTCAAAATACCAAAGCACAGATGAGAGTGCATTCTGGGCCAACATGGCCTGAGCCAGTGATCTGGAGCGTTGACTAGCACTCTCCCCACTGAAAAGGGTAGGCTTATGTCAGTCTCTTGAGTCTTTCCCAGGGAAACTGGGGAGGACTTCTCTACCTCTCTCTGTAATTGAAAAACTGAAGGTGAAGGAAGGGCTAAGATGCACATAGTCAAAACCAAGAAGCAGCATGGATTGAATTCCTTACATATATAGATCACAATAAATGAAGGGGGAACTCCCCCCCCCAATATATGAAAGCTGCACAGAGTCATATAATCTGTCCTGTGCTTGCCTGGTAATTTACCTGAGACCCTGGAGGAGAGCTCTTGTTTCCTGCCCCTTAGTTGAGTTTTAGGGCTGAGCTTGGATTTAAGTTTTGTGGATATTATAATGTTAATTAGAGGTGTGATACTATATTTATGGCAAAGAAAAGCATGCTTGCGTAGGCCTAATTTATCTTGGCAAGCAGTGTTTTTACCTGATACAATTGAGGTTGGGAGAAGGTGGAAGGGCAGAAGGGAAATGAGAAAGGTGTAGTTTATATTGTCAAGAATTACTTTTTTTTATAGTCTGTGGTGCAAACTTGTTGGGGGGACCTGATGTGGTGACATTAGCAAAGCTTCTTTAGTGTAGACTTGGCTTCAATCTGTTTTCTCCAGAGGTTAAAGTTAGCATCCTTCTATACTTTCTTGATGAATCCATTTTAAGAACCATTCTTAGTTCAGGTTGGGGGCTGACTTGCTCTAGAGCACGTCTGAGGAGAAAGACCTAGGAGTCCTGGTGGACAATAGGGTGACCATGAGCCGATAATGTGCCCTTGTGGCCAAGAAGGCCAATGGCATCCTGGGGTGCATCAAGAAGAGTGTGGCCAGCAGGTCGAGGGAGGTTATCCTCCCCCTCTATTCTGCCCTAGTGAGGCCCCACCTGGAGTACTGTGTCCAGTTCTGGGCTCCCCAGTTCAAGAAGGACAGGGAACCACTGGAGAGGGTACAGCAGAGGGCTACAAAGATGATTAGGGGCCTGGAGCATAACCCTTACGAGGAGAGGCTGAGGGACTTGGGTCTTTTTAGCCTGGAGAAGAGAAGGCTGAGGGGGGATCTGATCTAATGCTTATAAATACTTAAAGGGTGGGTGTCAAGAAGACAGGGCTGGTCTTTTTTCGGTGGTGCCCAGGGATAGGACAAGAGGAAATGGGCACAAACTTGAGTATAAGAAGTTCCACCTAAATACACGGAGGAGCTTCTTTACTCTGAGGGTGGCAGAGCCCTGGAACAGGCTGCCCAGGGGGGTGGTGGAGTCTTCTTCTGTGGAGACATTCAAAACCCTCCTGGACACCATCCTGTGCAACCTGCTCTAGGTGGACCTGCTTTGTCAGGGGGGTTGGACTAGATGATCTCCAGAGGTCCCTTCCAACCCCATGTGATTCTGTGATTCTAAGGCATAAAACCTCAAGGTTAGGCTCAAAAAGAGCACCCAAATTATAGCAAATGTTTGGAATCAGTCCTTTTTTGAATTAATGAGAAAGATACAGATGCAGGCTGCAAGTTCTAAGCTTTAAGAGTTGTTAAAAAACTCTGTCCTCTCTGCACTGTAGTGCACTCATCACATCAGGTTATTGTCCAGTATTGAAACAGTCGAGTTTGCAAGTAATTAGATGTTTAGGCTGATGTTTATTCTAGTTGTGAATATAAAACACTAATTCCAAGGAAGAATAAATAGGCTCCCAAGTTCCGGATTGAGGAGACATTTGAATAGACATAAATAATGAGCAAAGGAATTAATTTATTCACATTTAAATCAAAAAGTATCTAGAAATATAATAAAATCTTTAGTAAGATTATATTCTACTACCTTTAAAGAAAGAAGAAATAAAAATACATTCCAAGGGCCTTTTTGTCCTTTCATTTTCATTAGTGGAGTGGCTTTAAAATATAGTGACTGAATTTTCTTTCATTTAATCCTGTAAACTATAATTTATTTCTCTACAGAACACGTATACCAACGCAGATAAGCTCCTAGAAGCAGCTGAACAGCTTGCTCAAACTGGGGAGTGTGACCCAGAGGAAATTTATCAAGCTGCCCATCAGCTCGAGGACCGGATACAGGATTTTGTTAGGCGTGTGGAGCAACGCAAGATCCTGCTGGACATGTCTGTGTCCTTTCACACTCATGTTAAAGAGGTAAAACAGCTGCGAAGTTGTGGTCGTAACTTTAAGCCTTAAAACTGATACTGTCTAATGTTACTTTCATTGTTACCATAGGAAGTCATGAACCCCCTATTGTATGATGAGTTTTGGTTTGTAATTCACTGCAGATTGGAGGCTGGTACAGGGTGATTGTTTTGTTTATAGATCTATTTATTTTTTTAATTTTACTTTATTTTATTACTTTTACAAGCAGATTCTACCTCCTTTGTTGTAGAAGTACACATCCTTGTTCAGTCTTGGGGAAGGGGGGAGGGTCAAATCAGGGAACTGATACAGCTAAAAGACAGCATTTCGCATTGTGAGGGAAGGGGGAAATACTGTGCACTTTTGTTTGGTGGTTTGTGTTTTTTTTTTTAATCCAGCCAGCTCTCCAGTGCAGTTAACTGAGTTATCAGACACATGGTTAGACTGACAGGGTTCAGGACACTGAAATGCATGTCAGAAGCACAAGGCTACTTAAGGCAACCCTGCTGCCCAGAGGGGCTTTCTCTGCTTTACACATTGCAGTTTGATCTTGTATATTGACAGTTCTTCACAACCTAAAGAGCTTATCTGATAATGACAGTGGTTTGCCTCGTGTTTGCAATTTTTAGTCTCTTTCAAAGGTTGAACCAGTACACCAGGAAAAAGAAAATGGAACCAAACCCACTTCATTTTCAGACAGATCAGTTTTCTGGTCTGATTCAGAACACAGATCATACAAATTTATGAGCTCATGGGAGAGGGTGGAATAGGCTAGAGCAAGAATATAAGGACATCAGTTAAAGGGTTTTAGTTAAAGGTAGTGGCAGATTTTGACAACTGTAGATTACTTGTTTTCTGCGTAGAGCTCTTGTAACATCTTCTCACTGCTCAAACAAGGCAAAAGATGTATGAAGGGCTTGTGGTTCACAGCATGTCAGAGTATGTCTTCCTTCCCTTCACCCTACCTCGAGACATGGTCTGTTCAGTGGGGAAGTACAGTATTCAAAGTAGCTTCTTCAGCAAAACCTTGTAGAGGATAATGGTGGGAGGTTTTTGTATGTGAAACATCTGCTTTGCACTTGAAACAAACACTCAAGGCAGTTGGTCCTTGAAGGAGCCCAGGATTGAATTACTTTTTAGCTCTAGATACGAGTGCATAGCTCCCCCATCAGTTTTCTGTTAGATGCTTCCTTGCTGGTATTCTCCTGGGACTCTGCTTGTTTAAATAAAACAAAAGTGCTATATTGTAAGCTATTTTTAGGGTGCAACCTTTTTTGTTTCACTTTTCTCAAGCACATAGTGCTTGTTCCATTACCTATAGTAAAGCACAGGAGCAGTGTGCTGCTGGAACATGCTCATTGCTTCTATAGATTTCTTCATTACCTGTTTTTCTTAGCATCAAGAAGGGCAGCTGGAATGGTATTTAAATGGATACAGTTGATTGTAGTGATGAAAGACAGAGACTGTAAAAGGATTTGCAAGGAAAGGGCTTTAAAAAAATCCAAAAACCGAAAGACAGACTGATCTGTGAGTCACTGTTGAGTAATTCTGGGAGGCTGATCCAGATGTGCTGGAATGTTGCCACTACTCCCCTAGATAATAATGTTTTATTGGGAAAAAACTCCAAGATATTCTGTATCTTGATTTATTTCTTTGGGAAAATGGATATTGTGATCCTGTAAGTCCACACAGCTGTTACTATGGCAGCCTCTTTGCAGCCTGGATTTTGGGGGAAAGGTACTGTGGCTGATGTACGCATGTTGATTTTTTTGGTTTTGTCATGTGGCTGACCTTTTTACCTAATAAAGTAAGGAAAATTAAAAAGATCACATATAAATAAGCAAGCCTATCTTTTAATTTGTTTTTATTCTACTTAAAAATACAGATGAGAGAGTGAGGCAGGTGGTTCATATTTAGTAGACTAGTCCTTTGGTTAAAGTGCGAAGAAATAGCAAGCTAAAAGCTGTCTTGTCCTTTCTGTATTCTGATCTATTTTCAACAGCACATTGTTTGTTATCAAACATGCATGTGGAGTGCTGAGAAGGCATCACAAAGCAGATGGAAGATAAAAACACCCTAAACCTGAAAGTCATCCGTGCTTTGTTGGCAGGAGAATTGCATTTCTCCTGCAGGATGTAAGAAGTTGCTGAATAAATTAGTGCATACCTGTAAGCACATAACCTTTCTGCTGTATGATGAAGTGAAGAAATTCATGGGCACACTTAGCTAGTGAAGAGGAGTTCGAGTAGTAGGATAATATGCTAGTTGTTGAACTGGAAAGAGATGCTTCAGTTGTTAAAAAAAAAAAACAGAACAAAACAAAAAACCCACACACAAAACAAAAAAAGACACAAAACAAACAAATCAAAATAAATGCCACCAACGCATTTTGCCGTTCAAGTATTCAAGGTGAATTTTGTTTCTTGTATTTTTTTTGTGTTTTCCTGGTCTAAAAAATATGAAGAATAAAAACCTGTTTGTGTGTGACAGGATGGAGCCACAGAGCTGAGAAAAGCTGGAAATCAGAGTTTTTGGCTGTTTTGAGGCTTTGAAGTCTGGCTCCAATATCTGTCCAATCCCTTGATTGTTGAAGTAGGATGTTTTGTTAAGTTTTATTCTTTTCCCCAGAAATACTTCATGTTGAATGAATGCTCGTCATCTGGATGAGACCATTCCAGTACTACTTCTGCCTTGTAGCTTTACATAACCTTTGTACTTGACACACAATCTGCTTGCAACTTTTCCCAGCTTCCCTGGGAAGCATCAGCTCTATAGTGTCTGCACAGTGCTGTTACTCTGTTCACATTTAGTAAATCAGTACAGTTTCTGCTTTCAGAAGCGGTGTACTTGCCACAAAAGCAATAGATCAACTTGACACGTCCTGGAAGTAACAAACTCTTGCTCTACCTGTGCACAAAGCAGCTTTATGTAGTTTGGGTGCAGTAGCCCATTCCGATGCACATTGGAAATGCTGGCTACCTTTAACAGTTACAGAAATTCTGTAGCCAGGCGGTTGCAAGCTGGTAGAGCTCCCACTTAGCTCCCTGTGGCTTAAAAACATCACAAAACAACACAGAAGTTCTCAGACTCCTTGTAGACTAACCTCAATACACGGTATTTTTCATTGGGGAAAAAAAGGATGTATTCAGGGAAGACAAAAACATGATGTTATGCAATGGTATCGCTATTATTCATTTTGCTTAATGGTGATCCAAGAAAATCAGTTGCTTGCTATGTATACATTGTGATTCCATGCTGTTATGTTATTACTAGTTTTAAGTTTGTAAGGTTGTGAATATTGGCTTAAAAGCTCACATGCAAACAGTGAGAAATTTCAATCTAGAAGCCAAATTTTTCAGTGAGTGATGTACTGAAGTTAAGCTATACAGTTAAGTTGTTTGGAACCATAAATATCCTTATCATAGTCTTTGTATTGAAAGTACTGTGTCTGGGCAGGTTCCCAAGCTGAGGCTGGATAAAAAACAACTGAACATCTGAAACTGTTGATCATTGCAAGACAGTGAATCCCTCATGGCTTTTGTGCCTTTTGACATTTAATAATATGGGGAAGGACAAGGTGAGAAAAAAATTGCACAGATAAAAGATATGTTTCCTAAATAAACAGTTATCATAAAAGTTTGTGAGCAAAACATAGGACCAAGAGTCATGGTAGTCTTTGCTGTGAAATCTGTCATCAAGTAGAGATGAACAGGCTTTTGGTGTGAATTCAAATTCTTCCATACAAATACATACAGACACACATGCACACACGCTCTCTCCGAAATGGCTCCCTCAGCATCTATGAGTGGGAAGACTGAAATCCTGGCCAAGCCAGGTGTTTGTAGTAGTGCCAAAGTAGAGCAACAGATATTTTTCCTAACTGGAGTCAAGTGTGGGAATACAGATCAGACTGTACATGGAAGAGAATGATCTCTTAAGAGCGTGTTGGCTTTTTGCATATAAGCTTTTGTGTGTATCCTGACAAGTTGATTATAAAATAGCTCAGAGCGCTTTTTATGTATACACAATATGCTTATTGGTTTTACTAGATGTGTCTCTTTTTTTTTTTTTTTGGTCTTACTCAAACTAAACTTTATGTTAGAATAGACTGAGGTTGAAACAAAGAAAAAGGAAGTGGAATTGGCTAAGATTTAAAATACAAAACCTCACTGTTCCTGAACAGAAGTAATGAAAGAGTAGTCTGTGCAAGCTGTTAAAGGAAGGTGGCATCATTTTGAGTGTGCCGGTGCATGGGAAGGCATGAGGAGGCCTTGGTCTGGCTGTAATGCTGCCCATTCGTTCACATCTACTTATGAGACATGTATTTGATTCAAAAAAGCTTGTAGATAATGGTCTCGCTTTGTCTCAGAACTCACTGCCAGAAATATGCCCTTCTTTGCATTATCCGGTAAGGAAGGGTGTCCATCCGCGCAGCCTTTCATTCATTTCATCCTAGGTGGACCCTGAGGTGACAGACCTGCTCTTCTGGTTGCCTGTCACCCCTGAGTATTTGAGTCTTCTGTGCTGGTGGTCTACAGGTTGAATGTGGATGTTGTAATAAGGCTGCTCTCTCCTCCGGGGTTTTGTGCATCTCTGGTATTTCTGTTGTGTCATTATAGCACAGCAATCCAAAATGTGACGGGTCTGGCAAAACATATGAAGTGCAGTCTCTGGTCAGTACTTTGATATACCCAGCATCTTGAATCTGAGAGTTCAGGAGGACAGTTTTTAAATCTGAAATAAGAGAAGCATTCAGTGGCATCACACTAAAGTGTAGTGTGGTTTACTGGTTTGGTAGGACTGAAATCCCATTACCCAGCACAGATTTCATCTCTTATTTCAATACTGGTATCTGCTTTGCTTGAAAAAAGGGACCGAATTTAAGTCCAAGCATTATTGAAATAGCACTAAGTGCTTGAGAGAAGTGGGGCAGAAATAGACCTTTAAACTGTGTAAAGCTATAGTATAGACACTTTTTTCTTGTTCAGTTAAGAAATAGGACAAATGCTAACAGGTAGTAGTAGTGGTTGATGTAATTTTAGGAAGATGTGAGAAACTTGGTTTTGCTTCAAGGATGAATTTATTCTGAATAGGAAATTGATTCCATTATAACTGTGAAATAGGTAGGGTTATTTGACATTTTTAAAGACAATTTTCAAAAAATATGCATGCATTTTAATATCTTAAATGTCACTGGAAGACAAACTTCAGGGGGTTTAACACTTTATGGTTTTAGTTTTTAAAAAGATGCTGGTTTTGTCCACTGCATGTCCTGAAAGCCAAAGCTTACAGATAGACACAGACACATCAGCCCCTTTCTATGCTCAGATATACTTATTAGGGAATACTATTGCAACATTTGGCCCTGTACAAATAAGAGCTCCATCAACAACAGTGCCTGTGGTAATACACACACTGCAACACTATGCTGGGGGGCAGGAGCAGAAAGAGGAATTGGCACTTTTTACATGCAGAAACTGTGTGCCTTTATTTGTGTTAGTCTGCTGACAAGGCTGACTGCATATCCAAAAGACATTATTATAAAAATGAAAAAGAAAATAAATTGTGAAAGAGTGTGATGGATATTTTACCCTAATAAAATAACTTTGTGCACTTGGGAAAGTATTTACTCAAAAATAATTGTTCTCTGGTTATATTCAGCAAAATACAGTGAGATCTTAATTAGCTGCAGTCTTTCAGGAGATTGCAGGGATGGGATTTAAATGGATAGAGGCCCATGATGGAAACACTGAAACTTGCAGGATGTTGCAGACAATTAAAATAATACTATCTCAGTGACTAATGGCATGCTCCCAAGAACTTAGGAAAGAGGTAGCACAGGATGCAGGCTCATTCAAGCAGATGTTTCTTAGTCTGTGCTATATTTAGATCAAGAAAAAAAAATCTGCTGGGTGAAACATTTGCCTGTTAGGGATTCAGAATTTGATTTCCCTCTCCAATTTTAATTCTGATAAAATGTGAAGAGCAGATGAAAAGAGCAGAAGAGCCTCCTTCTGTGAATGGATTGAGTTATTTATACAGTATTTTCACTGTATGTTAGAGCCATCTTGCTGCTGGATAAAGTTCTTACTGAGGTCATAGGACTCAGTGGTTTGTTCAGGGGTCTCCGTGCTGCTTCTTTTACATAAAATATAAAAAAAAAAACAACCATGCCTGGAAGTTGCTCAAAAGTTCATACCCGCAGAAAGTTAATAGTTTTTTTAATGACTGGTTTGTTAGCATTTTTTTTCCCACTGGGGTTTTTCTTGCCAAGCTCTCTGTTATGGAATAATGCGTTACCTCAGAAAACCATTGCACTATAAAATCTGTAGTTCTGCACTGCTGAACGTGTATGGGTAAGTCTCTGTTCACCCCTACTGTAAACTGTTTGCTTCCTTTTGGCTTTTCTGTGCAACCTTGTACTCTCTTCATCCTTAGTTTTGTATCCGAAAACAAGGGAATTTACATAATTTCCAGTATATCCAGTGCTCATTCCTGTTTTGCAGCTGTATACAAGTCAGCTGGCTATTGCCACCCATTATGAATTAAGCTCCCCTCAGTAAATTGCATGAATTTCTATCCAGCTTTAATAACCTGACAGTTTTGTTCATCTCTGGTGGCTTTATTCTAACTGTTGTGTATAAACATCGAGATTATTTTGAGGGGAAGCTGTTTGTCAGAAACTTACTCGATGGAAGAGTGTAAAAAGCTGATTTGGTAATGTATTAGAGTAGCTTTTGCTGTGGAAGTGTCACAGAGCTGTTTAGTCATTTCAGAAATGGCTTAACTTGTTCCATTTTCAACAGCATATGAGTCACAGCTAGGCAAGCAATGCATACTAATTATTCTCCTTCTCTTTCTCCACATTTGTAAAATGTATTCCTTCACAAGCAGTGGGCAATTCAGCTAATGAACTAGGCAAATGCAATGTGTTTTTGAGCCCTTTGGTGCCTGGGGGGCAAGATAACACGCTTACAGTCGTGCTGTACTGACCAGGCACTAAGCCAGTCGGCATAACATTTTCTTCTGCCAGTGCCCATGTCTTTCTGCTCTAGGCAAGTGGTGTTGCTTTGAACTGGCTATGCAGAGGGAAAGGTCTGCTTGTTCTGTACTGGCTTGGGCTCCAACATCCAGGGTGAGCTTTAAGAGAAGTATCTGCATGCACAGTACATCACCAGCCCAATGTTTATAAGTTTCATTGCTCCTGCCAGGTCTTCTCCACCCAATTATAGAAGTGGCTGAAATGTATGTGTGTATGTGAAGAGTACAAAATGCAGAGGTGAGGTGTCCCTTGTACAGGTCTGACACAACCCAGCTGCAAGAGGGAGCTAAGGGGCAAACTTGATACAGTCCAAGAGACTCAAAATGATTTTAATCCCAGTTTGTCTGTGATGAACGTCTCTGAATATCGGGCCTTTTATAGACAGTGCAGTAAGCATGGAGTGTAGAGGTCTTCCAGCCAGCACAGAACACATTAGATCTGCAGACAATGACAAAGTCTTACTCTCAAATGAATGTATTTGGACAGTTGCAAGCTGCACTGGTTGTGTGTACACACCAGCTCACTTGGAAGGTCTCTAACATGGTGCCCTACTATTACTGTTCAGACATAACTTCATAAGATAAGAGGAGTATAAAAACGTGTCCTCTGGCCATTGAAACCTGAGTAAATTTTTCAGGTTGTATTGTCAGGCATCTTGCTCATAAGTTTCTTTGTCTGGAAGTGAAATTTGTATTCCTAAGTATGCATTTGGAGAAAAAAAAAATATTGGATGCTGCATTTGGTTATACTGGAATGAATGTTGACAAGTGCTTTTGACCCACTTGCTAAGTTCTATTGATTTGTGCTCCTTTTAATAAGATGACTGCTGTGGCTTCAGCTTGTGGTGTTTACAACTATGGAGTTGCATTCAAATGTGTGACAGGCATTGTCTTTGAAGCTTATGAGTAGTCAGAATAACACAGTGTGTATGAATAGGCAGTTCCGCTGGGGGGGGAGAGTGGTAGATTTGTAGAAGAGAGTCTGGTTAAATGTCATTAATCCTTTACAATTTGTGAGAATTTAGCCGGTAGCTTGGTTAACTCAAAACCTACCACAGGAGGCATGTAAGGCTCTAAGATATAAAAACTAGCATTTAGTTTTAAAACAAAGTTTTAAAGGAACCAATTCATCAAGATCTAGAATCCTTCCTTGAATTTTTGTATTTTAATGTAGCTCCATTGCTAGTTAGGAAGCCTTTATGATCAGAACATTATAGAAACAGCAGTATGAAACGGGTATTTCTGTAGAAAATGTTAAGCAAAGAAATAAAATGTTTGGTTTTCTGTCTTTTTAGATTAAATCAGCTTGCTTACTGTCTGTATTTTAACTATGTTAACCTTTTACGTTCAAAGTTAATAAAGCCTATTTGTACCTCTCAAATGTAGAAAAGCAGAGATTAAAATGTAGTCAAAAGATCTTACTACTTTCAAGCAGAACAGAGTTATTCTTTCAGGATAACGCCCAAACTCTAATCCTTATTCTTGGAATCCCAGGGTTTGGGGTGTGATGGTAAAATAGGAGGGACCCGGTTCGAACGCTTCCTGTGCGAGTAGCCGTTTTGTTGTGCAGTTAGTGCTGCTCACAGGAGGGGTGTTGCAGGAGTCAGCCCTGCTCCCGCTCTTCAAATAGTGTTTTTATCAGTTGCACAATAGATGGCTGCTGGTTTGTTGATGAGTAATTTTCACAGAGAGCTTTGGATGCAACAGCTTGCCTCATAAAATTGTGGACAAGCACACAGTAGGGTTCAGGTGGCCAGTAGGGATACCTAGCTAGCATATGCCTAGGGAATTTTCCATAAGCTGCAGTACGTGGGCAGTTCTGAACAGGGATGTGTGCACGTTAAATAGGGGGGGGGGGAAATGCTGAAGTAACTGGTGGAATTACTTACAATGATTTTTGTTCTAATAGTGTGAAATTGAAATCAAGAGGGTGAACACCATAGCTGTAGAGATCGTGACAGAAAAATAACTTCTCAGATCTGATTTATCTCTGTATTTTGTTTTCCAAAATGCTCTTTTCTTTTTCTTTTTTTTTTTTTTGAAGGCCACTGAAAAGTGCTATCTGTGTGCGTGTGTCAGCCTGGCAGTGTAAATTTGATGGTGGCTACAATACATCTCCCTTCCTTCCTTCCTTCCTCCCTTCTCTCAGGGAGTGTTACCATAGCATTTCCCTCCCGGGGACTCTCGCACAGAGCTGCAGATGGGATTCTCGCTATGAACTCTGTGCTGCTCAGTCGGATACACTCAGTACTGTAGAAGGAAAATGGAAAAGAAAGGGTGACTTAGCAACACGGATAAAGCTTTCCTGGTATTTCCAAGAAGCAAAAACCTTATTTGAAACAAAGGCTTGTTTTTATGAAATTAAAGGCAGCATTTTTCTATGAAGAGAAGCAAATCCTGTTTCTCCCCCCCCACCTCAGTCTGTTTTCTCTTGTCCAAGGACATTGATTTGGAATAGTGACTGGATGATTCCATGATTCTGAGGCTTACTTTTTTTTTTTTTTTTCTCCCCTCTCCTTTAGCTGTGGACATGGCTTGAAGAGCTACAGAAAGAACTGCTTGATGATGTCTATGCTGAGTCTGTGGAGGCTGTCCAAGACCTGATTAAACGTTTTGGTCAACAACAACAGACGACTCTGCAGGTTACAGTCAATGTCATAAAAGAAGGTGAAGATCTTATACAGCAACTAAGGTAAAACGATTTTTCATTAAAATTTCTTGTTGTGTATGTCTGATATTCTGTGAAGCTCTTTCTATTTTGAGGGTAGAGATAATAACTGCCAGATATGACCTATAAATAAAACTTGTAAATGTTAGGACTACAATGATGTTTCATGCTGTACTTATGGTCTCTAACCCTCTGTTTACAGGAAGCTCAGCTTATAAACACTACCTCCACAAGAAGGAGATTTTGTTTACTTAAGCTACCTTTGTGATAGGAGCAATAATACGTCTTTGTAGTCTGACATGCAGAGCTCCATGGTGTTTTGAGTTCTAAGCAGCAACCTTTTTATGAAGAGACACTTGAAATTGTTTTGCAGACTGATAAGTAACTTCATTGTAGTAAAGACCATTAGATTGCAGTCCATTTCATTCAGTGATAATTTAAATAAATTTGGGCCCTGGCTGCATTGGTACATGTCCCCGTTGCTACAGGAGCTGATATTACCATATCTGAATTTTCAAGTTCTATACTAAAGTAAGAGGTTAAGTAATTTTTTTAAATTATTATCTAATTTTGAATTTTTTTGGCTGGAAGGTTCAGTAAAGTAAGTAGGTATCATATGCCACTTCCTTTTCACAATAGAAGGGTTTGTCTCTGGTTTTAAATTTTATGCTTCTTGTAAGCAGAATGTCCTTAAATGTTGAATTAATCAAAAAATGAAAGTAATCTAATTTTCTAATGCTTTTTCAAATACTAAAACATAATTTGGACTTCTACTAATGAAGGTGTACAGACTTAGCTTTCATGTAGTATGACTTGCACTGACCTTATCTGAAACAGTCTTAAATTTTGTGGTCATGTATAGCATCCAAATTGTATGTTGGTTTTTTTTTTTTAATAATACATTTTTTCTTTTTTCTCTTTTTTTCTCCCCTCTTCCCCCTCTCTCTGCTTTAAATAGGGATTCTGCCATTTCTAGTAACAAGACCCCCCATAACAGCTCGATCAACCATATAGAGACAGTCCTGCAGCAGCTGGATGAGGCCCAGTCTCAGATGGAGGAGCTTTTTCAAGAACGCAAGATCAAGCTTGAGCTGTTTCTGCAGCTCCGCATATTTGAAAGAGATGCAATAGATGTGAGTGTCTGCTCTTGGAGTTGCACTGTGCTTACTTCTCCTCTTGTGTAGGAACTTTTATGCTGAGGTGGTTGTGTAATTGCATTGTGGTTCAAATGACTGATAGACTTAGTTCTTACCTGAACTAAGGCTTTTGTCTTGTACGTGAAAGTGTCCGGAGAGTGCAGAGCTGAGCTTTTTGATATTAACTCCAGCTCTGATTGGCTCCTAGTGCGTCTTTAAGCGTCTTGTAAAACCATAGCGTACCAGATGAAGCAACTGGTAAGTTTGGTTTGAATATCAGCCTACCTTAATACAACTCATATGCTTACAGTTAATATGAATAAGACTTGCAAGATGATTTAGTACAAACCCTCTAAACTGTTTCTTTGTAGTAACAGCCTTCTTCTCTTTCCAATTCAGCAGTCTTTTTTCAGTTGACAGCTACAAGTGGTGTTTGGAATTCTGTTCTAATCTTCAGGGATGTTGTATGGACTGTTTGTCTTTTTTTTTTTCTAAATAAGATTCTTTTCCATCTCTGAAAATAATGCAAAAGCAGTTGTAGTGCCACAACCCTGCAAAACTTCAAGAATTTTTGAGATTGTCCAAATCTTGGAAAAGGGTTACAGTTTATCAGTTGAAAAGTTTCTCTTTGTGTGCAGGGACATGCATACAAACAGACATGAAACTCCACATGGAGCTTAGGTTAATAGAATTGCGTTATAAAGCTTCAGCTAAGTTGATCATATGACGTCTGTAAAACCACTAATGTTGTACACAGTGACTGAAACTGAGTTGATGCCTCGGAAGGTTCAGGGTTACCCATTGGTAAATGATCCCATTTGAGATATGGCTTATCTCGAGACTCTGGAAACCAGGAGTTACATTGATAATTTTACCCCTTTGCTTATACATAGTAGAAGCTACAACTGTTGGTTAGGTGCAACTCGTGTAAGGCCAAAGAGGCAGTCAGCAGAAGTGATAGCTTCTCAGGTTTTGTTTTTTTTTTTGTTTGTTTGGTTTTTTGTTTTTTTTCTTAAAATCAGGATTAGATATCATTGCTGGAGTCTGGTTTAGCTAAGCACATTGTTAGGAGCAATGCAGGAATAGGCAGACACAGTTCCTTGATCCGTGCTCATAGAGGAAGTGAGAGTGTGCGCTCTACAGTAATAAATACTCTGGTGTAAGGGAAGACTAAGAAGGTTCTCTATTTTGCAGTTCACACTGAGGAGGTGAAACTAGTGTGTAGGGAGCTTGCTTCTTGGATTATGTTAGAGTAGCTGTCTTGAATATGCGAAGGAAAGGCTTGGCAGAATTGGGATTGTAATAATTAGTTGGATGACTGGTATATATAGAGGAACATAGGAGGTATCCCCTTTTATCTATTGTCAGCAATTTTACAGTCTCTGCAGAGGGGATCTGCGGTGTTTGATGGGGTCTGTGTGATGTTCTCAGAACACTTCTATTGAAGAAATGGCAGCCATGGGGGGCAAGGCATATACCAAGAAAATTAATGGAAGAATTAGGTTAAAGGTTTGAGTGAAGTTCATGATTAAGGTGATTGCTCTCTGCTATAGGTTACCTAAACTAGCATTCTACAATAGCAGAAGGCTGCTTACAGGAGCCCTGCTTTGCATATGTGTTCTAGTCCTTTTGTACAGGATAGCATCTGTATAGATAGTAGTACTTCTGTGTATGTTGTTAGGTGGCCGTAGGATTTTGCAATGGAAAGCTGCATATCCTAACTTGACAGGTCTTGCTTTTTCTGAAGCTTTACATTTTGGTACATAAAATATAAAGCAATGTGCCAAGTACCAAGTTGAAAGAGTTGGTGTATTTTGTTTATATGGCTTGGAAACAAAAATCATGCTTGTTTAAGATTGCCAAGGAGCCCTCCAGAGAACAGAACGACCCTGGCTGCAGAGTGTCTTCAGCAAAATGTTGTTTTGCTGTATCAGTACCATGTCCTCTCTCTGCTTCCTCAGCAAAGTGTGCTTCTCTTTTCCCTCTCTGTGATGGCAGACATCTGTTCGGAAACTTCCGGGAAGAAAATGCAGGGACTAGTTCCAGGTCAGTTGTTTGAAAGCAGAAGCTCAGCTGAAGTAACATGATAGTGAGGAGGAGCCAGATGCCAGCTAGAAACTTGCAGACCTTGCTTTGACCTCCTTTGTCCCAGGTTTTGTGTGACTGCTCCAGTCAATTAAGACTTGGCTGTAGGGGCAGTTCATTCAGGGGAGCATCCTGTGAAGACAGTTTTTCTGGAAGGCGAGTAGTGTTTCTGGCTTGTCTTCCTGCTCACAAAGCGACACAGGCTATAGTGGGACAGAGGGTTCCCCTAGCACTGCAGGTTCATACCATGCAGCTGTGCTGCTGGGGGCAGTGGTGCGGTTTGTTGGCAGGGTTAGTTCTCCTCTTGTCCTTACTCTTCCGTTATTATTCGCTGACAAAATACTCTCTTTCTTTTAGTTGCTGTCTTTTATCCTGCAACTTTTCAGCTTCTTCTGATTTTCTGAAACTGTCGTAGCTGCAGCGCTGTCCCTGTTTTGCCCCTTGCTCTTGGCATATAAACTTGACCTTCTGTATCCTCGGTAGGCTTTAAGTGCCATTGCTCATGAGCGATTTGAAGGACTCTCGTTGCAAGTGCCTGTATTAACTAAAGGCAAGAAGAAGCAAAATGTACATGAAGAGTTCCTTGCTAGGGTGGTAAGTAGCATAAGGGAGATGTGTATGGACCTAGCCAGTGGGTAGGTAATGCTGGTGGCAATGTATGCAGCCTGGAATGTGTGTGTCTCATCTGTGTCTGTGCATTTTTGCCTGTCTGTGGCTTAAATGCCTCAAGGCCTATGTCAGGGCTCCACACAAAGCATACCACACACTTTTCAACTCGCAGCTTTATCTGTACTCTATTTTTGGACTGTACTTACAAGATGCCTGTTAAGTCATACAGCTGAAAAGGCAAGGATGCAAAGTGCTGGATCACAGAGACCTAAGTCTTCTCCCTTTCCCATTTTACCTTTTTCTTTCTCCCCAGTACATAATATTTTCCACGTCCTGGTTAGCACTCAGTTGGTACAAGGTGCTAGCCCTTCTGAGAAGAGACTTGTAGTTCTTTCTTTCCTGCTCAGTGCAAAAGAGTTGGCATCCCTTCTGTGTTATACCCTGCCTTGTTTCCTGGCAGTGTTACCTTTACGTTTCTTAAAACCTAGGAGTGTCAGGCAGCTCAGACTCTGCGCTAGGAACTTCTTGAACACATGCTGTGGTAAGTAGTTACCCTGTGTTTGATCTGGGTTGTCCGTTTCCTAAGAGCGGTATTAATTTGTGTTTCAGTTGCTTTAGATATCTATTAGTCATTGGTCTTTGTTCTATTGGTTTAACGCTAATTGGCTTGACAAAACTTTAAAAGCAAAATAGGAGCCTGCTTACTCTAGAAGTGTTGCTTGTAAAGCAGAGCTTCTGGGGAAGCCCTGAAGAGTGTGGGCAGAGTGGGCTTAATGCATGTTATTTTTGTTTTAACTCTGCCCTTGGTGCATTTCAGGTTTGCACGGTAGGTGCAATGGCTGAAATAGATCACCTTGAGCCACCCAGTTGCTGCTGAAAAAATGTAAGGATTACTGCCTTTGTTAGGAACACCAGCTGTGATGTGCATTGACAGGTTGTCTTTTGAATGAGTGTGGGACCATGCTGGCATTATTTATTTATTTGAATCATGGGCTTCCTGGTCTGTTGAAGGGCACAGGGAATGTCTTGCTCTTGTACGGAGTGTTTCAGACTGCTTTAAACAATGTGTTGGCCATGATCTTAACCTCAGGGTTGCGTGAAATAACATGGGAAGAAGTTATAATTCTTACTGTTTGTTATTTTCTTTGGAGGTAGTAGTACTGAAGCCTGTTGACTGAGGTGACACATGGTGTTTACCTCTTCAAACTACTTGTCATTCATATCAGGTACAGTGAATTGCAGGACAGTCTGAGAGGACATAGTGACTACATCTACTTAAACCATTCCATTATTATAGAAATACTGACACTTAGCCACAGCAGTCTCCTGTTGTGAGCTTATTGTGTTTATTACTTTATTTCGACTGAAGTCCTGAATGCCTTCTTTGCCTCAGTCTTTAGTAGTAGAGTAGGGGGTTCCCTAAGTCTCCAGACCTCTGAACTAACAGATAGGGGCAGGGAGCAGAATGAAGCCCCTGTAATCCAAAGGGAGGTGGTGAGGGACCTGCTCCAACACCTAGATACAAACAAGTCTATGGGGCCAGATGA
>KZ505649.1:955362-1003721 GCA_002844005.1 Limosa lapponica baueri | reverse complement strand
TTTTGTCAGAGTTAGGTTGATGGTTGGACAAGATGATCTTGAAGGTCCCTTCCAACCTAGAGGATTCTGTGATTCTGTAAGAGAGGTAAGGTTTTGGCATTTGTTTTGAAGGGAGATGGACTGGCTTTGCTTTTATAACAGTGACACAAATGTGCCACGTTAAAGCTTAATCCACTTTTAAATGGTGTTTAGAAAGACATGAAAGATTATGTTTTCACGATGGAGTTTCACAACCTTCCTTAATGCTCGAATTTTTCAGTTTGACCAAGTCTAACTACAATTACTTCTTGAGGATAGCTTCCAAATGTTACCTGAACTGGATGAATATAAGATGGTAAATGTGATTTGTGAGAACTTCCATAGTGCAGTGGGTGGTTTGAAGAAACAAATGTTAGATGACCTCTGCTGCTTTTTGGTAGTGAATGAACACGGAGTTTTGAAGATGAGCTGGGAAGAGCAGGTCAGAGGTGCATGAGAGCAGAAAAAGGGCTTAGCTGAAAGTAAGCCGTTTCTCAGGCTGGGCTGTAAGGAGGACTTAACGTTTCTGAAATATTTCAGATCAGTTAAAAGGGGATGAAGAGCAGAGAGAGGTTATATGTTGGGCATAGACCATGTAAAAGGGGAATTAAGAGAAGTAGTGAGATTGTGGAGAAGTAGGATTTTGTGGGAGGGGAAGCCTGTGTGTGTATTTGGAGGGGAAACCATTCATAATGCTGAAATACATTGTGTTGAGAGCACACGGAAGAGAAATGAAAGAAGCTTTAAGCAGTGGCTAAAAGCCTTGTCTGTGTATCTTCCTGTATCCCTTGTCCATCAGCTTTTCTGTTTTCAGCGTTACCCCTGAGACATAAGTTTCTGCCTGTTTTCAGTTCGGTACAGCTAGCTGATCAGGATCAGGGACTGCAAATAGCTACCCTAATTGTTTGATATCTCCCATCATGGAATGATGCAAAGCTTGAATACTTAGTGAATCAAGTAAAATTTTTGCAGAACACCTTTAAAACAGGAAGTAACCTTACTGATGCTGCAATTTTAAAAACAATTGCTTGATGTGTCCATGTTTTATGGTGCCATGTGAGCAGAATGGAAACAAGCCTTCAAGAAAGATTATAGCTGACTACAGAATCTTTATACAGATGATTTAACTGTGCTTTTTCTTCAATTCTGTTTTTTCTACAAGGCTTGTTTTCTTGGAATTTCTCTTGTAGTTTAACTGTCTCTGTAACTTCGCAGCTCTGATTAACCACTTGGAAAGTGTAGCAGCATATTCCTTTTGCTGACAACAAATGGCTTTGGTTAAATATTTATACAGCCAGCTACTTTGTTTCTAGTGCCCATTTAGTCAGATCCTGGTTTTGCTGTGTCTTGCTGCATAAATAGGGGTTTTCCTATCATATAGCACCATTCACATCAGTTTGTACTATTCCTGAAATTGTAGAACTCTTGAGCTAAGCCATACTTGGTTCTTGATAGCTGTAATTTTGCATTCCCAATGAACTTCATTAGTTTGTGGCAAAACTCTTCTGAAAATTCTGAAAAAACTTGGGTTGCAGGTCTGAGGAATAAGTGTCAAACAGACTTGTTTGAAATAAGTAACTGATGCATCAAACATGTGCCATGAGAACTCAACCCACTTTGATCAATGGGGTTTGTAATCATTATCTGTTAGACTTAAAAACAGTTTTGTGTCCTAATTAAAAAAATTATTTTACATTTCAGCCAGGTTTTGGAATGGGATTTGTAAAATGCACTTGTGTGGACAGACAGGGAGGTCTTACTGTTGTGATTCCTTAGTTACCCTTTTCTTGGCATCTTACGGCTGAGAGTAACATCAAGAATTAAAGTGTAAACTGAAGTACAGCTGAATGATTTCAGCAAGTAAATTTAACTCTGATGTTACAGTAGCACTGTGCTTAAGTAATACATTTTGGTTTTGCTCCATTAACAAAGTACCCTGCCTCTTGTGACAATAGTGATTCTCAGTTGTGTGGCAAAAGTTGAAGATGCTCACAGAGCCTGACACTTCTTTCTCACAGAGGGACAGAGCTGGCTTTTTTGTAAAGGGGCTTGAGACAGGTGTAACTGAAAGCTAAGTTGGCACTTGATGTGTGAATTGTTACCTAATGCAGTTGGAAGAATCAAAAAGATATTTTAAATCAACATTTTCCTTTAAAAGTGTAAATGAAAACATTTTAACTTCATCGGTTTATCACAGAATTGTTAGAGGTGGAAGGGACCTTAAAGACAATCTAGTCCCAACCAACCTGCCATGGGCAGGGACACCTCCCACCAGACCAGGTTGCTCAAAGCCTCATCCAGCCTGATCTTGAACACTTCCAGGGATGGGGCATCCACAACTTCTCTAGGCAACCTGTTCCAGTGCCTCACCACTCTCATAGTGAAAAATTTCTTCCCAATATCTAATCTAAATCTCCCCTCTTTCAGTTTAAAACCACTATCCCTTGTCCTATTGCTACACTCCCTGATAAAGAGTCCTTCCCTATCTCTCCTGTAGGCCCCCTTTAGGTATTGGAAGGCTGCGGTGAGGTCCCCCCAGAGCCTTCTCTTCTCCAGGCTGAACAACTCCAACTCTCTCAGCCTGTCCTCACAGGAGAGGTGTTCCAGCCCTCTCATCGTCTTTGTGGCCCTCCTCTGGACTTGCTCCAGCAGGTGTATGTCCTTCTTATGTTGGGGGCTCCAGAGCTGGACACAGTACTCCATATGGACTTTCACCAGAGCGGAGTAGAGGGGCAGAATCCCCTCCCTTAACCTGTTGGCCATGCTTCTTTTGATGCAGCCCAGGCTGCAGTTGGCTTTCTGGGCTGTAAGCATGAATGGCTGTCTCATGTCAAGCTTCTCATCTACCAACACTCCCACGTCCTTCTCCTCAGGGTTGCTCTCAATCTGTTCTCCGGTCCATCCTTAATTTGTGCTTGGGGTTGCCCCAACCCACATGCATGACCTTGTACGTGGCCTTGTTGAACTTCATGAGGTTTGCATGGGCTCACCTCTCAAGCTTGTCCAGGTCCCTCTGGATGGCATCCCTTCTCGTCAGCATGTTGACCATGTGATGTCACAGAAGTAATATGTTGATGGAGTACCTTAAACAAGGCAAGGGTATCTGTAGTGTTACAGACTTCAACAAGGCAAGTACTGGTTGAAGGAAAGCTATTGTGGTTCTCAAAGAGATTCTCCTGGACTGCTTGCCAAAATTTAAAACCCATGCTGAAACAGCCTATGTCTGAACCATGTCGAACCTAGTCAGAGACGTCAGTCAACAGTGAGCAATGCAAGTTCCTGACCTCCATCTAAGTGTGCAATTGGAAATAAACATACATTGTCTAATGGGTAAGTGAACAGTGTCTTCGTCTTTTTTTCCCCCCCAGATAATTTCAGACCTCGAGTCTTGGAATGATGAGCTCTCTCAGCAGATGAATGACTTTGACACTGAAGATCTTACAATAGCAGAGCAGAGGCTCCAGCATCATGCAGACAAAGCCCTGACCATGAATAACTTGACCTTTGATGTCATCCATCAAGGACAGGATCTGCTGCAGTATGTCAATGAAGTGCAGGCATCTGGTAAGATGGCTCCTTCATGCTATTCTGGGCAGTGGCTTTATAAGAATTATCCAGTTGTCTCTCCATGGGATGTGTGAAAATGACAGAGATGCTGGTTAACTGTATACTGGAGATATGTGGACATTTATTTATTTTCTTTTTCCTTTTTACTCAAATGATATGTGTTCGTGAGAATATGCTGTCATTATGGCATGTAATTTTTATCTAAGAGTTGTCAGCACCTGAAAATACTTAGGTTTTTAAGAAAGGGATTCCACTCAGGAAGTAGTAAAATTAGAGTCAATAGTAGGGAGTTAATTTTAAAGTTAATCAGAGCAATGCACTCAAGCCATAATTCTCAGCTTTCAAGTAGTAAGTCTTCCTTTTTGGTTTCTTATGCACCTTCACTTGATATTTTTAACTGTGTTCAGTCACCTAGGGTAAATCTCAGGCTTGTTTAATAAAAAAAAAAAGCTCAATAATATTGCTTTTTTAAGGAGTGCAAACACTATGCTCATTTAAGCAAACGCTCTGAGGATTAAGTTGAACTTTGAGAAGGAACTGGAAAAGTAAGTGTAAAACAGTGGAAATGGGCTATTTCTCTTTGGAAGACTTGCATATCATTTGTAAACGACTGGCTGATTACAGGTGTGGAGCTGCTTTGTGACAGAGACGTAGACATGGCCACTCGTGTCCAGGATCTCCTGGAGTTCCTCCACGAGAAGCAGCAGGAGCTGGACGTGGCGGCCGAGCAGCACCGCAAGCACCTGGAGCAGTGCGTGCAGCTGCGCCACCTCCAGGCTGAAGTCAAGCAGGTACGAGCGGGCTGGGGGTGTCCCCCCCTCCCGTGGGGTGTCGAATCTCCCCCAGCCCTTGCTATCCACATTTCTTGGAGGGGTCTGTTCCCATAAACAGACATGGAAAATTACTTTCTGCTGTATAAAGGCTTGCATTAGGAGGAGGGAGCACCGAATTGAGCACCGAAGAAACTTCGTCCTCTTTTAATGTTAAGGTTGTTTTTTAATTTGCATCAACAGTCCATATTTCTACATGGATACAAGTCAAGTATTTGAAATGTAGAGCAATTTCAACCCCTGTTAAATAATCCATACTTTATCATCTGAACGGTGATTAACAAAAATGTTCAGTGATAGTCCCTGCACACTGTCCTAATATTTTTTGGTATATTGCTTGAGAGACCTGCAAATAGTGATAATGCAATATCAGCATGGTTTACTTTCTGGGAGAAGAAAAATGAAGTTTTGCTTTTCCTGGCAATAAAGTGGCAAGTTTTGAGGTCCTTATCTGATAAACACCTAAACCTTTGGTGAATTTGAGATGCTGTGGGTAAAACCACTTCAGTAGGTAAGAGTTTAAAAAACAAACAAACAAACAAAACTCTAGTAAGGTAAGAGTTTTTGATCTTGCTCACACTTGGCAGCACCACAGAAGTCTGCTATAGCCTGTTTTATTAGTATGTCCCATATTGGCTCCTAATGCAACTTGTCCTTTTTCTGTTTGTCATGAGCTCTTACAAAAAAAAAGTCTCCCTCTTGAGATGGTGAATGAGAACTCCCGAATTGCAAAGTAATCCAAAAGGGGTCCAGTTAGCGTAGGAGAGGTGAATAACAGGTTCCCAAAGTATTTCCAGGCAGCGGCTGGTTACTCTGTAGTAACAGACCCAAAGTTTCTGTGTGGTTGTAAATCAAAGGAATGCAAGGAACTGGTAGTGTCCACTGTCAGTGCAATCGAGGTGTTAATCAAATACATGACCTTCGAGTTCAAGTTTTTGCATACTCTACTGAGTATCCTGTATTCATTTTAGCACTTGTTCCTCTGCATAAATGCCAATTATAAATTACTCCTTTCATGTGAGTAATGGTTGAGATGAAGTTATATCAGATCAGGATAATTTCTGTATTCCATTGCATACTGTCTTGAGGATGAAGGAATAGAGTGCACATTTGCAAAGGAAAGAGAAGATGAAAAGAAAGAGTGTGAAAAGAAAGAGCTGAGGAAGTCTCATCCCTTTGCCATACATCAGTGGGTGAGAATGGGATGGGTTAGTAAGAAAAAGAAATTGTTAATTTCCATGATGCTGAAATAATACTGAATTGCAGAACAGAATATAGGGTAATATTTCAAAGACACACTGTGAAGTGGTTATTTATATTGCATGCTCCCACCATAAAGTGAGTACCTTGCTCCACTAGCTTTGTTTGTATGCAAGTTAAATGTGGCAAGGACACACGTGTTTAAAAGCTGTGTTTGCAGAACAAATGTGCTGTGTTTTGGCAGATAGATACAAGCTAATGAACATCATGAATTGTAGAGGAATATCCATGTTGCACTTAGCATGTGGTTTGTAGGGCATTCTGTAAGATCTTTGTAACTTTTTCAAACCAGTGCTAGCCTTGACTGAAAGTGAAGCTCAAGTTTAGATTTTTAAGAAAGCACTTGAAAAAATTAGTTCATCTTATAATAAAGATATAGATAATATACTGGTTTAGCCAACTTTTCTTAATAGACTGGGATTTAGGAGAAAAAATGGATTCTCTTTTATATTCCTAGAACATATGTCTATCAAGTGGGATTTACGTTGAATAAATTGCTGTAATAGGCATGAATTTTCAAACAAATTTACATGAATAGGTAGCTGACAGAATGTTCGTGTATTGCAAACTCCTGTTCCAGATTTTCATTGTACAAATTAACCTGCAATACTTCCCCAGCCTGAAGGCCTAAAAATTGAATGGAACTAAAACTGAATGTTGTATCATCTCATATGATTGCTTTTGATCCCCTTTGGAATGCTTTGGGGCTAGTAACTCTTAGTTTTGTGATTTCAGTTGCCTTTTCAGAAAACCACATCTGATTTATTTTAGTTTTTATTAAATATCAGGAATTGTGATCTTCTCCTTGTTCGTCTGCAGTGGGAAAACCTTCATAGCTCAGCAGGTCACAGCTGAGGCTTTACCTGAGAGTAAAATGACATGGTAAACCTCCTGTTCAGTCTGTTTTGTTTGTATTTTGTTGCCTGAAGCAGTGAACACATGGTTTTCCAGTTCAATTACTGTGATTTTCTGCCAGATTTATTGTTGATGAACTGGGTGTAAGCATACTTATTATGTAGATGGGATGCTGTCTCCATAGCAAGGATTCTAACAATATTTCCATTTGAATTTTTCCTGCCAAACTGACATTACTGATATTGTATTTTCACATATATATGCATATAAAATATAAAACTATATACCTTGTAGTCATGTGAAAAAGTTAGACTGGAACACTAGAGGAATTTTTCCGTAAGGTTCATCTCTCAGATTACTGTGATATAGAGACCAGTGAACTCTCTCCTGGCTTAGTTTTTCAGTCAAATACTTGCAAGGAGTCTCTTCTGTAGTAGGTAGTGAAACTTGGAGTGAATTTTTAGCAAATAAACACAGAAAGCAGATAAAAATATCCAGAGTTGTTTCTCCCTTAACTACCATACCAGTTCTGCTTTGCGGCATTGAACTTCTGTAGATGAAGCCTCAGGACTTAGGAGGAAGCAGAAGGGCCAGAAGACAGAGGCTTAAAGCAACCCTGCAAAGAATTTGCTTGTCAAATTGGTGTGTAATAGGTGCAGAAAGGGCAAAACCAGTTAGAAGATTACAGTGTAGGAAAGCCTCAGAAGATAGGGGTAGGAGGATGCTCACTGAAATAAGGGACAACTGTATGTGGGAAAAACAACATGGAAAGGAAAATGTGACCATTTTATACAGGGCGGGGACACATGAGTAGGTAGAGGCAGAGAAATAGTTAAGACAATATCTGTCTCCCCCAGAATTCCACTTGCATGTTTGCGAGACTTTTTTTTTTTTTAATCACCTAAAATATAGGTGTTGGATTACTTATTGCTGCAATCACTCCCCTGTATTCACTTTGTAGAATGAATGCTTTGCTCTTTTAACATGCAGCATCTGCCTGGGTCAAAACCTCTACCAAGCTCCAAAACCAATCCAATTGGGTTTACTATGCTCATTAAGTCTTCTCAGTGCAACGTTGTCTCCTGCTCTGATTATGGTGTATGTTCTTGGATATATACCTATGTATTCATATCTGTACAACAGTGTACAGTTTCTTGGACCAAGTACAAGCTTGTACCATCAAGATTACCTTGAGGTGCTTGGTGTTCTCACGTGCAGGTCTTTTCGATTGGTGCAGAGTCCAGTGCTTGAGCTCCGATTCTCCCGAAATACTACTCAGGAAGAGTATCCTGGCACTCTGTGTAGTACCATATGGATATGAAAATATAGCTAGGACAGCCGGCTGAAGCAGGTGTGTCCTGTGATCATGTTTAGTTAGAGTCAAGAATTAGTCCAAGAAACTAATCTTAAATCAAGCATTTATTTGTAGAACAACTTATTTGACCCTTTCAAGTGTCCCCAACTCCATTTCCACAGTTTTGCTGATGCTCTACTGATGATTTTCTAGCCTGCTGAAGGCTGCAAGGAAAAAGATGGGTTGGGTGGTCCACCCAGACAGTGAGGTGATGGGAACATGCCAACAAATACTGGAACGCAGCAGCCCTGGAGGAACAGGGTAGCTATTTACTAGCACTTATATTTTCCCCTTGAGTCAGAGCAGAGGAAAGGGGAAAGTGTTGCTGGCAACTTTCCTCCTGTGAGTTCCACCAGCTTCTGCACTTGCACCCTGACCTGCAAAAAGCAGGAGGGCAAATCTGTGTGTTTGAAATGGCAAGTTCTGTGCTAGCTGTCTCTGCTGTATGTGATGGGATGCCAAGTCAGGAGGAGTGTTGAATGGATGCTGCTTGAGCATTCCCCTTCATTATAAATTCTCTGGAGAAGGTTAAATGGTATTTTAACCCTAAGAGGTATGTTTTGTTACATTACACCTGGAAGAATTATTTTGTAAGGTAGAGAGGGAACTTAGAACTGCTTTTATAAGACAAAGTAGAAATAAAAAAGGGATTTAAAAAAATCTTCTCCCCCTTGTGTTCTTACAGACAAATTCTTTCCTCCAAGTGTATCTTCTGTCTGCAGTCTGTTGGACCCATATGGTTCCCTCAGGAGTTGCCCTTTTCCTTACTCCTGAGGCTTGCCTGGGCTTGCTCCCTTGAGTATTAACAACCCCCAGGTGTCTTAAAAACTCCCAGCTCCTTTCATGGTCCCTTTCACGTGCCCCCACCCTGTGATCTGGAAGCGTCTCCTTGCAGCAAGGAGAGGTTGATCCAAGGCCAGAGCCATTTCTCTCCTTCTGCAAGGCTCCATCTGATCCAGCACTTTCTCCCCAGAGGAGCAGAATGTATGCTCAGTTACACATCTGGGAGGTGCTGTCACGCCCCATGCCTACGCTGCAGACATACTCCTTTCTACAGACTTGCAGGATTTATATAGAAGAATTCAAATACATGGTATCAGAGGAAAAAAAAACCCAACTTGTTAGTTGTTTTAAAAAAAAATCTGTAGAAGTCTGTATTTGGCTACTAGTTCATGTTTTCAGTCAGAAAATCTACATGTTAGAGTAGAGATTATGCTTTTAAATTTGAAGATAAAGTCAAGAAAAGCTGGAAAAGGAATTTGAGTTCATCAAAAGACACTGGGTTACAGTTCAGAATTATCTTGATGCATGGGAGAATTGTGCTGCAAGAAGGGTATGAATTTTATTAATGACAAATACAGAGCATGATGTACTGGCAGGAATAATCAGCTGAACAAATACAGCACAGGGGTAATTACTGGCTGGGCAGCAGTTCCATAAAAAAAATTGCACAGATGACAGTGAATAACCTGAGGTCTATACAGCTTTACTCAATATTTGAAAGATTTTGACCGAAGTCATGGTTATTAACTGGAGGGAGCTTATAAAAGAGCAGTGAGAAAAAGGCAGCTAACTTCACATGAGAGAGATTGGAGAGGCTGAGGTCAACAAGAGAAGAGGAATCTAGAGGAGGGAATCGGATAAGGTTCTTGATGGAGAGAGGAGAGGGAAAAACAAAGCTGATGGTAAGAGGGAGAAAATGTCTCTTTGGGGTTTTTGGTGGGTTTGGGTTTTTTTTTCCTGTTGGGCAGGAGAAATTATATAAGCCAAAATTAAAGCATGAGAGATTTGAGTGTTAGACATTAGAAAGAAGACTTACTGTGATAAAAACGTCTGGTGAAAGCACGAGATTGGAGTTTTGAGTAACGAATGAGGCAGAGATCTTTTGGGAGGGGCATGTTCCTGCTGTTGGTAAGGAATGCACGAGATGGCCTCCTGAGGCTTCTCCCCACCTGGGGATTTGTCTGGTTTCAGTGAATGTGTCAAAGGTGGCACATTCTGAAAACCAACAATCTTTAAGCAATTAGAAGACATTCAATGGTCACATTTTTCTCAACATTAATATTCAAAAGTTGCTTACTTTTTACTAAGCTGGATGTCCTCAGTTTACATTACTGACAGTGGCTCTTAGGAAAATACTGCCTGTAACTTGGTCCTGTTTCCAAGGTGACAGAAATGGTATTCAGAAACACATCCTTGTTCAGAGTATAAACTGAAACCACAAACATGTAGCAGTTGACTGAAAGATATGAGTTGTCAGCTAAGTGAAATGAATAGTGAATGTCACTTGCTATGCTTATTGAATATATAATTCACTGTAAATATATAACTAACAAATTGCTTAGTCATCAATTCCAGTACTATATGTGACCCTAAATGGTTTTTGTCCCTAGCAATGATACTTTTCTTGCTGGTTGGCAGTGGAATTGCATATTTCATGGTCTTCTCTTTTGTTACAGGTTTTGGGTTGGATCCGAAATGGAGAGTCAATGTTAAATGCCGGGCTTATCACTGCTAGTTCTTTGCAGGAGGCAGAGCAGTTACAGAGGGAGCATGAGCAGTTTCAACATGCAATTGAGGTAAAAGCACCATTTCAGTGACTATGGCCCAGAAGATCTGTGTTACAGTTCACGACTGTCTGTAAATAGCACTATTGGGCTCATGCTACAATTTTTTGACTTAAGGAAAGCTGTTGAAATCATCTTACGGCAAAGAGATAAAAACACTTGCTGGGAAGGTGGAATTTTTGTTATTGTTCATTTTGGAGCTGCAATTCCAGGTGAACACATCTTCTCAGCACCTTTCTGCGTCTTTGTGAAGTGATAGCTGTTCACAGCAATTTTACTGAAAACAGTGAAGCCTTTGTTAGAATACAACATATAATGCTAATTGTTAAAGTTAAGAATAAACGGAACAGCAACCATCAGTTTTATGTGTTCTGATATGGTCCTTTAATGTTTCCATTTTTGTTTGACAGCAGTTTTCACTCAAATTTGTGTGTGGTGCTGTGTCCATCCTCTTGCCATGACTTCAAGCTAAACTTACTGGGTTGGTCCTATCTCTGTGAAAAATAGGCAGAGATCTTAAGATTGCCTGATATGGTGTATTATTAGTTTATGCACTATCCAAGGGACTTAGGTTGATATTGATTATATATAGCCTACGCTTTTTAAGAGTTTTACTTCTATTGAAAGATTAGCCAATGTTATGATTGTTTGGGAGAACTTTTCAGAAGTACTCTGTCTTGCAGTAACTCCTACCACATTTGTTTTCTGTTCGGTGGAGTTTTACTCTTTCCCGTCTTTGGGTTTTTTTGTTTGGTTGGTTTTTGGTTGTTTTTTTTTTTTGTTTGTTTGTTTTTTGTTTTTTTTTTCAGTTTGCACTATATGTACCCTCATTTTAGAGCTCTGATAACTCAAGTTTAAAAATCATGAGACCTCTAGGTGTTTGTCAGTTTAAGAATAAATGACTAGGAAGCTTAAATTCTGGGCTTTCTGGGTCATTCTGTACTCTGATAAAATAATACTTATTATAGTTGGGGGTTCCAGGTTTTAGGCAAGTATATGTTTACACAGAGTTACTACAGTTAAAAATTTGCTTACAATGAATGGAGAGTTGTCTTTTGTGTTGGCCTGCATGCCTGCACCTTCATTTGCTCACAACTTATGTGCAAAAGACTGCAGTAAAGCTGTGAGGACAGTAACAATCAAGCCAAAATTAAGATACATCCTTTCAGTCTTCTTTCCTTACTACAAAGGGAAAGAAAAGCAACCTGAAATTCATGATTATAACAGTGTACTGCAATATAGATATGCCATGTGAAGCTTAATACTAGGCAGTGACTGTTGCTTACAAACTGCTAGTCATTGTTGATTTGATGATAAGTCTCTACAGGATTTATTTCCTTTGTATTTGCATAGTGAAGTAATGTAGTGACTAGTATTAGACAGTTATTTTCAGTTGGTGGGTGTTCGTGCATGTGTATGTAAGTCTCATTGATATAGGGGAAATGTGAGCCTTTGAGGTCTTCAGTGGAGCACTTCATTTTCTTGAACTCCTGAATTTTCACCTCTTGTCAGAAAACGCATCAAAGTGCCCTGCAGGTTCAGCAGAAGGCAGAGGCAATGCTGCAGGCTAATCACTATGACATGGATATGATCCGGGAGTGTGCAGAGAAGGTTGCTTCCCATTGGCAACAACTGATGCTGAAGATGGAGGACCGTCTCAAGCTTGTGAACGCCTCTGTTGCCTTCTATAAAACTTCTGAACAGGTACAGAAATGCTACGTGACCTGTGTCTGCCTTGGTTAATTCTTCACTGTGTCATAAAGTGGCATTACCTAAAAAAATGATTGACTAGATTTGGTTATATTTACTAATTTGGTAACAACTGCAGTTATACAAAGAATGCAAAAAGCATTACTAGCTGCCTTAGAAAGAGAAACCATGTGTTGCAGCCTCTCAGTATATAAAGTGGTTTTATAAGACAAAGGCTTTTTACCAGGGCCTGTCACTGTCACTGCAGGACAAGGGGCAATGGTTTTAAACTGGAAGAGGGGATGTTTAGATTAGAGATTAGGAAGAAATTCTTTACTGTGAGGGTGGTGAGGCACTGGAGCAGGTTGCCCAAGAAGTTGTGGATGCCCCATCCCTGGAAGTGTTCAAGACCAGGTTGGATGGGGCTTTGAGCAACCTGGTCTAGTGGAAGACATTTCTGGCCCTGGCAGCGGGTTGGGCTATAGATGATCCTTAAAGGCCCCTTCCAACTCAAACCATTCTATGATAAATGAGTAGCAGACAAATTGAACTAACTACTAAAAGGCTGCAATGTAATTGGTGTAGCTACGCTTGCTTCAATTAGCAAACTTCAAAGATACACTTGGTAGTTATTAGTGAAGACTCAAATCTTCATCAGTCTCTTCCACCACTGTCCCTTTAAATATTTCTCAGATTCTTATTTTTAATTGAGAAAAGTCTTGTAAAAGATTTTCAAGATTAAACAAAGCTACAACTCCTTAGCTGGATTTCTGTTTGTTTCAGGAAGTTTTGCTTAAACCATAAGTAAGTTACACAGAGGTTTTAATGGAAGTACTTCAGATGGCTAATTCTGTTTTTTGTGTGGAAGTCAGAGAAAAATCAGCTCCATTCTACTTTTCTGCAGAAGAGTTAGGGGGAAGGTTGGCAAGGTTGCTTCCTCTGTGATCATATCTTAAGACCACCCTGAACTCTGCAGTCACAGAGGCAGAGAAAGATGAGCAACTTTAGGGGTAGCCTTGTGAGCAATTCCACTAAGCAGGCCAATGCTTGCAAACCTACAGCCAAAGTTTGTTGCCAGTCAAAACGTGTCAGAAGCTAAGGTACACACAAGGGTTAGATTGGTTTTCTATTTTTTTGGCTTGAATTTGGAATTTCTGTCTTACTGGATTATATTTGAGTTGGACTTCTACCTGGTAGGTGTGCAGTGTGCTGGAGAGCCTGGAGCAAGAATATAAGCGAGAAGAAGACTGGTGTGGGGGAGCAGACAAACTGGGTCCCAACTCTGAAACAGATCACGTTACTCCCATGATAAGCAAACATCTGGAACAGAAGGAGGCATTCCTAAAGGTAGGACTTGCTTTTTTTTTATGGTCTCCTGTGTTTTGCAAAGCGTGCAGGCAAACACTCACTCTTACAGTGCTGAAATGTATGTGGAAAGCAACAGTGCCCATTCAAAAGCTACAGGTATGTCCCAAACTGTGAAGATGTGGGAAATGGCACATTAACTGCTTGTGACAGTGATTAGGAGAGTACTGCCAAGTGCATAAAATTGTAGCCAGTTTTATAAATATATTTCCTGTTGAACTTCAATAGATGTCAGGTCTCCCACTGTGACTGAAGAGGAATTGGAAATCACTGCTTTGAGCAACTGTCATTCTAAAGAATGCTTAAAGGCTGCTGCTTTGCAAGAGAAGTGACAGTCACATAGTGCCATTGCTGCCTGTGCATCAGAGAAGCTCTCAGATGTGCTTGGACTACAGTAGAGTACCGAAGGAGGAAATTGCTAGACAAGCATCTGGGAGTAGTTGAGTTTGTGTAATAGTCTACAGATAAATGAAAAGTTTTCGTTCCAACTAATGTCCTAGTGAAGAGGTTTATTGATCATACTGAATAAATGTGTAACTGATGCTTGTAAAGCAGTGTAACTAACCCTGTAACCAAAGGCTTTTTCCAGCATCATCTTGAAAGACGTCAGAGTATGAAACTTAGTTCTATTAAAAACCTTTTTGTTCTCTGCACAAATGTGAACATTGAAAAATGTATTAGCATAGTTCTAGGTATTTTCAAATAAATCAAATAATATCAAATATCTTTCTGCAGCTGGCATGTGAGTTTCCAGTCTTTGTGTTAAAGCAATTTGAGAAATTACTTAGTGTCTCTGTTACTAGATCTAACCATGCTACCTTTATCTAACCTTTAAAGTGGCATTTTACTTTCTGCTTATTAAAATTAAGGCAGCCAGCCCATATGTACATTGTAATGGTGTACATTAAGATGACAGCAGCAGCTGAGCTGAGTGTTGCAATACAGTAGTGAGGACTGAAAGCTCTTAGGGCCTTATCTTAATATTGTAAGGATGTGTCTTAATCATAGAACAGTTTGGGTTGGAAAAGACCTTGAAAGGTCGTCTAGTCCAATCCCCTGCAATGAGCAGTGATATTTTAGCACTTTTGGTTTCACTTTAGTGGAGCATTTACTTTTTGTTTAAAGATGTTTTGGAGTATCCAGGTGATTGCATAAGCATGTGCACTCTGTTTGTGCAATAAATAACTTCAAGTGGCACATGGCACATATGCAAAACAAACTTTGTGAGCTCTGAGTCATGCTGAAAGCTCTAGAGCAGAGAGTTGCTTTTCAGGATCTTCAGATAAAAAGTAATAGCATTTTGTTTGGGCTTTTTTTCTGCTGTATACGTAAGGATTAACTGTTATTTGTTGGGAAAACTATTTTAGTGCTTGGGTTGGCTTACTTGTAGAAGGGTTTAACAAGCAATGCTTTTTAAAATTGGAGAGGGTGGGAAATGCATAAAAGGGGGATGAGGAAGGTCCTTTATCTCTTTCTGGATGTATATGTGTGCATCTTCAAAGAAGATAATACTGCTAATTCTCTAGGCTTGCACGCTGGCTCGGAGGAATGCTGATGTCTTCCTGAAATACTTGCACAGGAACAGTGTAAACATGCCAGGGATGGTGACACACATCAAAGCACCTGAACAACAAGTCAAAAGTAAGGGGTTTATTGTTCTTTTTTTCTCCAAAGGATGTGATCATCATGTGTTGTAGTGTGTGCGAGTAAAGCCTGCCCAAGTGGAGAGGGTTCTGACAGGCTTAACAGGAAATAATTAAAATTGCTCACATACTTTGAAGGAGCTGCCAGTCATCAAATTCTCTTATACCCAAATGAAGTTGCTTTGAATTTATTTATCTCCTGCTTACACTTAATCTTCTTTCAATTTGAGACTCAAATGTGCTGCTTTTGTTCAGAGAGCGAGATAGGGAACTTCCACATCATAATGTTTGGTCTGAAGCCAAGTGGGAGCTGATCACTGTAAGCTTACTCAGTGTGTTAGTGTGGTGTGTTCTGCGAGTTCCTTGGGGGTGCCAGGGTGGTACAAGATAATTCTTGAGTGATGCTGTTGGACCCTTCATATAGTTGAATTAGTATTAAAGAACTTCATGAAGTATAGGATAACTGACATCATGTTTAAATTAGATGTGTAGATAGGTAGTAGCTGAGGTGATGCAGGAAAGAACTAACATGTGGGGTTTAGATTTTGCTGGGATTAATTCAAGGTAGTGCAGCTTTAAGGTGTAACGTGCACTGTGGGGAATGGAGTAGAGAAAGAAATCTGTAGGGCTTTCAGGCACAAAAGGACAGGGATTAGTAGGGTATGCATAACTGGTGGGCGAGGTATGCAGAACAGAAATTAGAGAGAGATTCAGAAAATAAATACTGCATTTTACAGTTGTTAAATATTGCAGTTGTATTCTGCTTGATGCATTTTGAAGCTGTGATTGAACACTCAGACCATACTACAGACTCAAAACCAGAAAAGTCTAATTGTCTAATTAATTGCTGTTTGCAGCTACCCAAAGGGGAGTTATGCAGAGGATGGAGTCAAACTCACAGGAACACAGCGATAGGACCAGAGGAAAAAGTGCAGCAAGGAAAATTCTGAATGGATATAAAGAGAAAGTGCTTACAGCGAAAGTGAGAAAGCACTGAGTAGAGCAGGTAGCCCAGAGAGGTAGTGGAATCTCTGCCCTTGGGAATTTTGAAAACTCACTTGAACAAGCCCCTGAACGACTTCGAAGTTAGTCCTGCTTTGAGGAGGAGACTGGATCAGGTGGCCTCCAGAAGTCTCTTCCACTCTAAATTACTTGACGACTCTATCAGAACAGGACATGGTTGCTGCTTCACTTTACTACAAGGGGAAAACAGTTTGTGTTAAACTTAGCCATGTGTCTGACAGTACTCAAATTGAAAATCTCCCTGTGTTGAATTTTTTTCCATTGGGAAGATAATAGGGTATTGGCCATACTTTTCACTCTAAGGAGATAACTGGATTGCGGCAGTTGAAACTTTGAGCATGTAGAGCTAAGACAAAGGATTGTTTTTCCTCTGTCCCCAAGGCATCAACGTTTAAAGAACTATACAAGACAAAATCTCAACTCAAATGCTAGTGGTATCAACAACTGAAAGTGTTGCTAACATTTGTCACTTAGCTCTTGTCTTAGTAGTAGACTAAGAAAGCAAAGCAAAAGCAAGCAGGAAGTTGTAGCTACCACAATTACTGAGTATAAAAAAATATGTTAGGGCTTTTAGACAAACTTAAAAATTCAGTTTTAAAAGCTGTGTAGAAGCAGTCATTCTGAGAAAGGTAAATGTGTTCAGATGAGGAAAGAGTAGAAAATTCTCTGCTAATGTCCTTAAGAATAATTGTATGTCAGAACTGTAGTACTGTGCGTGTTCTGTGTATATTTAAAATCCTGGATGAGTGATACATGTTTAAAAAGCAACAAAAATCCCCAAGCAGTAAAAAGATAAGCTATGGGCTCTAACACTTTTTCCCCATTAGCCATGTAATACATGCTTCTGAGAAATAAGCATGAGCCAAGATAAGAACTAGTGAGGAGGTGGCATGTGGCTTCAGTCGGTGACAATTGCTGTAATCTCAGAAATGGGGCGTCTTCATCTTTGCTTCTGCTGCTGATTTCCTGGGCTTCTTTGTTACCTCTGTCTCTGCTGTATGGACTGCAACTGAAAATAGTGCAGGAACTTGTTTAGTAGTGCTCATATTTCTAGATAGGTAGATAGTGCAGGATGAATAGAGACAGCTGAAAGCTCTCCAAGCCTGGAGAATAACCTGTAAGTTTAGGAAACAATCCCGACAAATGTTGGAGTCAAAGAAAATGATGACAGCAACAGGGACTATAGTTCAGGAGGCTTGAGATAGAGCTGCTCATCCAAACCTAGTATTAAATGTTGTTGTTCTGTAACTTCAAGTATTTTGTAGTAGTTTTTTTTTCCCCCCTTCCTTGTCAGTCCAAGAAATTAATGGCAACAACACAAGTGCTGCCCAGCCAAATGTCTCTCACTGGCTTGCCATCTGTATCATGTCCTGACAGGACAAATGCCGTTCCAATTAGCTAAATTCACTTTGCTTGCTCTTTGTCAAAACTACTTCGCTTGCGTCACTGTCAAGATGTCTCTTTTTGTATGATGTGTCCAGCTGGGTGTATTGCATTGTATAATGATAGACCTCCCTGTGTCTGCCCTGTCAAATCTGGCACATATTCTGAGCAAGCATTTTGGAGGTTGCATAAGGCAAAAATAAAACTGAGAAAGCAGGTGAGGCTCAAAGCAGATCAGCCCATGGCTTGGCTGAGGGACAGATCGGTTGAGGCATATTTGAGGGTAGCCTGCCCAGCAGGAAGAAAACCCTGGCTGCAGTGACTAGATTCCAACCAAAAGCAAGTCCTGGGTGATCTCAGCACTCTGTGGCAAGTGGGAATATGGTGCTTCCAAGCAGGAGGATGTTGGCAGCAATGCAGACAGGTTTCATAATCCTCAGGGAGGCTGTGATGAGTGGTTGTAATTGGTCCCAGATCACTGATCGAGATAGTGAGATGCTTTTCCCCTCAGGCTCCCTTTATTTCAGCTTGTCCATCAAACTGTTTCTTGGGAGTTGTTAGCTTTTGGGATGTAAGGCATGGTGGACCCGCACAATGGGGCAGGGGAATGCGGAGGTGTTAAGAGGCCTAGCACCTGAGAGCCACCATTCATAATTATGGAAAATATCCAGCTGTAGGTATAAGTAGAGAAGCAAGTAAAGCGTTATTGTGAAGAATGAATCTTTTTGGTGTTCTCTTCTGCTTGACTTCCCCTTGGGCTCTTTGCACTTCTGTCAGAATCACCTGGCAGAGATGTTGGATGTGCCCATTGCTATGTATTTCAGCTTGCCATCTGGGTTTGCAGTAGCTACAAATACTGGTAGAGCTGCTGCTCTAGAAGAAGCAGTGGATAAAGTGAGCTTCACAAGAAGCCTGCTTTCTTTCTTTGAAGAAGAAAAAACAATAAACATTAAAGAACCAGAGTTCAGATCAAATCTTCTGCATGTAGTAAGCAGAAAGTCTTTGCCATCCAGGAAGAATTTATAAGCCAGACATGTGGATTTGCAGTTAACAGTGGAATTTGGATGTGACTTCCAATGGCAGACAGTTTCTGATACTCAGGAATGGAATAAAAGTTGTGGAGTTAATTATTTGATTACCTGGAAATTCTCTCAAGGCTCAATGAACACTCATATTGGAACAAGTCAACTTTGGCTGGATGGCTGCCCTCAAGGTTGTGGTCAACAGCTCAATGTCCAAGTAGTGACCAGTAATGAATGACATTCCTCAGGGGTTGGTACTGGGTCTGGTGCTGTTTAACATCTTTGTCAGCAGCATGGACAGTGGGATTGAGTGTGCACCCTCAGCAAGTTTGCCAGCCATACCAACTGTGTGGTGCAGTTGTCATCTTCGAGGGAAGAGGTGCCAGCCAGAGGGACGTGGACAGGCTTGAGAACAAGGCCAAGGTCCTGCATGTTGGTCAGGGCAACCCCAAGCACAAATTAAGGATGGACTGGAGGATGGATTGAGAACAGCCCTGAGGAGAAGGCCATGGGGGTGTTGGTGGATGAGAAGCTTGCCTTGAGTTGGCAATGCGCACTTGCAGCCCAGAAAGCCAACCACATCCTGGGCTGCATCAAAAGAAGCATGGCCAACAGGTTGAGGGAGGTGAGGTTCTGACCCTCTGCTCTGCTCTGCTGAGCCCCCACCTGGAGTACTGCATCCAGCTCTGGTGACCACAATATAAGAAGGTCATGGACCTGTTGGAGTGAATCCAGAGGAGGGCCACAAAGATGATGAGAGGGCTGGAACACCTCTCCTGTGAGGACAAGCTGAGAGAGTTGGAGTTGTTCAGCCTGGAGAAGAGAAGGCTCTGGGGAGACCTTATAGCAGCCTTCCAATACCTAAAGGGGGCCTACAGGAGAGGTAGGGAAGGACTCTTTATCAGGGAGTGTAGCAATAGGACAAGGGATAGTGGTTTTAAACTGAAAGAGGGGAGATTTAGATTAGATATTGGGAAGAAATTTTTCACTATGAGAGTGGTGAGGCACTGGAACAGGTTGCCTAGAGAAGTTGTGGATGCCCCATCCCTGGAAGTGTTCAAGGCCAGGCTGGATGAGGCTTTGAGCAACCTGGTCTAGTGGGAGGTGTCCTTGCCCATGGCAGGGGGGTTGGAACGTGATGATCTTTAAGGTCCCTTCCAACTCTAACCATTCTCTGATTCTACTCTATTATACTGCTGTTGGTTTTGATTATTATTTTTTTTGGAAGGGGAATTACAAACTTAGTATTTTTGTGTATTTTTTTATTACTAGGGTTTCTGTTCATTTTGTATCTGCTTATATTGCATTTGTTCTCGCAGTGACCTAAGGTTATGTATTTGCCCACGTGTATTAAATTATTAAAATGTTTATCGGAGACTAGTATACTCAGAGAAGTTATTTTTTTTTTAATTATGATCAGTATGAGATGTTAAGCATGTGATTACTTGTGCATGCTCGTTCTTTCTGAGGAAACCCCATCAAGAACTGCCTTTATCAGACTACATTTTCATTTCTGTTAAACCGTGGCAGTCTCCATATGAAAAGTAATTGGGAGAAAAAGGTGTTACTAGTACATTTTAATTGCATCTCTAGTTTCTTTAACCGACATTCCTGTAAATAATAATGAAATGGGAACACAGTGTTTCATTAATATCAGTAAAAAGAACAAAGCAAACAGTAACAGAAAGAGTAAGTGTATTGAAATTCTACAACATAGGGTACTTTATTCCACTAATTTTAATCTCATATTTCAAAATTAGTTGTAATAACCTCTGTTGAAACTATTTTCATTTCTTCAGATATCTTGAATGAACTCTTCCAGAGGGAGAACCGTGTGCTGCATTACTGGACCATGCGTAAAAGACGTCTTGATCAATGCCAGCAGTATGTGGTGTTTGAAAGAAGTGCCAAACAGGTAAGCGTTTTATATAAAAGTCCTCATCAGTGTGATTGAGGTTTGACATACTTATCCCACAATAAGAAATTTGCCATTGACTTCAGTGTTTCAAATGCCTGAAAGATCAGTGATTAAGATAGAAATTAAGTTAAATTATTTGCTTTTCCTTTAATACAGAACAACAAAATCTGTTGAGGCAGGGTGTCTGCTGTAACTTAAAGGTGGTGTTTTGCTTCTGCCAGCTTGATCTGGTACTGGTGAATCTCATTTCTGCAAGCTTGTGTTTGACAAATTGTTACGCTTGTTAACTTTGACACAAACACTGAATTTGACCAGGGGAATAACAGGCAGCAACATTTTTCTCCAGTGTTGGGGGAAAAAAACATCTAATTAAGTTGATTGGCAGTTCTAGAAAACTGACAAGTTCGGTAATTCATTGAACAATAATAACTGAATGACTTCGAAAGTTTTTTGCCATTCTGTCTGTACTTAGTTTTATGGTTTCTTGCATGGTAGACACACCACTCCATATTTTGAATTTATCAATCTGGAAAGAACTAACTACCACACACAAAATAATCCCCTTCGCTAATCAAAACATAAGCCATAAAAATAAGTAGGAGATTCCAAAGCAGAATTAGTGACTGGAATGATCTGCAATAATTTTTTAGTACTTTTTTTTTTTTTTAACTGGATATAGGACAAAGAAAGGAAGCTATCTGTTCCTGTTCTGCAGAAAAGGACACAACGCCCATAGTGTGAAATATGTTAGAACTGCTTTAAAGGACTCAAAAACCTAATTTTTTCTTTCTTTCTGACAGCCAGTGTAGACAGTGGCTGAAATACTAGTGGTCTGTTTTTCTCTCCTGAAAGATTTCTGAAGTCTGTCTTTCATGATTTTGCAAAGAAAGTAACGCAAGATAAATCTTGGAGTGAAGTTAAAGATTAATACCTCCTTAAAACAACAACAACACCCCTTCCCCTGCCCCCCACCCCACTTTTGAATAACCTTAACTCCAGCCTCTGCCAAGCACATGACCTACTTGCTTGTGTATAGAGATTATTGACTAACAGTCAAACACTGGAGATAAAGATCTGTCAGCATTTGCATTATAAATCCCATTTTTCAGCACTCACCAGTTCAGTCATCACAAACTGTATAGGACTCCGCACTCATTAGTCAGAAAATGGAAATGTCGCTGTCTTCATTCACATTTTTGTTTGGAAGTTGGAAGAACCCATTTTTTGTGCTTTCAGAACTTGATGCTCTGCTGTGGGAGCAGATACCCTGGTAGTTTGAGAGGCAAATGGTAGACGCTCAAATCGTATCAGAGTTAAGGGCTCACCTGGCCACTAAACTGATTTCTCCAATTCTTGTATAGTGATATGTTTCTCCAACATAAAATCCTGATGCTTATATGAAATGAGAGCTGATCTAAACTGTAGCAATTAACATCAAGAGGAATTTTTTCCATGTTGTGGCTCTAGAGAGCTGCTAAAAAGTTATGAAAAGGCAACATTTGCAGAGGGAAAGACTTTTTGTTTATCATTCATTCCAGCATTGTGTAATAAACCCACCAAAAAAAGGTGGAGGTTAAAAAGTTAGAAGGAAGAAGTATAAACATAAGTGTTGTTTTTAACATCAGTGATATCCAATGCTGTTTGTCCATATCAGCCTTCACTTGCAAAGATTGACATTAGAATGATAAGGGGCATCATACAGGTGGTTGTTTGAAATGTCGCTTTTCTTGACACCAGTCCAAGAGTTGTTGGTTTGTTTCCATCAGCAGCACTTGAAAAGTACAGGCCCATCTCATCAGGCTTGCGTCAGCACTAATATGTTTCTAGGTAAATGGCATCCTAGCATTCACATTCAGTGTTGAATTTTGAAGGCTTTCTGCTCACTTTAGTTTTTGTACCAAGAGGCAAAAGCATGCTAAGTGGAAGGAAGATAATCACATTTGTTCAATCACAGCCCTGATGAGATTAAATTCTTGGTGGAATTATAATACATATGGTGCCTGTTCTGATTCAGTGTAAGATTATGCTCTTGAAAAATATGTATCTGCTCTCCACCAAGATGAAACTTCTCCTGTTCCTGATAATGTTGATAGATAAAGGGATAAACTGAAAGTATGAGAGATAAAAGGAAGAATGAGGACTCACTAGCAATCTACTACTTTTTCTCTTGGAGTATTAAATTTTTGTCTAGTGCTGTATATATTTACTGAAGACACAGAAGATACACATGCATTTAGTAACAAAACAGTTCTAAGCAAGCCGTATTAAACCCTTGGAACATCTGATGTTGACTTTGTCAGAACCAAGAAGCTTCTAAGTTCATGTGCCTCTGCATACTGCTGTAGTAGCCTGTATTAAGAGCTGCAAAACAACTTGCTAATGTCAGTCTTCAGTTACTGTTTTTTATTTTTACTGTTAGACAGTGGTTTGAGAGGACTATTGTGTTTTGGGTTTTTTTGTTCTTTTTTTTTCCCCCTCCTGTTTCCGGTAGCCAGACAGTAGGATTCCTTGCAACCACTGAGTTATGCTTAAAAGGGCAGCAAATATTAATGTAGGTAGAACATAGATAATAACCTGGATCACTGTGGTTCATAACAGTGAGAAAGTAAGGTGTCAGGATGTGGAAGGCAAGCAATTTTAGATTGCTGTTCTTAATTCTTGTCTTTTACTACCTATACATGCATTCATCGGTTTAACTGATATGTTGGTCTAACTGATACATTCCTCCTCTGCTGCAGGTTTAATTTCCGGGAGTACATGTAAATACAGACTGCATTTTGTGAGGCTGGAATTACGTGTCAACTAAAGAGTGAAATGATAGTTAAATCTTATGTGATTGGAAAGTTTAGCCTACACGTTTTGCAGTCTTATATACATCTTTACAAGTTGGAAAATGCATATTGCTGAGTACAGCTCTCCTGTGTTGTACCAAAAAAAAGTGATTTTTGCTCAGCTGGGGAGTATAGTAGCAAAACTGTAGATAGACACAGTCAGTTAGAACCTTTTAGTTAGAACCTGTCCACTACACAGTCCTGTGATAGTGGACTTTCCTGAAGTATTCAGATTCATGTGTCAGTTGTTTTTCTTTAGTTCTTTAAGCATTGCTTCATAGGCTGAGTGAATTATTTCAGAGTTACAAACTGTTTGATGCTGTAGAGGCGTTAAAAGATGGCCACGAGTGACACAGAATAAAATTTACTTGTGGCCAATCTGTGTTTGTGAAATACTGGTTGCAGGTGGTTTCTGTTGGCAAAAGTATGTTGCCTTTTCTCTTACTTTTCCTTTATTTAGGCTCTGGAATGGATTCATGACAATGGAGAGTTTTATTTATCCACACATACGTCCACTGGCTCCAGTATCCAGCACACCCAAGAGTTGTTAAAAGAACATGAAGAATTTCAGATCACAGCAAAGGTAAAATAAATAAATTAAATTATGGAAGATTTTAAAAAAAACAAAACAATCCAAATTCCCCTGTCCTCCCCAAAAAACCCCAATCATGTGTCTATAAAGATTTGATTACTTGCAGTGGCTTTCTCTCTTTATTTCTGCTGGGAACAGAATAAACCAAAAGATAATCGGGAGATAATTATTGTTAGAGGAGCTCCATCAACCCTATGTGCTGTTGATTTCTTATGACAGAATTGTAGTGAGGTAGCTTAAAAATGCTTTTTAAGTAAACTACAAACCTTTCAGGGCCTTTGATTTCCTCTCTTATATCCTCATGCCTGTGGATTACTGCATGTTCACTTAGGATATAAAATACAACAAGGCATATTATTATTCAGCTGTGATTTAATTACAGGATAGTAGAAAAAATAAAGCTTTACTTGTTAGGTTACTCATTTTATTAAAGGATTCTGTGATTCTGCTGTAACTTTTTGAGCCATGGCAGCATTCTACATCAGTGGAGGCCTATACAGACCTGCAGATGTCACTTGTGAGGCTTGAAAGTTTTCACATGTGAAAGGCAACCAGTGCATGACTGAAGTACCTGAGCATATGTAGCCTTGTCTGTCGCTGTATTTTGTTTTGTCACCTGTTCAAACTGTCGCTTTTTTCTACCTCTCTGCTCTCCAATCTTCATAGAGAAATAATAAAGCCCAAGAGGGTAAGCAGGTGTTCATTTGTCTGAAAGACCACCTCCGAAGAGACTTTGGAGATGAAGTTGGTTATGGGACATGTGGCAAGGGAGAAAAGAGAATCTAGAAACAACAGAGATCACTTTTGCTTTTCAAACCTGGATTTTCATCCAGGTTTGTTCCAGCCTTTGTTCTGCTGGATCCCTTCCAGCATGCAGAGCACCACTGCCCCACTTGTTTCCTCTGTCACTCAGCAGATGACGTGGGTGCCCCTTTTGAAAGGATGTTGTTAGTGCCACTCCCTTGGCGTTTCGCTACCTGTTGGGAGGATGTATTAGCCCTTGCTAATTCCATAGTGAAAAGAAATGCTTGGATGAGGAACCATTAGGAAAGAAAAAGAATAAATAAAAAAAAAATTAAAAAAATGACAAACTGTCTATTTTCCAGCTGATATAAGAATCCAGTTTTTATTCACTGTTTTGCTTAACTCCCTGTTACCAAGGGCCCTGACAGTACACTTTTCTCTGACGTGGTGTCAGAGAGAGAGAGAGGTGGAGGTATAAACCCATCCATTGTGAATGATTTGTGATTTACATGAAAGAAAGCACATAGTCTTAAGGCAGCTTGTTAATTGGGAAAAGCACTTAGTTTACAGATTTGGTGGTTGCTACTTGTTCTCTTAGTTTCTCTCAAACAACCGTGTGACATCAAAACATAATGTTAAAAAAAGATCTAAAGAATATAGCCTTAATCTGTTAAAGTGTAAAGCATATCGGAAGACTTATCTCCATCTCAACATTTCAGTGACGTCTAAAGGAGGTAGATTCTTGAGACTTTGGGCCAGGTCCAATACTAGTGTTTCAGTGGTAATGAACAAAATATCCTCTTTGGCATCAAACCCCCTTTGTATTAATGCGAGGAGATTACCCATGCTCTGAAAAGCTTGCCTAGCAGAATTTAATCTCTGGGTTAGATATGGAATACATTTTTGAAAGAAAAATTAACGACCTGCTTCTAGTCATGTAATAATAAAACCCAAGGAAACCTATATTCATCTTGTGCTATTTTTATTAATAAAAAGGTACCTGTTTAAAGGAGTTATGGGAAAAGGGAGGAGGAAGATAGCTCCTTTGATGGCTTTTCCTACTACGCTTTAGTAGCAGGTTAAGCAAAATGATCCCCTTCATGATAGGTAGAGCTAGTAACTGATATTTTCCTGTTTTCATAGCAAACCAAAGAGAGGGTGAAGTTGTTGATACAGCTGGCTGATGGCTTTTGTGAAAAAGGGCATGCTCATGCAACAGAGATTAAAAAATGTGTCACAGCAGTGGATAAGAGGTACAGAGACTTTTCCCTACGCATGGAGAAATACAGGACCTCTTTAGAGAAAGCTCTGGGTATTTCCTCCGATTCCAATAAATCGGTAAGAGAAATTTGAGTGTGATGACAGACAACAAGCTTTGCTTGCATTTGATTTAGCTATCATTTTTTCCTGTCGCCTTCCTTAATCAATTCTTCCTTTCTTTAATAAAGAGCAAAAGCTTGCAGCTGGATATAATCCCAGCCAGTGTCCCTGGGTCAGAGGTGAAACTGCGTGATGCTGCTCATGAGCTTAACGAAGAAAAACGCAAGTCTGCCCGGAGGAAAGAGTAATATGTTTATTTCTTTTTAATGAATGAGAATGCATAAATCAATCCTGATAATGAAACAACTGTCATGGCTTGTCTGGCAGCTTAGTAATTGGATAAATGGTAAAAAGAGAGTGATATTACTCAGTATTGCCTTTTATTCACATGCTTGTTCTCACTGATAATTCTAGCATGTCAGAATCTTAAACTTTCAAAACTATGTTAGACTTCTTTTAACATGCTTTTTTAATTTTAGAAATAATGTGAAATAAGTGTTTAAGGAGAGGAGGGAGGACAACAGTTAACTGACTATAGCAAGTGAAAAGCATTTGAGAAAAAATTCCATCTCCTTCCCCATTTCTTTTTGTGCTGGTTAGTAACAGCAGGATGTTACCTCTTATGTTTCCTTCAGCTGTTGTCTCCCTTCACATTTCAGTTCTCAGATTTTTCTTGCAGCAGAAAAAGCAAAAGCTGATGAGGAGAAAAATATATTCTGGTTATTAGGCATTCATAATGATCTAACAGACTGAAATTTGATTATTCTTTCTGTTGTCACCTAAGGTTCATTATGGCTGAGCTAATTCAGACAGAAAAGGCTTACGTAAGAGACCTCCGGGAATGCATGGATGTAAGTTTTCTTTTTTTCACTAATCTTTGAAGACAGGATTCAATACGTTTCTTTCTGGGCTTTTTTTTTTGGCTTTAACAGCTGAACATGATTGGTTTGCAGTTATAGGACCAAATTAAGTATCTTTTCTGCTATTAAGAAGAAATTTAGAATTACATCTGATAACCAATTCGGACTTCATCCTGTATGTTTTGCATTTGTCAGTACTGAGTTTCAGCATTTGCTCCTTTCCCAATTCATAAACATGGGTTTTTTGTTTTAGAGAGGGGAGGGAAAAAGGAGGGATTTACTTGATTTGCTTTGCTAGCAATAGAGAAGAGCTTGTGTTAATTCTCTTATTATCTGTATCACATGTTCTGCTGCTAGCTGACTTTTTGAATAGAAATTCAGAGAGGTTCCATGGAAAAGTGCCCAGTAATTGTTACGTTGAAGCAAGTGATGTTTGGTGTTAGCTGTCGCACAAAGCATGAACTTCCAGACTACAGGCATGACCTTGATAAGTAATATCCTGAAGCATTAGAGGTTGTCAAGAACACTATGCATTTTAAATGATGAAGTCTCAGGGACTATGTCAAACTGTCAGTTGTAGAACTTGGATTTTACTGTCAAAATCACAAGGTATATTTGACACAACAGGTACTGTCACAATTGGAGATGATGATGCTGCATGATCTTTCCCCGATTTCTCTCCAGGAAAGCATGCTTAAAGATACCTGGGTGCTTCTCTTCAGGGTTTGTCGTGACTTTTCATGCATCTTTTTTGTTCTGGGCAGACATATCTATGGGAAATGACAAGCGGAGTCGAGGAGATCCCACCTGGTATTGTAAACAAAGAACACATTATCTTTGGAAACATGCAGGAAATCTATGAGTTCCACAATAAGTGAGTGACTTATCTTCTATTTCCATATTACTGCTAAATCCAAATGATGACCTGAGGGATTTCCTAGTGAAAATATTGTGCATGTGAATAATGGATGCTTGTCTATAAAAAATCTAAAGGATTTCTTCTTGCACTGCTAAATTGTTTCAGTTGCTTTTGCAGCCAGGCAGGTACACCAATAGAAACTATCTTTTTCAGTCTTGGACATTTTTCAGCTTTTAAGAAATTTATTGGGTACATTAAAATTTTACTGTAGATTTTCCAGTTGTTCTATGGAGTTGGAAACCGCTGGACTCAATAGAATACAGATATAGCCCAAACATGCATTTAAGACTCTGTCATTCCTTCAGAACCCTGTTTCCTGATTTCTAAGTGTGACTACTAGTAAGGAAAAAGTAGAGCTCCCTGCTTTTTCTTGATTCTTCAAAGCTTCTGTGGAGATGCCCCACCATTGTTACATTTACTTGAGTATGGAGCATGAAAGAGACTTGCCCACTACATTTCTTCTGAGTGGAATGGCTATTAGGCAGATCTTTGTACAGAAGCCTTGCTCTGAGTCTTCCCTCTTTGTTAATTCATTGGTGTTTATATTGGGTTATGATTCTTTTAAGTAATAAAACATACATAGCATATTCCAGAACCTGATTTTAGTCCTTTGTACACTTTGTGTTAACTTGAGCATCCAAAAAGCAAGTCACCTCCTTTTTCTCCTGAGATTAAGACTAAATTTTGCTTGAAACTGACACAGTAGGAAACCTTCTTGATGGAGAACAACAGCAGTTATTAAATTTTTGAGTTCTCTTATGTTTTAATTGCATGTCTGCTGGATCAATTTCTGATCTTCACATGAGAATTTGTATTGAATTACATTATATATGTTATTAGTTCCATTATTGCACATTTTTACCCATTCCTGTTATCTTTATTTCTTTAACTCATGCTGTTGGTATGAATTACAGCATTTTCTGTCCACCTTTGTTCACAGACAATAGATCAATATCAGCTGCTCTAATGAAAACATTTCATGTGCCTTGTACTATTTGTTTCTTTTCTACCTACAGTATATTCCTTAAGGAGCTGGAAAAATATGAACAGTTACCAGAAGATGTTGGACACTGCTTCGTTACTTGGGTAATGAAGTCAGACTTATGTTTAGAAGTAACAAGGGAGATAGGAAGCATGAAAGGATAGATTCTTGCTCCCAGGTCCCAATTTAGTTTGTAAAACTACTCTTTCCTTCGAATTTGAGTAAAAATATGTGCATTTTTAACTGGAGAGAAAAATGAAGGCACTGGTATCAGATGCCAATGCTTAGCTGCTCTTGAAGTTTATGCAAGTTGCCCAAACCTTCATTCAGGTTTGGTTTAGTGTCTTGGTGTTAGCTATGAATAATCTACTGTTGCATACATTGGTATTGTTTTCAGTCTTACTTGCCTGATGTACTTTCTTATGCTGCCAATTTGAATGGGAAAACAATTCTGTGTTGTTAAATTTCTTGAGAGAGAAGATTCGCCCTCTGATAACCATGTAAAAACTTCCAAGACAGAAATTATGCTCTCTGATAACCTATGCAAATTTGCATTTTGTTCTGCAGGCAGACAAATTCCAAATGTATGTTACTTACTGTAAAAATAAGCCAGATTCTACCCAGCTGATATTAGAACACGCAGGAGCATACTTTGATGTAAGTACTTTGTGTCCATCTTAAAAGTATGCCACGGCAGTTTGAATCATGTGCTTGCAGTTGAGTGTCTAATTTCTTTAGAAAATGCAAGTTTCCTGGTACTAATGCTGCAATTTAGTGCCAGCTTAAGAAAATCAATCCTGTATCTCACATGGTTAACTTATATTGCTCAGTTGGTCTCATAAAGCTGTCAAATCAAATGTAAAAAGTCACTGTCACATATCAGCGCAGTTCAGAACTGGAAGTGCGTTCTGGCAGCAGCAGCCGAGACATGAATCCTCAGCTCTCGCAAGCACATTCTGCAAATCTTAGCATTTTGATGTGCTTAGTTTGCACTGTATGTGTTAAAGATGGAAATCTTTGTTAAATTTTTAGAGCACCTTTAAATTGAAATTATATGTAGTGGTAATTCAGTTGACTGCCATTGTTCAGAGCTGCAAAACCAACCACCTTGCTTATTCAGTCCCAGGTCTCTACTCCTTTTTGTTTCCTTCTCTGCTGTGCTGAGCCACTAAACTGTGTAGTGACACCACACATTTTTTTAGACTTGTTTGCAGAAGTAGAGGGAAGGACATCATAAATAAAACAAAAAATCCCTGAAGTTCATGGGATTAATTTCAAAAGTCTGTCACTGAGGAGCTGAGGATTCTAAACACTGTAAGGTAAAGCCTTTCTGTGAGGTCTCTGTTATGTTTTTAGTCTTTGAAGAAGAGTAGGTAAATTACAGGAAATCCAGCAGATAGGACAAAAAAAAATTCAGAGAAAAATTTAGTAAACACTATTTTTAAAAATAACAAGGGGCTCTGATAAAACTGTATTAGAAACAAGTTATTGCCACCACTTCCAAAGGAGCACCCTTTGATCCCTTTGTTTTACCAGTGTATCCAGAGCTTTCATTCCCTTATCCACCTAAAGTGGATTAGAAGTGTGAAGACCTAATTCTCTGCACAGGTAACTTCAGGAGCTTCCATTGATGCCGCCACCGGACCATGTGAAAATGTCATGTGTATTCCATCTTGGGAATTTCTGATATTGTAATTGTGATTAGAAAGCACATAGATGCAGTGCATAACATGCTGTTTGAAATTGTGTGGTTAAAATATTTCCAGTACTGCGATAAATGGCAAACACTGGCCGTGAAGTTCAACCATGATCAGTACTTGAAATCTGTAATTATCCCGTATAGTTATCATCTGATTCTATTTTCCTCCTTTAGCTTTGTGGAGGTCATTCTTTTTTTCATTTGTAAGAGGCTGTTTTCTTTTTAAGTGTTTGTTAACCTCTTTCCTTTCGTTAGAAAATGTTACTTCGTGCTCCCCCTTGTGGGGAAAATGCTTTCTGTGACTATTAACAGTTAAACTACCAGGTGGTGCTAAGAAACCTCCACCTCAGCCTTCCTCTGTAGTCCTGGCTGTTCCCTGAAATTTGTTTTCTTTTCTCTTTTGCGAGTAACAAAGGAAATACAGATATTATTTATTTATTTATTTATTTATTTTTTAAAAAAGCATTGCCACACGTTCAGTATCCATAATCGTTGCTATTTGTATTTAGGTTTGTTGAAACGCTTCACAGGTACCCTTAGAGGTAATAATCTTTTGTTTGTACAAAGTGAGCAGGCAGATGCACAACATAACTATTTTCTGCGGCTGGAATCTTGTCATCCTGTCTTTTTTATTTCTCCATGCTAAAATAGAATTTGTAGCTTGTAGGTAGGTAATGTATATTATGGCATAGCCCACAAAGCAGTCTATATCTGAGTGCTCACAGTCCTCAAATATTTGCTTTTTTCATGTAGGAGATACAACAACGACATGGACTGGCCAACTCTATCTCCTCTTACCTTATCAAACCTGTCCAAAGGATAACAAAATATCAGCTTCTCTTAAAGGTCAGTATTAATTCAGAGTACTTTGTGTGATTCTGCTGTTTTTAAGAAGACAAAGATCTTGCTGAAGTCAGGAGGGCTGTTTTACTCTGCACTCCGAGACTACAGCACCTTAGGCAGCCCCCAGTATTGCTGTGGTATTTTTTGGGAGACCACTGAAAATGAAAGAAGGCATAAATAAGCAACTTTTTGACCAGGTTCCTGTAAACCAAAGAAGATACCTCTCTACTAATGTTTACTTAGAAAATATAATTTGCATATTCAGAGGGAAAAAGTAATTCTTGGCAACAGACAGGCGTATTTTTGTAATAGTTTCTGCCACAAATTTTTGCAAGCCATTAGCTGTGTATTAACTACTGGTATTAACTACTGTACAATATAAAAATCTTTATACATTTTATTTATATATATAAAATTTATAATAGAAAATGTCTATAAAATATATAAACATATATATGAGTGTATATATGCTCACACTGGGTACCTGTAGTGCTGTTGTGCAAACAGTTGTTACTTGTAATGTCGCCTGGAAATGTCAAGTAAATAGTAGCTGTTAAAATAAACAAAACTTTTGGAAACCTGTAGTTGGACAGATGTCTTGTTGACTGAGCAGCAGTGTTCTTGAGCTGTGCTGGGTCTCTGTTACTTGGCATTGATTGCTTTGTAATAGCTGCCTACAAAAGCACAGTAACTAATCCGTGTCTCCCCTTTGTACTTGAGAACTGCAGTGGATGATTGTTTTTAAAATTTCTGAAAAACATTGCAGGCAATTTCAGGTCAAGTTGGATGGAAACAAATCTGTCATTTTAAACTGAAACATACTATCTATTCTCCCCTTGCAAAAAGGTGCAACTTGATTAAGTTATAACTTTCAGAAATACTCTAGGCTGTACTGTTTCAGAAATTTTGGGGTATTGATTCCAACAATTTATTTTTTTTAAAATCTTAATATGCCTTTGCCACTATATTATTGAAGTGATGGCATAGATCATTTTCACCAGTGTTTGCAGAGTCAGATGGCTTTGCTGCATAGTAAAATGGATTTATTTGGTGGTTGCTGAGTTTTCTTTTTTTTTTTTCCCCTATAAGAACAGAGGCATAAAACATGTAAGGATGGAAATATCAAAACTTCAATGATAGCTGAAACATTTTACAGTTCTGGAAGTTTTGCTTATTTTTCCAAATAGTATTGAAGCTGCTCATCTTGTGTGCTTCCTGGAGGATATTTAGTTACACTCACTTTTCTGTGCAGTTGTCATGCAAAATTTAAGTGTGATAATATATTGTTTTGCTGTGATAGTGGTATTGGCAGTTAAATAAAAATAGTGTAATGATGATAATAGTAGGAAAATGGAATTAAAAAGGGAAAGGGAATTTAGCCTGAGGGAATGAATTAAGTGGGCCTTTTGAATAATAGAAGGAACATAATACGCCTTTTTGTTTACATAAGCTACATTTTATCTTGATACTGGTCAAATGCTGAAAGGATGTGAGGAAATTCGGGTATCAGCTCAGCTGCTGTTAATATCTGTGGGATGTTGAATGGGCAGGGAACTGCATCACCCTAAATTCCACTACAGCACTTGAGCATATTCCATTCTCTAACTTCTGTCCATTAGTTAATGCTTGTTTGTATTCAAAAGTTTTGTCTGTGGGATGCTGTTAACTGTGTAAACACACGATAGAGTAATTAATGGAATACTTGAAAAAATGTAAATCCTCTTATCAGCAGTAGTACAGAGCAAGTCTTTGGTGCAGTGGAGCAAAGACTGACATGGAGGGTAGGAAGGAATCCTTTTGTGCTGTCCTGCTTTCCACCATCCTCATGACTTGGCAGCTGCATTGTTCTGGGCCTTGATGTAGCGCTGCATCTGATAGCTGTGTCTGTGATTATCAGAAAAAATGTTGTCCTTAATGTAACTTTTAAAGATTTCTTATTAAGAAAATGATCTTGTGTAAGTTAAAGGTGGTTAACTGAAAGCTTGGGCTGCTCCTTGAAGAACAGATCATGATAAATGCCAAGTATGCCATCATGTCATTGGCAAAGTAAAAAGTTCAAAAAGATTTTACATGCCAAAGATGATTCTTTGCTTGTTAGAAGTACTATTTGGTTGTCTGTCGTACTAGTGTAGAAATACCTGATAGAGAGTACTCACGTCTGCTTGTGTCTTGCAGGAGCTGCTCACGTGCTGTGAAGAAGGTAAAGGTGAGATTAAGGATGGCCTGGAGGTGATGCTTAGTGTGCCAAAGCGAGCCAATGATGCCATGCACCTCAGCATGCTGGAAGGTAGGATTCAAAATGGCTTTCCAGTTCGGTCATATGCTGTACATTAACCTTGCTTAATAACTTTATATATTACTGTATGTTGAGAAGGTCTGAAAAATGTGAACGTTTTCTTATCTCTGTGTTTGTATTTTATATAACTTTTATCTGGAAATACATAAAATGCAAACTTACGTAGGAAAATTAATTGTGACAGACATCTGGTACAGTTTTTTAATTTTTTAAATGTTCTTTCTTCCTGATCTATAGCTCTGCCACTACAGATTTGAAAAATATGTAGGCTAGCAGAGTTTCCCACTACTCACCTAAAATGTAATAGGTGAGTGGTCAGATATGATGGCTTCGGCTGCATTTTCCAACCAGTATCCTTGCCGCCTTTATATGAGGCACGTAAGTGTATTAGAGGTGATTTTGCTGATTTATATATCAAATAATTGTCTCCAAGAAGTTTGTCGTTTTCACATCTGTTTGCTGCCTGTTCCATAACAGACTTCTGGTTGAAATGAAATGTATCTTCTGGCAGTAAAATGTTAGCTTAAGCCAATTTAGCCTGAGCCTTAGCCAGAACAGCATAATCATGTCCATGGCAGACAGTGGAGGTTGGATGTAATTGCTTCTATGTGCTTAGAACAACTTTCTGCCAGAATCTGTTTTATAGTTGGCACGTTATCATGTATGATGTTGCCATTATACATTTAGTAATAAAAGTGGTTTTCTTTGGATTTAATTTTTTTGAGATAAAAGCAAAGCCATCTTACCTTGCATTTGCTGAATAAAGACTTTAAGGTGCTTTTTAGTCGATATTCCTTTTCATCCTTTCTGACTTCTAGTAGTAAAACGCAGCTTGTAACGGAATTTCCAGTATCATGCAAGTTACTATAGAACTCATCTTGGTTTGACGTGTGATCCTTGATCACATGAATGCTTAAAATCACCTCTTTTCCCTGGTGTTAAATAATAATGATGTTGGTCAGTTTGTAGGATAAGTTCCAAATGCCTTGCTCAGGAGATGGTATTAGTATAAATGCTGACCAACTTTGGTAATAGTCTTTTAACAGTGGGAATGCGACTCTGGAGAATATCCTAATCTTTTACATAAGTTGGTTTTATAACAAATCATGAGCTTATTGTTGAGTCATCCAATGTTAGACCAATATAGTGAGTGAGCACATTTCCTCTTTATGTCTCTGGAAGATTTTGAATGAACATTCTGATGCAACTTGCCTCTGATGCGCTCCGTACTGTTGCCCTGTTTAGAACAGAAAGAACTGTTGTTTTCTCGAGAAGCATGCTGCTCTCTGTTCAGAGAATATTGGCAAGCTGTATCTATGTAAAGGGCAGTTTAACACCACTCAGAAGAGTATGGTAGACTAATTTCTGTTATCCTGCAACTCTAAAACTGTGTATTAAACTAGGAACAGAACACTGTACCACTACAATGGAGCTAAAATTATTGATATTCTCAATCTTCACCTTTGCAATTACGTCTCAAGATAAGTAATCCAGCTGCTATTTCTTCATTGTGGGTCAATACTGGAGTGACTCAATGGCAGGCTGATCACATGGCAACCACTCCAAGCTGCCAGTTTTTTTCATCCTCTGTTGGAATGTGTTTGTGTGCTCATTGCATACATGGTAGGGAAGATGTATCACCAGAAAAGGTGGCATTTGGGAGCTTGCCAGTGTCAGAACAACCTGATGTGCTCTTTGTGTTCTTGCAAGTTGCTTGCTTTCCACAGTGGCAGAAAGCTTGTAAAAGAAATAATTTTCATCAAGGAAGAGGTTACCAGAAGCTGACATAGACAGCTCTGTCATTTGTTGGTGAAATACTGCCAGAAGAGTTGATAAATTTGTTAACAGTTGGATCTCTAAATTTAGCTATAGACTTGAGCCACAGTTACATTTACTATATTGCAATGTTGAAATCAAGTCTTGTTTTTAGTATTGCTTCCTTGGAATCCCATCTTTGCGGGGATGGTGTATTTGGGGGGTGAAAAATCAGATCGCGTAATAAACAGAAGCTGTGTTTTTTAATTTCCTTGTATTATCAACTTATGGTGAACCTTTCTTCTCCCTGGGTTTTTTAGGCTTTGATGAAAATATAGAATCTCAGGGAGAGCTCATCCTTCAAGAATCCTTCCAAGTGTGGGACCCAAAAACTCTAATTCGAAAGGGAAGAGAGAGGCACCTTTTCCTTTTTGAGATGTCCTTGGTTTTCAGTAAAGAAGTAAAGGACTCCAGTGGAAGGAGCAAGTACATTTACAAGAGTAAACTGTTCGTAAGTATGGGAGAACAAGTGATCTTATTTAGAAAACTGCCTAGATTAGAGTGTGGCTAAACTCAGATGATTTAAATGAGCCTGAAGAACTTGAACAACTATTATAGTGCACTGAAAGAACAGCCTTGGAATGTGTAGACTAGCTCTTACAAGTTTGCTGCTTTGTCATGCTTTTGAGGAGAAAGAGTAGGATGAAAGCAACTACTGAAGGCTACGTGTCAATCTTGGTGTCTCAGGACAAAGGAAAATCAAGATTGGGCAGGACTCATTGTGTCCTAATTGTGTGTAATTACTGGTTATTTAAGGTTTGTTTGTATAAAGGAGAAGGATGGAAGGAGCGACAAGCTGCCTTCCTCTTGCTTGTTTACTATTGCTGTTGTAGTAATATTCATGTTAAGGATTCCTTTTGGTGGATATTCTACACATACTGCTCTGGAAAGGCAGGAACTCCTTGTTATGGAAAAGTTCATTCCAGAATGTCTACTGAGACTAGTAGTCTTACAACAATGATTTGTAAATATAGTGATAGCTCTTATTGTCTACTGAAAGGATGTAAAGATGGAAAAGTTTTTCTTCCCATTTAAAAAACAAATTTAAAAAAAAAAAATCCACTCTTTCTTCCCACATCTGTGGCATGTATGCTTTACAAAATGTGACCCTGGAATTCCTATTCTTACCTTTCTATCTCACTGGATGACTTGGGTGAGAGTTGTATTCACACTAATTTTAGGTAGCCTACTGAGAAGGCAGTCTGCCATGGCCTGCTCTGCATCCGTTGGAGGCAAGGTTATCTTTTCTACCAGACAGTTTAGAACAAGTACTTGAAATTATTTTACTGCTGAAAATCACACTTTTAAAGACATTATTCTTCTGTTGATAATACTGGCATATATTACTAAGTCTAGATGGTACAAATACTGAGTATCTTCTCCCTGCTTCAGCTCCTTTTCCTTCATTCTTTCCCCCTTCCCACCTCTGTGTCCAAACTGGTAAAGCGGGTTCGTTCAAAAAAACCTCTTCTTTTCTGTACCTAACTTTGCATATTCTGTCACTTCATTTCCAACACTTGCTTTCCTTCCTGATACAAGGTAATTAGCAGGTAACACAGCTGCAGCCATTTTGTTGATCATTCTTTCTTTGGTGCTTTCAAGAACTTGAAATACAAAAAACTTCTGGTGTACTGGAGAGTAACACTGGCTTCCAAGGCATTACATGGGAGGGGAGACAGAACTGGAAGATCAGTCCATAAGCTTGTCATGTCAGTTCCTCCAGCAGGAATTTAGTAATAGCATTGGGTCCTAGAGAAGCTGCTGGAAATCTTGAAGACTCTCGTTGTGCCTCATTTTTAAAATGCAAGCATTCTTTTTGTCTTCATGTTCTATTTGGCAAAATATCCTGTAGTGCAGCTTACTATTACAGCAATTCTTACAGTTTGATCTTTAGAAAAGACATTCCTACAGATGTTGAAGGCACACGTTTTGATTTGAGCTAAACATCTTTTTTGCACATTATCCGGTCTCCTACCTCTGGAAGGTGATTTTACTTTGGGCATGATGACTATCATGGTTTCCCCAGCACAGGATACTCAACATCATGACTTGTATTAGTGGAAGAATGTGTTAATAAACCCCTCTGGCAAGAGATAAAGTGTCCAAAAGTAAATGCTGAGGGAGGACTATGAGAACAAGGCAAGTAGGTGTTATTTTGCCAGAATACTCTCCCAGTCACCAGTAACTGGCCACTCAGGGGCTTCCTCTCCTGAATGTGGTTTCTATGCATTCAATAACCTGCAACGGATTTCTCTTCTGTGGACCTCATGCAGACTTTTAGCATCCAGTGTCCTTTGGCAAAGAGTTGTATTGCTTGACTATGTGTTGGGCAATGGCCAACCTCCCTGTGTTGGGTTTTGAACCTGCCTCACTCTCACTGGTTTTGCTTGATGCCTGCCAGTATTGAAAGGGGCAGTGAAGAACATGTGTCCGCTTCAACACTCCTTACTGTACAGACCTCTGCTGCATTGTCCCTCAGTTGTCCCTTGTAAAATTAATAACATTCACAAGTGTACCAAGGCTTCCAAATTTATGAGACTTTAAACAATAAACAACATTAAAATTTGTACTATCCCATGTATCCCATTCACACTTTGTATTGGGCAGTGCAATAGGGTATATTTCTTTGAATTACCTAATGTAATGTTGGATTAAGTATTTTACAAGCTTTTTAACACCCATAGGAGTTGTTGGTGAGTCAAGTTTAAAATGCATCACAGGCTTTTAAGTATTTAAATGAAGAAGAATCCATTTTACTAAGAAGAGATGACAAAGCTGAAGGGGTGGGTATGTTGGGTTGGGTTTTTTTTTAGGAAAAAGAACCAAAAAACCACCACCAAACAACAAAACAAGTTGGCATCCAAATGAGACAAGAAAAAAAATTACCTTTACTCAGGTACCATGTATCTAACATCTCTTGTAATGAACTGTATATGTGCTAGTGATGATGCATGTGAGGGGAAAAATACAGCTTCAAGTAATGTAAGAATGCTTAGCAGCTGTGTTTTGGAGTGAGGGATCTTGTACTTTGAGCTATATTTCTTAGTTTGTAATTTTTTTTGGAGCAGAGCCTGTATGAATTGTTTACTGGAAACCAGTCCACATGATTGAGATGTTGTTCCAGTTGGAAAGTGAAAACATTCTGGATGATAATTAGCTATTAAGGTCTGACATTAGAACATTCCCAAAGACTGAATGTTAATGTAGTCGTCCCACAAAATCCTCCAGGGAAACTGCATTTCTGAATTATTTCATCTGTTTCAGAGGGAAGGGAACACACTAGGAAAGGCTCCTTTGGCAGAAAAGAGATCAGAGTTTTACAAGACATCAAGAAAAGCATATCTAAGAGAAAACATAAAAATCAATAAGCAGTGAGTGTTCCCTGATGGAAATCAACAAGGAGAGAAGCCAACACTTATTTTTTACCAAGCACCTTTTTTTAGAGTTATAAGGCTTTTATTGTCAAGTCAAAAATATAAAATAAGCAATGTGGTATCCAGATTAGAACTGCTATTGTTTATTATTACTTTGCGGGAAAAACTGTTTAGTATGCACTTCTTCCTTTTTTGAAGAAGCCTCACCGCTGCCGCCAGAATAAAGGTTTCTCTCTAGCGTATAAGTTAGCCTTAGGCTTCTAAAAATCTTTTTAAATAGCAGAGCTTAATTATTTAGAATATTAGCATCCCTTTGTGGCTTCTGAGAAAAAAATATTTTGTCATCCTAACAATTTTTTCTTAATTCCAGACTTCTGAACTGGGTGTCACAGAACATGTAGAAGGAGATCCCTGCAAGTTTGCTCTATGGGTTGGAAGGACACCGACTTCAGACAACAAAATTGTTCTCAAGGTAATTTTAGCAGATTTACTTGTACAGTCTGTACTAAGCGTTGTAGTTATTGTTCATACTGGTTGGGAAGGCGACAAATGATGACTTTTCTGGCTTTGAGAGGGACAGCTGCTGACAGATAATTTTCCTTTGTGTGTAAAGTATGTGGTTTATATCTAACTCAGGTGGCTTGACAGCAGAGGGGAATCTGTGGTCTACTGAAGGATTAAACAAACTCGCTTTCACTAATCGGAGTAGAAAAAGGTTTGATCCTGTGGACTTCCATAGTTTGAAGACTTCAGCCACTAGCTGACAGAACAGCTGATATGCCACAGACAAATCATGGCATCAGTGTTACATTTCACACTCAAGTCATTGCTGCTTGTTGATGCTGTTTTTCATGGCCCATATTTTTATCAAAAGATTTTATGTCTTTCTGTCAGCTACAAGATTTTCTGAAGATCCTTGCCTTTGGATGAGAGTGCATGCAATGCCTATAAATTTTGGGTCTGGGGAAGTTTCAGGTGTCAGTAGTGTTCTTTTCCTAACTAGGATAATGACTAAATCCGTTTCTCCTGTGATTCTGGAGTGTAACCTGGGACCTACTGTTTTCAACTGGAGAACTTTTTTGTAGTACTAGATGCAGCTAACGGGTAATTTGATGTATTTTGAGGACCGTCTCAGCTTTGAAACTTTTCTTTTGTGTGTCTTAGCTATGTTAAGCTGAAAAAAAAGTTCATCTTCCCATTTACAGGTTAATACACCTACTATTAAACTTGTTTATGTTTTCACATATATTTTTTGTAATTACTCAGTAATGCCACTTAAAAATGGCCACCTGAATTTACATGTTGCCACTCAAATTTACATGTTTTCCTAGTGAATTACAAACTTAGAAGAGCTTACATTATTTTTCTGACAGAAGTCAGTGAGTGCAAGGAAATGAAATGTAACATCACTGAATAATACAATTTGTTCAGTCTCAATATTCCTGTAATTTCACACAGTGCTTTGCAGCCTGAAATGATCCTCTTAGAGTAGAGCAGTATCAGGGGTTTTGTTTAAGGGCTCTCTGCGTAAGATCACTTTAAGGTGTTCCTGTTCTCTTCTTTACTTAGAGCATAGGATATTTAGATAACTTGGAAAGTATATGAAGCTTTTCAACAATTTTGTTAATTTTTTTTTTTAATTTGTTTTTGAAGGTTGGAAACTAACGCTTCATTAGCTCATTAGTGTTATAAGTAAATGAAAACCTAAATAAAAGATTTAACAAAACTTTGCATTTGGTTTCTTTTCCTAAATGTTTTGTTTGTGAAAGAAAACAAAGATCTTTTTCCTAACTGTTCATCTGTTCCTGCAACTTTCTGCATCTCTTTAGAATCCCTGGTTATTATATATTTATAGTATATTAATTATTTATAATATATTCAAAGCCAATTATTTCTGGAGACAGCAATTAAGAGAAGTAGGAAGTTTATATGTAATTTTTTTAGAGCTGCAATAATGTTTATATTTAATAGCTTTTCAGGTGCCAGGGTTAAATTGGATTAAACAGTCAGATTACAGGTTGGGCAGCTGGATATCAAGTCTTTTCCAGGGTATCTCAAAAATATAGATGATACATTGCAGTCAGTTACTAAAATACGATCCCTGAATTAGCTTTCTGCTTCCAGGTATGTTTCAAGAGTAGGAAGAGTAATACATGAAATGTTCTGTGGAAGTATATGTGTTGCAGTATAAGTTAATTTTTCTGTCAGTGTTAGTAGATCATTATATAAAGTTAGAATTGACCTAAAACGTAGCATGGGTTTAAAATACCAATATTCAAGGTGTTATTACTGTAATTCTTTAAGTCAGTCCACCCTGTCTCACATGAGATGCATACATGGCTTTAGCCTTCAAGTTATGAAAGAGGAATCTGAATCTAAAATAAAACGTTTTTTCAATTAACTATATTAATAATGTTGAGAAGTGTAGTCTTGGTGATTCAAATAGGTTGAATTTCCTTTTCTCTGTTCAGATTTTCAAAAACTATTCACAAAGTCATTCATTATGCCTTCCTCTTTGTGTTTAACTGACTGTATGCGTGGATCTTCTCAGCTATAATAGTCCGTTGTGGGGGTTTTGTTTCTTTTGCATATCAAAGGCATCCAGTATAGAGAATAAACAGGACTGGATCAAACACATCCGGGAAGTGATACAAGAAAGGACCATTCATCTGAAAGGAGCATTGAAAGAGCCGATCCACATCCCCAAAACTGCACCAACAACAAAACAGAAAGGAAGAAGGTAAGTAGTATTTAAAATAATCAGAGATCTCTAAGTACACAACAGCACTCTTTCCTCTGTAGTGTTGAATTTCTAATGACTTTCAGTGAATTGGACAAAAGCAAGAGTCATTTTGGCCAGCTTCATCTTATAATTAATTTCCAATTTCCTGCAGTGCTAAGTTTGTTGAGATTTCTGCTCTGAACAGTCCCTGACTTGTGTACGTTCAGCCATTACAGAAGGCATTGGGAACTGCAGTACAGGATAGCTGTGCATTTTAGATTTTTAGATTTCTGCGTGTGTTATTCAGGTCTTTGGTTTCCTTTCACGGAGCTTAAAATGTGTGACTGAGTGTTCTGCTTGCTAGCTTTGGCTAAGTGGCTGTGCAAGTTTCTTGCTGTAGTTCTGGCTGCTTGGTTGTTGCCTTAATTCTACATGATGTAGACCTTAAGCAAACAAGTCTGTTCTGTTGAAATGTAGAACCAAGTATTAAGAGCTGAGCATTTGCTTTTTGCACCAGTTAGTTTGGCTGGTGTCTGTTGCTCCACTGTATAGGTGCCCCTTCTTTAGAGTTGCAAGTAGGGAAGTAACACTTTATAAACACAGTGCTAATATTGTCATGAAAATTTAATTATTTGCAGAGACGGCGAGGACCTGGACAGTCAGGGAGATGGTAGCAGTCAACCTGATACTATTTCAATTGCTTCACGAACCTCACAGAACACGCTAGACAGTGATAAGGTAAGTCTCCCAGGTGCTGCTCGGTTCTGAGAGTGAATGATTCATCCCTTAGTGTGAGCTAGAGCCCAAGATTAGTCCTTAGTACCTTCAGAGAGGAGGCGTGGAAATATTCAATCTCTTAAAAATAGCTGTATGCATTAGAAAAAATATCTTGATACCATGGAGGGGCAGGGGTGATTGTCTAAATATTAATAGGTCATGAAGGAATTATGTTTGTTCCAAACTGAAACCAATTTGGTCCTCTGTCTTCTGCAGTTTGTTCAAAGATTTGACCCAGTTTAAAAAGAAAGTTTTATGTTCCATAAAATTTGATACTCATGCACAGAACTTCTTTTGATGTCAGTCTCAGCCTTTCTGAAAGCATACCATCTGCTTTTTGTGTTAGCTTGGGGTTGGTGGTTGCCATGCAGTTACTTTTGTGAAGGAAAAACGCTACCCACTGTTCATGGGTTAGGGAGTAAGAGTGTTCGCTTTTTGCATGACAGCTGATGGAAATCACTGTATTAAAGAGGAGTAACCCACAACCCTATCATATGATGCTAGTGTTTCTTTTCCTCCTTGTCTGCCTATAGATTCTGGCTGGGTTATTCCATAAGGGTAACACAGCCAGAGTTTCTTATGGATGGAAGAAAGGCATCAGAGAAGCAACAATTCTTATGAAACGTGTGTATTACTTTGGAATTGAAAGAAGATTTCTGACAAGTGAGAAGTGTTAGGACCTTGGAGGGAAGCAAAGATGGATAATAGAAGTTTGTCAAACATAAGAATGAATAAAAACATAGAAGCTGCATAGCAAATTACTTGAAAATGTGGTTAGGGATTTCTGGTCTATTACCTTGGTGGGTACAATTGTTCTGAGCCGCCATTCAAACTATGCAGGTTTGAATACTGTCCAGTTATATTACAGGGCAGCTAAGTGAATAGGTTTTCAGAATAATATTTTGACCATTCCCATCACCATCTAAAAGAGTGTTTTCTGTATTCTTACATGTCACTTAAACTCTATGGTTAGATTTTGCATGTAAAGAAGAGGAAGACAGAAGGGATTCATAAAGTGCTTAGGGTTGCTCTTGTATTTGTCAAAAATAGCCTCTGTTTTGACCTTTTCCTTTGTACGTAGTTGATCTGTAGTTTTGGTGGTAGTTTCTTCTATGGATAGCTGTGAGAAAAATGGTTGTTTAGAGCAAAAAACTCATCTTTTGATGCCCCTTGTTTTGCTATTTTATTCTTTGCATTCTTACTTAGCTTACTTCAGTGATTTACAAAAATTGTGTTGTGTATACTGGCAAACAGTTTAGTTTGGGTTTTATGCGTCCCTAAGAGTTCAGGTAACCTATCTGACTCAAAAGTAAGACATGCTCTCCCTGATTTCCCTGATTGTTGACCGAGACATCAAGCTGTGTGCACACAGCCTGGCTGGATTGTGCTTCAATTCAAATGGACGTGATGCCATCCATCCCTGCCATGCACAACCATTCCCCCTCTTCAGTTGTTCGTGATGTACTGTTTACTGGGGAATAGCATAGACTGTCTCCTTCACGGTAGTATTTCATGCATCATGTGAGAATTGCTAAGAAAGTTGGCCAAGTGAAATGCCCTCGGGATTGTCTTCCAATCTGACGTAAGGAGGAGTCTTAACAACAACCTGTTCAACAGGATTTATAAGTTAAAAGAAGGAGGAATGGAGAATGCTTTTAAATATTTTCCTGACAAATTAAGTTTTAAATTTGGTTGGTGAATGTAGTATTGTTTTTAAAGTATTTTTGAGTTCTCATGTTACTATATAAAATTTTTGTTAGACTTCTCTTTGACAAGAAAAAACAACTAAAAACTGGGAGACTTCCTGGAAGTTACCTGTGCTATGTATTGTATGCCCAAGGAAGGAATTTTTAGAAGTGTGTGAATTAGCAGAGTAGATGTTTTTTAATGTTTCTATTATATGTTTTGGTCTGTTAAATACATTCAGGAGAGAAAATTTTAATCTGTTTAAAAATACAAAATAATAGTTATTAAGGAATAGTAACAGACAGAAGGCCGGTGAAATCTATAGATTATCTTAGCACTCTTGCTGAATCTGAAGTAATCTCTCACTTCGTATGTTGAAAATTCATTAGCTGTGGTCCATTTAGGGTTTAAAATTGACTCTGTTTTCTCAGCCTAGAAGCTTGAAGTATGTATGAATGTCTTAGATGGAGTAAAACAGTTTTGCGGATTTTAGGTGCTGTGCTGTTGATGTGGTTAGCCAGATGGAGAAGTGGAACTCCCCAGTCGAATTTGTTCCAAACTGAGCTTGGATTTGAAATTGAGAAATGTTAAAAACATCAAGTAATTTAAAATAGTGTTAATCAAGTGGTAAAAATGTTTAGCACTGTATCACTTATTCTTCTGTGGCTGAACATTTTCTATTCTTGTGTATCCACTATTGTGACTAAGAAAAGGCAACAAATACCAAACGTCATACTAATCAACAGCCAGGTAAAACTATTCTTTTATTTTCTCCAATTATACATTCAGACAGTTGATTATTTTAAAATAAATGTTTTGGTTAGAAGTGCTAGGATGCTACACAGGGAAAATATCAAGAACTAAATCATTTATTCAAAACTCAATACTCTTCTTCATCTGTTCAGAGATATACATTGAAAGAGCTAAAAATCCTTAGGTTTGGTATTAAGTGGTTGAGTATTGTCCAGATGAGCTTCTTTCATTGCATCCTGTTTTCTAACATAATTGGAAATGCCTTGACAACAGAGAATAACTTCATTATTAGCTTTTTTCATCTCCACCCTGGCTTTTCAGGCTAGAATTGTAACTTCTGATTGTTGGCTCCCCTATTGCATGTTGCTTTTTAGTAATAACTGGGATGATGCAATAGACCATATGTTTATAAAGCTGAGATCCTTCCCAGCTTCATGTCATCTGAAAAATATATTGGAAGGTAGAATTAGAATTCAGAATGGTCTTGGCAAATGGGAGAAATTAATTGGCAAAATACCATGCAATTTAATAGGAAGACATTTGAGATAATGTGAATAGGTGGAAATAGTTAACCACTAATGAAAACAATGAGAGTATTGAACAGTTTTTGAGAAGATGATTTAGAAGCTTATAGAGGCTCACAAGCTGTTTATTATTTTAACAGTGTGATGCAATTGGGGGGGTGGGGTGGAGCAGCCCTAGATTGGCTTGTAGAAACAGGGTGCTGAGCTGCAGGACACAAAGTCCTCATTCTTACTCAGCACTCGTAAGGCTCTGCATCCCGTTTTGAGTACAGAATTTTAATGAATTAGTGGCCCATTGGAAGAGTTCCAGGAGAAAGAAGGAAAAAAAAAAGTCTACCAAATATAATTTACAAGGCAAGATAAAGAGTTGGGAGTAATGACCCTAAAGAAAAAAGGCAGAAGGAAGGATTTCAGGTCTTCAAGTGTGCAAAAAGCTACCACGCAGAGTTACAGAATGGTCTTTTACCCATATTTTCAGTGGATGAGATGAGATTAAAGGACTTATCTTTAATAAAAGATTGCAATTTTTTTTTTTTATGGGTATGAAAATGCGAAGCCGTAGAGCAGAGTAATGGTGAAGGCTGGGGAATCTCCGTAACAGGAAATCTTTGAGAACAGTTTGAATAAATGTTAATTGTGATTCACATAGATGTAGTTGATCATGCTTTAGAGGAAGAGAAAGAAATAGACTAGGTAACCTAGGATCCCTCTCTAGCCTTTTTTTAGACTCATAGGGTGTATCTTGGTATTGCAAGACATGCTAAATACCTACACAGCACTTACCCATCGTGTAGTATTGGAAGGTATAATGGAGTCCAGAGTGAAATTTTTTGCGAGGGAGTTTTCTACTCCATCAAAGCATCTCAGTTTTCTGAATGAGTGCTCTTATTGTATCCTTCTCAGTAAATATTTTGCCCTTTACCTTTTGCAGCATTCCTTCCATTCACCTTCGGTAGCTGTGTAGCCAGCGTTTTACATGGCTAACAAATAAAAGAGATGACACTTGGCCCATTCATTCCACCTTTCAACAGTTCCTAGCCTCAAAGCTTGATCTGATTTTAATGTTATCTTTTGAACTTGACCCAATGCATAGGAAATGAAATGGGGAGGCTGAAGGAAGCAGTGTAAGTCTGATAGGTTGTATTAAGTGAGCTGGTGGAAACAGGAAATAATCCAAACTACTGTCTTGGTAGCTGAGCAGATGAGAGGCTTTTAGAAGAAGAGCTGTCATAGAGTGTTATCCTAAATAGTACGAATCCTGCTAGCTGCTCTGGGTGGTCAGTGGAGCAATATTTTATTTTTAACAAATTGTCCTTTGTGCCCAGCTGGTAACACTTTGTACTGCTTCTATGTGAAGTTGTGTTTCATTCTCATGCTTCTTTAAGCTTGTGTGTAGTACTTTGGAACACAGAAAAAGGACTGAAGCAGCAGGAGACAACCAAGTATTTAGTTCTGCCAGCTGAGACCGCAGAAGAGAAAAGGCTCCCATCAGTAGAAAAAATGCTAGTGAAAAACCAGACATGGCTCTGAGTATATGCCTCTTTTCAGAGTCAGAAACCAAGTCTGGGCAGCTACCTGGTCAAAGCAAAATACTCCTTGAGACAGAACTTTGGTGTGTCTCCCATTTCTTTCCTCCCACAGTGCACTTGTTTCCATTTTAAAAGGGGATTAAAGATTTTCATGCTTGAAATAACTGAGAAATCTTATTAGCTGCTCTCTTTCCTTTCTTTTCTCCTCAATGTAAAATTACCATGGGACAGTAAATTTAATTTGCAGTCCTGAGAGGAGGTTATATGGCCTGATGTAAAGGCTCTTGTACGTGGCAAAACTCTTGTCACTGGTGATCTTTCCAGATACTGGTGGCAGGTGAGTTCTTGGTGTGATGTCTCTGACTTCAGCAAACCTGTGCTAAGAGTGTATTCAGCCTGTGTGTGTGTGTGTGTTACGGTTTGTTTTTTTCTCTCTACAAGTGACAGTGATTAAAAGGCCCCAGAGAGATGAACATGGATGGTTAACATTAATTTCAGCAACAGCAAGACACTGTGTTCCATGATAAGCTGTTTAATTAAACCTTGCGCCTTTTTTAATCTGTGGTTCTATTTCTGTCTGGCTTTTGTTTCTCATCTTGCCTCTGTCTTTCCAGTTTCCATGTTTCAGACATAGCCTCATTTATTTTTATCACGCATGATTAATTCAGTTTACATAAAGGGTTTCTTGAGAAGGATGGATAAAATATATAAAGCCCTTGTTCAGCCTAAATTTGGATTTAGATGGTTTGTAACTCTTTTCAGTGCAAGTCAGTCTCCCAGTTCTGCTGTGCCTCTTGCTCTTCCCTCCAGCTAGCCCCGAGAGCCTTGCCAAAGCTGTCCAACAACAGCTGTTGAGCAATGCGCTTAATCACAGACACTCCTTGCTGTCCAACTGCATTTAATCAGTGCAAAAGATGAAACTGTTTTCAGAAAGTGTGTTACAGAGAGAAAACGAGCAATGAAACAAAGAGGGAAGCAGCATTTCCTAACCATAACCTCTGTGGGAAGAGAGAAGGGTTGTTATCCCAAAGGAGGGGAAAATTGGTAAATGCTTTTCTGGTCAGTTCTCCATGATGACGTGGATCCATGCTGGGTAGAGAACATCATTGTTTTCGGTGTATTAGGCAGCAGTGGAGAAGTCTTGCACTAAGTTGCATTTAACAGCATTACGCCATGTTTGAGGATGGTGTAGAGCTAACAAATGCACGTGGGAAGTGTCTTACACACTGAGCTGAAATGTGATTGAATATTGAATTTTGGTGGAATACTGATCAGCTAGGATATCGGATTCCCACAGAGACTGAAAGACTGGGATTTTTTTGTACTTTAATAGTTTCTGACGTAGCCACTGACAGCCTTTGTTCGCTTTCTCCTTTAGCTTAATACTATATAAAATACTTAGTGAACACAAAATCTGAGATTTTTTTTTTTTTATTAGGGGAAGGAGAAGAAATAACCTCTATATTAAACCCAAAACCATGTCACCATTGCACCAGTCGCAAAGTATATTTTAATCTCTATGTGTAGGAAGTGAAGGGTCAGGAAAGCACCAAAGCTATGCTCCTGTAGGTATTTAAGAGAAAACACAAGGACTAGATG
>KZ505649.1:932038-954242 GCA_002844005.1 Limosa lapponica baueri | reverse complement strand
AGTGTCGCAGTGAAGCAGCCTGAACTATAGAAGTATTCACACACAAAAAGCTGAAGTAGCCTGGAACGCCATTGCCATATGGAAGGAGAAGAAATTCCCAGGCTGTTTGCTTAAGTTGGATGGGTGCTCTGACGCTGAGCAATCTTGGTAACTTTGCAAAGTTCTGATAATAATTTTCATTTCACATCAAAGCAGATGCAAAAAATCAAAGAGAGGAAACTTAAGCTTAGGCAAAGTAATTCTATTGAAGTGTTTCAAAGAGGGGGGAGGAAAATCCTGAGCTTGCATGCTTTTAATTCAAGTTTGTGTGTTTCTATTTGGGGAATTAGCAAAAATGTCAAAGTTGTAAGCCCGCGTGGATTTTGCATGAAATAGTTAGGTATTTGGGAAATTTATGTGAAGAACTTTCTGCTGATTTTTATGAATGGTGTATCCTGGATGATTTTGTGACCCGTGTATGTAAAGAGTAAACTGTGAGTGGTGTGGAGATAAGGCAGTAAACTCATTCAAAAGAAGGTCCCTCTTTCTGCCTTGAATTTGCAAGGTAACAAAGCTCATGAGTGACTCTATTTAGTAATAGCTGGGGTTTTGTTGCCAATTATCACCCATAAAATACATTCTGAAGCGACTGCTACTTCAGCTTTCGGGATAAGGAGCAGTCTAGCCAGAAAAACCACTTAAATCCTCCGCCCAGCACTGTCACAACCAGTGTGCTTTAAACATAGGCAGAGACAAGCAGAGTTAAAAATCTGTTCTAAAATGCCAGAACTGCCTGATTTTGAAATGATCTCTTCTTGATGTGGAAAGTCCCAGAAGCTCACTATCTCATCCCAAATACGAATCCTGCCAGGAATCCTAAATAGGTAATGGTGCGTGACGGATGGTTGGATAACGAGCATTCATCTGGCTTCTCCTTCTTGTTTTTTCCCCTCACAGTTGTCTGGTGGGTGCGAGCTGACGGTGGTAATCCACGACTTCACCGCCTGCAACAGTAATGAGCTGACAATCCGCCGTGGGCAGACAGTGGAGGTCCTGGAGAGGCCCCATGACAAGCCTGACTGGTGTCTGGTTCGAACCACAGATCGGTCCCCAGCTGCAGAAGGCCTGGTCCCCTGCGGGTCCCTCTGCATCGCTCACTCTCGCAGTAGTATGGAGATGGAGGGGATTTTTAACCACAAAGGTAAGAAGTGATAGGAACAAAGTCTAGTCGTCAGCAGCGCGAGTTTTGGATAATGGTGAGTACTGTGCAAATGGGAACTCTGGTGTTCTTGCACAGTTTTCGTTTCTAGTTTTTAATTAGATAAAACACAATGCTTTTAGCAACCTGCAGCCACACTGTCTATTCCAAAATAAGCAGTTGGCAATTCTCAGTGTTAAGTGAAAATGTGGCTGAAGACAGGGAAGAGATTTAAGCCAATTATGTCTTGGTGAACAGAGTTATATATCATGCTAGATCAAGCTGTGATGATAGGAAAATCTATACCGGTCGTGTGCTGAAAGGGGGGAGGGAAGAAAATCTCCAGCATGCATTATCAATGGCTCCTGAGAAACCCTGCAGTAAGAAATCATAGCATAAGGCTCAGCGATGGAAAAGGTAAATACGCATCCATATGCCCTGGCACAGAAATTGGCTATTTGGACTTCTGTATTTTATTTAACTGAATTTCCTGGAATAGCAGTGGCACACTCATCCCTTTTTCCCAGAGCAGCTCTTTACTTCATTTTTTCAGAAAGAATGTGCCCCTGAAGGGTGCAAGAGAAATCTGATAATTTTTTGAAAGTTTTTAAACTTTTGATGTACTGTAGTCCTTCATAAACTCCCTGGGCTCACAGAGTAGGTTTTTATTAGAGAAAATGCTTGATTGCTTGCTTCATTTAAAACTGCTTGAGTTTGCAGCTTGTGAGCAGAACGCAATGTGAATTAAAAAAAAAAAACCACCAGAAAAACAGTTCATTAGAAGGTGTTTCATCACATGCTGGGGGAAAGATGTGTTTCAAAAAGTTTGTTATTGCAAGTAACAAGATTAGCAGGAAAGTGGTGTTGGGGAAAACTTGTTTTCCAAAACACAACATTCTGGTTTTGGAGAGTTTTCCATAAATATAACCACAATTTTTTCAATTGTTCAGTCCATTCCAGTTATCACATTACAATTTTTCTCATTTTTTTAAGACACTGCGTAAATATGCTTGGCTAAAAGAGAAGAGAGTTTGTGTTTCTTACATGAGGATCATGCACAGCAGGAACTTCCTGAATGCAGGGGGATGGGGGATGGGGGGAGAGGCTGCAGGGTAGAGCTGTATAGTTGGAATACGTTTTTGTCCTCTTGTGTCCTGTTACAATTTGGATAGAGAATGTTCGCAGTTGTTCTGATGATAAAAATGGAAACTGTAGTTAGGTATCAATTGAAACTTTTTTTCCTTTTACTAGGGGGTGAAATCATGGAAATGTCAATAGGATTTTTTAATATTTTTTTTAAACAACACTCACAGAATTGGTAAATCCCATTTCCTTTGGAGCTAGGGGACTTCACTTTTGAATGCAGGATTTTATTAGGAGAGGCAGATTGTACTGGACAATATAAGTTATATGAAGAACATTGAGCCTGTCAGACTCCTGAGGGAGAGACGGAGCTGGTTTTGTCTTTGAGAGGTTATTATTAATCAGATCAGTGAACATAACCTGTATTGCTTTTTTTCCTTTAGTGCTTCTTTGGAGAAAATGAGGCAGAGCATTGTAAAGTTACTTTAGTTTCTGTTTGATATATTGCTTTGAAACAAAAAGCATTAATTAATTATATTAATCATGGAGACTGAAGAAGAAAAGGCCATTGCATCAGTGAGCATGATTTGCAGGGTTGAGTGCAGCCTCAGAAGTGACTTCTGTCTCTGCCTCCGCCACGGGCTTCCTTTGGGAGGTCATGGCATGCCATCTAAACCCCAGCTGATAAGAAGCAGCTGCTAACTGTTTATTCCCACATTAATGGGTGTCAGGCTTTAGGAGCTGGATGTTTGATTTCTGAAGTTTCTTCTGTGTGTGACTGTGACTGAAGTCAGTGTGAACTGCCTTGAACATGCAAACTATTATATAATGTTAAGTAGTCTGAGGAGGAAAAAAAAATAATCAAAAGACCAAACAACTTTGGGTACTTGAAACCACTGGATATGTTTGACTTCAGTCTCTAACTCAACTTTCTATTGCTTGAAAGAGGTTGATAGTGTTTGTTTCACAGAATGATTATAAAAATTAAGCAAAATTAGTGGAGTGTTTTATTTCCCCCCCCCGTAGTGAAAAGTACCTCAGACAATCCCACAAAGCAATTGTTCATTTCCAAGTGCTGTGTTTGATTAAAGATCTTTAAATAAGGCATTGGGGAGTATGCTAATCAGAAGAATGGAAAAACAATTAAAGATCTTCTCAGAATTGTTCATTGTGAGCATTGGTTGAGGTATGAATTCCTAAAAAACAAAACAAAAAACACAATGCTCAGAATAATAACAATAATAACAAGAATAATAACAATAATAACAATAACAAAATAACAATAATAACAAATAACAAGTGAATGACTTGGATAATTTGAGGCACTCTATGTACTTGGGTGGACAGCTTTCAAATGTTGTATTTCCTAGATTTCTAGTGCTCAGTTCTGCAACTTCAGTCTTTTTACTGTTTTTTTTTCTGTATTAACTTTTTTTTTAACCATAATTCAGTAAAACTTTCAGAGTTTTCGAATGATTCAACAAATTAGGATATTGCCCTCTGGAGTTTTTAGGTCTGAAAATACATGTCGTGTCAGGCTTGCAGTGTGAGCATCAGGTCTGAATGAATAATTCTGTACAGTTCATAGGGTAAGCCATGTGCAGGAGACACGAGTTTGGAATTTGTGTATGTCTGGCATCGCAAGCTGTTTTGAGAGGCTCAGGGAAAGAGAGGTTTTATGTAATTCCAAAGGAAAAAGAGAGGTGATCACCATCAGAAATGGTGGGGGTGGCTGCTTGGGTGTTGAGTATTTAGCCTGTACAAATGGCTTATTGAAGTGAAGAGTTTTGCACTCCTTCCAGTATCTATGTGCCCTACAATTTTGATCTTTTCAACAGTATTTATCAATACCGTCTGCAAGCAAGTTGGAAGGCCACAGCATATCAGGTGAAGTCAGCTTCAAAACTGTGAAATGGCGAAAATCTTTTAATTTACAGCTGGTTCTTAAGTTGTATAAAACCACATTTCATCGCTGAGTACAGAAATGCTGGATGATATTTAATGCCTTAAATAATCTGAAATTACTATCCAAAGTAGGGTATCATGAAAGATTTTTGAAGCAGAAAGTATGTTCAGTGAAGCCTAGTTCTGACAGCTGATCTTGGTCATTCCTTGTCTGTCCATATATATCTGTCAACCATGAAAGGTAATGTTGTTTTATTCTTATGTTAGGAGGCAGCCCCAAAAGTGACCCTCATCACTTGCCTAAAAGTGTAGGTGTTACTTATCCTCTAAGAATATGTATTATTTTAAATATCTAATCAGTATGAATAGGTAAAAACATTAATGCATATACAGTATCTTCAGTATCTAAAATTTTATAGTAGTTAAGATAACAAGCATTTTCTTAAGACTATGGGGAAAGCATTACACAGAAAAAAAAGACATTCACTAGGTGGATAGTCATTTAGGGGGAGGGTTGATTACAGGTTCCAGACCTCTTGCTCACCCTGCTGGATATCAAATCTATTTTTGTAAGTTATTTGGGTCATTTAATCAATTTGACATGCAGTTTACAGATGAGTACATTTTTAAAAATCTAAATCCCTTTTATAATGGGGAAAAAAGACAAACAAGTGGGAAGTGAAGAGGTTGAATAACAGTTGGTGCACTCTACAAAAAATAAATTGCTAGCTTTGGAAGAACATGTTTTTCACAAGTAATACATAAGGCAACAATTTTTTTTGCGATGATTCCCCACATGTTATTGGGGGTGTGGGAGAAAGAATGTTCCTGTTCTATTTGGTGCTTCTCTCTCTTTTTTTTTTTATTTTTTTTTTAACAAGGGTTTATTTTCATTCTGTGGTACATCCTTTTTGTGTGTGTAGTACTCTTTCCTTTGCAGGGCATTTACACAGCCACAGAGTTCTGGGTAAAGGACGGGGCACAGGATTCCGTATAACAAAATTGAACTTGTAAGCTTCGAATAATTGGCAGATATTTAAAATTGTTTGGGAATATCCTGCCTATTTAGATCACAAGTTCACTGCCTTTTCCAGCTTTGAGTGCTTCTGAAGTCTGAAAAATTTGTGATAGTTGATAGCCCATCATGTCGCTTCTGTAGATGCTACTGTTTGGAGAGCTACAAAGGCTACAATAATGCTTGTAATTACATGTTTTTATAAGTTATGGTGTTTTTTGGGACGACGTCTAACTGCCAAATTGTGTTACTGTCTGTTTGTTCAAAACTTGGCCACAGAGCTCTTTTGTTTACCTGGAGTATGATGTCTGCCCGTTTTATACGTTCCTGTAATCCAGGTATGTTTATAGGGTTGTTCAGATCTGAAAGGCAGGTGATGTTTTCGTAACAGAGTGACATACCGTGCGCCACTGCAAGATTGAATACTGGCCTTTGATTTTGCTCTCAGGATACTGTCCTGACTGCTGCTATAAACAGGAAAATGTTATTTCAGCAGTCTTTTTTTCTTTTTTTTCCCCAACTGTAGTATCTCTCAAAGAATCTAGTATAATAAAGAGGAGTGAATGGTTGAATGGCTGACATTTTCCAAGACAAGGTTGACAAATTTGTTTAAAGAGCTGTGTAATAAGCCCTTTAATACACCTGCAAGATGGGAAGGAGTGGTGTAGGGCAGGTGTTGCGGGTGTCAGAGCTCTTCTTGAATTGGTATGGGAACTTCCTATTCAGGAATTAAGAAAAATAGCCCAGGTGATTTAGTGATATTTCCCCAGAAAAGAGAAATATTTTATAGTTGAGGCCACAAAATAGGATAAAACAATGTCTTGAATTTGTTACATCAAGTAAGCTTGCTCTCACACAACCGGAGACCTATTGAGAATATTAGTTTTAGATGAAAGGGGAGGGGGAGAGAGTAAAAGTAAAATGTCTCACATATGATTGAGAGCTTTGAAAGCTGGTTGAGAAATTGAGTGTTTCCATGTTGAGTCCAAATACTGTTACGTAGGAAGAGGAAGCTCTGGATAGCAGCAGCAGAATTAGATCAAGTAAAATGGGAATCCAGTTTGAATAATTGAAGAAGGACTCTCTGTTCATAGTGGAAGAAAAGAAGGATGACTTGGGCAGCAATTGTTTGCTTACAAGCAGGAGGAGGCTGTAGAAGGGGAGGATTTGCTGTTTTGAGACTGCAAGCAAGGGAAGCATGGGCCATGTGTAAGGAAAAAGGATCCCCACCCATGGCTCAGAGCCAAAGCGCTGCCTCTGAGACTGTCTGACAGGGTTTGCAGCTGCAGGAAATGAGTTACAGCCCAAGCCAGCAGGGAAAGTAACTCCTAATGATGAGTAGGTACCGTACTCTCTTTGCCTTGTTGCCCTGGGGCCATGTGGCAAAAGGTGAGGACTGTAGTTTCCAGGGCACCGTACAGAAAGGGATCTGCTTCTGCTACACAGCTGGACACGATCACGTGCGGAAAGTGATATGGAGGAGTATGTTGTTGTTGTTGTTGTACAAAACACTAAATGTTAGTCTAAAAATTCTGTTTCTTGCTGAATCAATTACCTCCTCATAAAAATTTCCAAATAACAGGCTGCCCATCCAGATAACCAGCTGATAGAAAGTCTTATGAGGGGCTTATGGGAGGCAAAGCCAAGCAGTCAGTTGGATTTCACACTCCGCTAGTCTAAATTAGCAAAAAATTGCAAAAGCTGTGTTGCACTGTCAGTTCAACTTATCAGGCAGACTTGAGCTTGAACAGAGTGCAGGCATTTTAATAGCTGAAGTTCAACTTCACAATTATCGGTTGTTTTGAAAGCCTAATAAATCATAAATTTCCATGTAATCACAAATATTTTGCCAAAAAGCATTACTAGTCTAACAGTGGCAAAGATAGTTTGAATTTAGGTTTTGTGTGCGTGTGCGTGTGTGGTTTTTCAAATGCGTTCTCATGATTTAGTCCAGGTAAATAAAATAGCTGCAGTATAAAGTAAAACAAGAAATCTCTATCCTGACTTTCCCATCTTGTGGTTTTAGTTGAGTTTGCAGTTAAAAACATGGTTTGAGCATAAGTAAACTTAAATAAAATGCCAGCAATTGACTGTGGTCCATTAGATCATAATCTTTGCATTGAGCTTTATAGCCAAGCTGTATCAGATGGTCAGAGGTAATAGCCAAATTCTAATTCAGCCTTGAATAAACAGTAAAGTCTGTATAAATTGCTTCCTTGGAGTTGTGCAGTCCTAAACTAGATAAGGAGATTCAATGAATCTCACAATTTGAATTTCTAGAAGAGTTGTCTCTAAATCAAGTTTATATGTGCTCTGAAACATCATAGGACTGGTTTCTGCATAAACTTGCCTTTAACTGCTGTACTATTCTTTTTATCATAACCCAGCCCAGGAAGATCTGTCAGATATATCTGTATTTCCCATGCTGGCTCTATTTGTGGGCATAAGCACGTAGTTAATTTGTCTCTGGAATTTTTGTACATAGGTAATGAAAGCTTTTTTTCCCTGCTTGGGAGCTCAGTATTACAGAAGAAATTTTATAATACTGGTTTGAATGTACTTTTGGTCTAGACAGCTGCCAAATATATTTCTCTTGTATCGTAGTTGGAAAGGAAATCAGTGTGTAAAAAAGTATCTGCTTCAGAACAGATGTATTTGCACAGCTGATCTTTGGGAGGTAGAAGGTGGATATAAACCAGCAATTCTGATGGCTTTAGATTTCCCAAGAGAGTTGTTATTTTGTTTGCAATTAGCCTTTCTCTGACAGCAGTTTCTTTTTCTAACCAGGGTATTGAGGCAGAACAGAGTATAAACTAAAATCATGTCCTGCAAATGTTGTTCATATGTTGCTATTGAAAAAAAAAACATCCTGGAGTGGTGTTTATTTTCCTTCACTGCCTCTCTCCAGGTGCAACAAACTATTGAGAAATTTGTTTCAATGTTGAGAATTACTTGTTGAGAGTGTCTTTGTTACTCATATTTTGCTTTGGATTAAGTAAATGTTCAGCGCTGATACTCTGAAGAGCACCTGAGAGCAACTCAAAGAATTTCTCTTCCATGTCAATGAGTAAGTAGCTTGGCAGGGCAGTGAGGGACAGAAAGAGTGGGTTGGGGACGCCTGTTTGGACAGGAGAGTGTTCCTAGAGACATGGAGTTGCCGTAGCTCTGTGGTAACTGCCTTGTTCATGACAGACGACGAGCTATTGGTGTATATATTTCTGCAGCTGGGGTGGCTGTTCATTTCCAAGAACCATCTGGGAAATTTTACCTGATGCATTTTCTTTCTGTCACAGAACTGTGTAATATTGACAGTGTCCATAAGGTCTTCTGTTCTTTTTCCAACTCTAGTTTTCTGGCACTTTGGCTGCAGTGGCTCATATTCTTAAACTTGGTATTGGGAGGAGTATTTATGCATTTTGTGTTTGGTGAAGAGAAGAAAATTGTTGAGAACAGGCTAAAGACAATGTTGTTGTGCACCTTTCACGACATCATCACATTACATCATATCATATCATCTGTTGTCATCACTACCTGCAGATGGAAATAGCAGGATTTAGCATTCCACTGACTTCCTCCAGTTCTGTTTTTCTGAGGAGGCTGCTGAAAGTCTGTGTCCCACTGATTTCATTTCACTTTTCCTGCAATCAAATAGTAAAATATTAGTCTCATTATGCATATTAAACCAGAAATGTTGCATTACTGTTAACACAACTCTGTCAGAAGCTCTTCAACAGATGCACTTGACATCTCTTAAGTTGCTGGCATTGGTTTCAAGTCACCACATCATTATGTAATGTTTTGCTACTATTTTGAGTGTATATTCATTGATATAGGTATATGTCCAACTGGGGACATGCTTGTGTTTTCTCCTAGCTTTTGGTTGAGTACAAATAGCAAGACATTTTTCTCTATTGGGGACCACTATTGAACTTAAATTAATCATTCTCTAACATGGAAGTTACGCAAATAAGTGCGGGAGTTCATAGCAAACTGTGTAAAAGAGGCTGTTGTGATAAGTGAATAGCATCATAAAAACATTTCATGAGCCCAGGAAAAGTTCTTTGAGTACACTTTTCAGAAATTTGCAGTGTGCATTTTTTCAGATGGATGTATAATGGTTAACCCGTATAGCAAGAGAAGGCATTTATATAACTGACATGCAGGCATAATAGTAAAGGCTGTCTTAGGTAAGCTTGTCATCAAGTTGTCCTTGATGACCAGAATCCTGTAGTCATTTTCCTTGTGCTCATAAACCAGCTGTGTCCAACCCACTGTATCTTAACCATTAACAGTACAGCAGAAATAGTCCCTGTTACAAGGAGCGGTTAAAAGTGTGTCAGGTTTTCAAGAACAGACTGGACAAACCCCAGATTATCTGGACTGATCTCATAACTGACCGATCCTTTTGAGAGAAGTTTGGGACTATACGGATTTTTGAGGCCCCTTTCAGCTTGAGTTATCCTGTGACCCTATGCTAAAAGTTAGAATTGCCAGTATGGACTTGTTATGTTCTAAGTGTTTCCTGGAGTCTTGAACCCCCCTCAGCGTCTGTGGGGATATCAGAAATGCTTAAGATTTTCCTCCAAAATATATTCATTCCATGTAAGAAATGGAAAGGAATCATGAAAGGTATTTCTACTTATGAAACACTCTGGTTATTCTTGCTGCAGTGTGCTGGGTATGATCACAGCCTTATTAGGCCTATGTTCATCTGTTAATATAAGCTTTGAAGTATCACTTATGGAGATTCCTTAAACACAGAGTCTAGGGAAATCTAGTTGCATGTAAGAACCTGCAAATATGCTGAAGGAAGGAAAGCTGCTAGGGAAGCCACCTGGAAAGAGGTAATAGTAAAGCTGAATGGTCATCTCTTGCTCTCTACAGAAAAGCTGAAGGGACATGGAAGTAAATGGGGTCGTCAAGGTCAAAGTTCAAGATGTTGCTTTTCCCCATATAAATAATGAGAGGGTTCTTGGAAATGTTAAATGTAGAAAATTTGTAAACATGAAAAAGATCATCAGAGAGAATGAGAGAGAAAGCAGGGCTCACGAGCAAAAAAGTATATTGAGAGGTTTTTAAAAGAGAAGCAACCAAAACCAAACCCAAAAGACTGAAGACTGGTTGACTGGATTGAATTATGTTTTAGGCAATATTAAACAGAAAAGCTTGATTGGTGAAAACCACCAAATCATTAACCACATATCTTAAAATTTTTTTGTCAGTAGCTAATCTATTTTAAGGAGTTTATTTACCATGGTTTGACTTGATTGTTGCTCTGTCCCAGTGTGGTTTGTGTTCAATTTTCTCATTGTCACAGGGGTAAAAAAAAAAAAAAGGCAATAAAACACACACACTCTAAATGCTAGTTGATTTAGCAGAACAGGCTTAGGTGTGATTGTCCTAAAGACTAAATGCAGGGCTAAACGCAGTTGTACCAGAATCAGTTTGGAAAGAACTGACTCAGAGCTCTGGTTAGAGAGTCATATCTAAAGAAAAGGTGCTTACAGCAGATTGTACCCTGGAGGTATGTGCTGAGTTTTCTTTGTGTCCTGGCTGCTTGCTTAAGTGAAAGCCCAGGCTATGGGAGCCAGTGCTCACTCACATCATCTTCATAAAACTATGCTGAGATTACAGCCCTCAGAACTGGAGTAAATTAAATTTTACTATCTTCTTTTGCTGTTTGCCTTACTCTATTGAAGCTGTTGAGGTGATGTCAAGCATTTACTCTTCTGTAATTATTTTTATTTGAAAATAAGTATTTTATCTATTTTGAGAGTTTCATCTTTCATGTAGAAGCATTTTATTAGTTTTATAAAGCAAAATGCCATTCTAAATTGCAGAAGAAGGTAGCACTATTTCGTCAGATTGTAAGCTTTTGAAAGTAATATTACCTTTTGGAAAAGTTTAAATTCTTAGGAATACTAACCTCATATTTTTGTCAGCAAGAGACATGCGTATTAGGATGTAGAGTCTGTTTAGGTCTTTTTGTGTGATTTGGGAAGTTAACATTATTACCAATCTAAAATTTCTACCATGAAGGCATGATTTGTTCAGGAGGATCTAACTGGGAAAGGAGAATGTGCAAAAACTTTGTGGCCATTAAAAAAATCTCTTGTACCTAAGTTTTAATTGCTGTCCTAAAGAAGCATCGTTGTCATAACTGAGTGAAGTTGCTTTCTGAACTATCTAAAGCATAGAACTACAGTGGCTATTTCATAACTGGATTTTCACAATTCTAGTAAGTGGTGATGTGATTTGTTCAATTTTGTGAACTGAGCAACCATGTTCATGTTTTGGTTCAGAGCTAACTTTCTTTTAGATGGCTGTAAATCATGTACAGTGTAGCCTAAACAGAAATGTCTTACCTTTTTCAGGACTGAATCATTCTACATCTAAAATTCAGAGTAGATATTAAAAATGTTAATTACAATGCAGAAACACACATATTTGCAGAATTGTTTGGCAGTATGCGTTTTCTAGTGTTCCTGTGTTATAACATCTGAAAGGCAGTGTAGAATAATCCCCTGTCCTGTGGATTTTTTGCTCCCATCTTTCTCTTCTCCCTATGGCATAGCTAGCCTCCAAATATACTTAAGTCTATTTAGTAATAAATCTGTGTTTATAATTTACAAAAATACAGCATGTGAAATCCAGGCTCAGAGAGAGAAAATGCCCATTTCTAATTTTGCTCCCCTGTTAGATGTGGTGCAGGGCAATTGCAGAAGTTGCTTCATTTTGCTGAAGTATCTTTTAATATAGTAAAGGAAGCTGTGAAAGTATGTACGGTTTTTTGTGTTAAACGCTAACATTTGAAAACCAGACAGGTGCTTTCAGTGCCGGTATGCCTTTGCTGCTTCCAGAAGTGGCAGGGTGTTGTGTCACGGCTGGGCTCCATCTGCCACATCTAGCAGCGCTGTGTGACTTAAGCTGGTCCGTTACGTGACTACCATGGCTTGTGGTAGACAGGACTGAGCAGAGGCAAAAGGAAGAGAGATCTTTGATGTAACCCTTTGTAACTAACTAAAATGCAGTTGTACAATCTGAACTTAGCAGAAGGGGAATAAGAAATATGTTTTGGTCAGTAATACTAACCAGCAGGTAGCCTGCACAGCTTGCAGAAGCAGTTCCTCCAGACACATATATATGGAACCTAAGCGTCAGTATTTCTCACTGGGAGCACGTGTCTAATTGTAAAAGCATTTCTTTTATTTTTAATGACCTAGTTTGGTTACTAGAACTGTTCATTTTCCTTTTAAGTGACTTAAAAGAAATGCATTTTTAGTCAAGAACGTAATTCAATATTCTGAATACTTCTGATGAATATATCCTTAACCTTTCCTTTTGTCTCTGACTGCATGCATTTCCAGTTAAGATAATTAGCTAAGAGATTTATGTTAAAAAGAATCCCAATTCCTGTATGTTCAGTTACAACTGGTTTGCAAAATTAAACCTTGTTTTGACCAGATTGTTTTTTTCATGCCAACAGGCTGATTCAGTTTTTCTTTGGAGTGGGAAGGGAAGAGAAAGGGTGTTTTAAATATGGCTGAGGAGACTACATCAGAAAATTCAAATGACGAAAAAAAGGGATGATGATGAAGGGTAACTTGCATAATAAAGTTAATGTCAAAAATGAGTGTTTCTTCAGTATGTCTCATTAGGACAGCAAGTATTTCTCGCTTGAAACACTTCTTGTGTTTTCTCCAATGTAGAGACAAGGCATGGCATGTTTCTTCTCCCCTCCCACCCCTTGCCAAGTAGTGAATGTATGTGGAACAACATTCCTTACACTCATCCAAAAGATTTTGTTTGAATTATCTGAAGCTGGTTTGTTGTGGTTTTGCTGACAGTGGCTGGGATCCTTCAAGCTGATTTGGCATGCTGCAGTGGTGACTGTGTTGGAGTCAGAATTTTCCCAAAGCTTTTCCAGATAAACAGAAGACCAGGGACACTGAACATCTCATCGTTTCTTTGAAAGGCCTCTTCATTCTTGGGAGTGGTATAAAGGCTCCAATTCCTTGGCTACAGCCGAGAACAGAATTAAAACCTCAAGAAAATAATAGCCAAATTATTAAGATGGGAGAGACTTTACGATCTCATGTGCTTTTTGACATTCTTTCTTACTGTAGGCATGAGCAAAAGCAAGGGCATGTTCTGCAAAGCTGGAGACAGGAAGGACTTGTTTAGATCCTGGCCTTGGTGACTGAGTAGTTGGATAAATGGTTCATTTCCCAGTATTTTTAATTAAAGCCTGAGTACTTCAGTGTCTTGATATCAGTATCTCTTGACAAATGCTTTACCCAAGATATAGAAGGGAAGGTTATTAATCACCCAGCTGAAAACACCTCTTTACCCTCAAACAGAAAATACTTTTCCCAGGTTTGCCAGCTAATTAAATAGCCTGCATGTTTTGTTGATTGGTTTAGTTTCTTTTTAATTGAAACACCCCAGTATTTTGAAAGGAGTTCTTGGAAATCTCAAATTAAGGATGTTCACACAATTCATTGCAAAATACAATTTCTAACTGATGCAATTTAAAGTGTTGCTGGCAGCTGGCAGTTGGTAGTAAAGAACAGGAAACAACACGCTGAATGTAAGTCCAAAGAGCCACTGTTGTAATGATTCCGCTCCTTGCAGACCGGCAGTGTTATCTGTGAGACTGAGGAGCAGTGAGGCTATTTTTTGGGAACAGGATGATCTTTGTGTGTGGAGCTGAAGAAACCAGATCCTAGTGGCGCAGCTGTGCTCCAAGCAGTTAAACTGTGGATACATTGTACACTGAGGAAAAGGCAAAGTTAGGCTCCTTTCGGAATTTTAATTGTAGTGTGGGAGCTCACCTTTGAAGATTCAACCTCAGATTTATTTATTGATGCGTATTTCCTGTTCTACAGTTTCTTGGTTGTGTTAGAGTATATTCTGGTGTGAGGCAGAGTGTCTAACATGCCAAAGATAGGATTTGCATGCAAAGTCTGCCCAATTTTTTTTTTTTTAAATGGGAAATGCATATTGTAAATAAAATTCCTATTGGTTTGTGCAATGTTAATTTAGTTCAAGAATTTTAATAGTTATGGATTTATGTCTCACTTTGGCTCCTAGGTCTGGGTGGTCTTTGGTCCTGCACAGTTTTGGAAAAGTCTGAATCTTTTTTCTCCCACATGGAGAAATATGACTCAAAATTGTAAGAACTGCACTTCTAAATGATGAAAGCATTTTTCTCATAGATAACTTCAAAAATGGTTTTAAAAGTGTGACATTTTGATGCTGGCAGGACTGAATAATGAATTCACTCTTCTATTAATTTCAACTATGTTGTATATGCTTCCCCACTCTTAAGATGAACAAGAATTTTTTAAATAACTTTGTAGTACTGATTTGAAAATACGTTAATTGCTTTGGTAAATGGAATGTCTGGAATACAAGGAGGAAGATTCCAGAGAAGAAGACAGATTTAGTTTTGCCCGAGAACAACATTGAATTTTGAAGCTGGGTTTTTTTAATGCTATAATCTTTGAAGCTTTTTCCTTTTATTCACAGAAGGTAGGTATCAAGGAGACAAAGTTGGCTCTTTGGATTCTTTTTCAGGCTCTGAGGCAACTCAGAGTAGGTGTTTAAAAATGAAATTACTGTATTTTATTATCTTCCCTTTCTTGTTCTGCTTCTGTAATGTGTAATGGGTGCCTTACAAAGATTAGGCTGTAATGCTGTTTATCCTTGTTTTAATATAAGTTCAGTTGTTATTTCTCTTGCCATGCAAATGTCTTGCAGTATGAGAAATGTGGTCAGTTTAACTCCAGTTGTCTTCTTAAATGAAAGAAGGGATGAATGTTTCCATTCTTACGTGTAAGACTAGTAATAGTACCCTCAGATGAGGTAGCACTTCTGTAAGGAGGTTAATACAGCGGCAAACAGGAGCTGGGACCTGTGAGAAGCTGAAGCTGTAGCAAGCTAATTTGTTGACCGTCAGTGGCAGAGGCTGATGAGCTGTTACTTTTGTATTGGGGTGAGCTGGCAATATGTTAATACCTTAAAATGGTTTTAGCTATCTGACATTGTCCATCAGTAAGCCCCAAGATTAATTGCAGAAAGTTGATCCCATTCCTTCACTGTAGTAATAGATATGGCCATGTGATGCTTCATGTACATACATCGTACAAAGTATGTGCTGCCTTATCTACTGAGGAAATACAGTGTTCTGCTAGTTGGGATTTTTTTTGTTTCTTTGTTTACTCACTGGAATGTAGTCTTTCTTACAAAATGTTGTCTTAAAAGTGATAGGGCTCTTTTGCCTGGAATTTTAAAATCTTCATGAAATAGCCGTTGATGAAATGTTCACCTGGACATTTATTTTGTCACGGGTTTAAGTAACTGAGAAATGTCTTAAAATGCTGGAGGTCTGAAGGGCTTTTCATCAGTGCTTTGCTTTCAGAAATGAAGCTGGTAACTGTCTACTTTTTTAAAGGAAATTATATAAAATGTGTAGTCAGGAAAACTCACGTCTGCTTTACACAGGGAAGGTGAAAAAAGAAACAGGTAATTTTTACTGTAAAAAAATAAATTACTGTTTTAAATGCTGTCAAATGGCATGGGTCAGTATATGAGCTTTTTTTCTTTGCTAGTTTGATCCAAGTTTGTTGTCCCATTGGCCTGGGGTCTACGAATGTTTAACCAGTGGATGAAAGGGGATGCAGGTCAGTGCCGCTGTGCAACATGCCGTGCAATCCAGCCTCTTCTGCACTGACCTTGTGCTCTGTCCCCAGCCATGATTTTGCCTAAAGGTGTTCCCCATGTAGATGTATTCTTGCCTGCAGAATTAACATTACCTGATGGGTTCATTATTACCGAGGATGTTTCTACAAAAACTTGCTGATGCGAGGAGCCGCAGGAAGAGCTGTCTAGCAGACAGGGAGAGCTAATGCAGGATAAGGCTCTGGAATACAGAAAACCTGATGGAGTTAAAGGACAAAGAGAGCTTTGTGGCCAAGCCCTGAAGTAAGCCGTAGAAAGGCATTAATAGGCTGCTTGTTTGGGCTTAAAATTATGTATATTGATACAGGTCATTATCTCAGATGGAAATTGAGAATCATGATACATCTTCAGGTGTTTAAGTCTGATCTAACATGATTGTGTTACTAAATAATAGTCCCTGCATGTTGAATTAAGAAATGCTGGTTTTGTGATGTAGAAGTCATTTCCCTTTTGCTTGTACTTTGGTAGGAGAAGTTACAGGTCTGAGCTTTCAGTCTTGGACCATAAGGAAGTTGTAGCTATTGCATATGCATTGAGGTGTTTTTCAATCAAATTTTTACATATATACTCACAGTGACTCTGCAGCACGTTTCTGTGGAGTCTGCTGTCTCGGCTCCAATGTTGCCTGTGGAGCAATTGCTTTTTACAACTATTGTATATACACCAAAGACAACTGCGTATCCGTAATCCTTTCTTCTTAAAACATATTTCACGGGTTACGTGGTTATCAAGTGTTTCACATAGTCATTCTTTCTCCCCCACCACCTTGATTTACTTGTGAGATTTGTCTACTGAGAGAGAAAGGTCCAAAGCAAAATCTGAAGATAATGGTGTTTGATTGAGTAGGAACAGAAGAACTTCTTGCAATAGCATGCTGTAAACGATGTGGTTCCCAGAGCATTTAAAGTATCTTCCTGCATATATTATTGGCGTTATAAGGTCAGTCTACATGCCGTTAAAAAGCAAAACAAATTCAACCCAAACGCAGTATAAATTTTGCTGTGTTTTAGTCAGAAGCTTTCTTATATATGGAAATCACTATTTCAAAGGTATATTGACAACCTCACTAACTTTTTCTAAGCATTAAAGATGTGGGAGTTTAACTGCAATAAGAATGGCTGGATATTCTTTAGTATGCTTGATGTCCGTGGGAACTGTTGGGTAGTAGAGGAAATGGATTGTTTCATTTATTTTCTTTCTTACTCAACTAGAAACTAGAATCATTTTCAGATGTTCTACAATTTCACGAAGAATAAACTAGCCTTAGTGGAAGTCTCACCATAGGTGGCAAACTATAAAGAACACTTATCCTGAAGAAACAGGGTTTTTTTCTTCTGCTGCTTTTTTTCCCTCCCCATCTAGGAATTCAGTGTCATTTGAAAGTCGTCTTGGGTCAGAAGAAAAATGTTCAGGAATCAGAATTAATGGTTTCAGTGTAGGAGGCTAAGAAGGAGAAACTAATTCAGAATTGAGGGTGGCTTTCCTTAGAAACATGAAGAAAGCAAAACTTTAGTCTCAGGTGGAGGGTGAGCACAGCTCTTTGATAGTACAAAGAGGATAACGTGTGTGTAGCCAACTTAAGTGCTGATGATAAGCTGCCTTTGACTCTGGGACCCTATATGCTGTTAGCTCCACATAAAATTCCTATTTATCCTTGCATTACATGCATTTGTTTGTGCTATTATTATTGGCAACCCCCTCACGGCTTTATTTTCTTCTTTCTCCCTACATGCTTTTGTATTTCACAGTATTGTTTGTTCAGTCTCATTTTAGGGCTCTTTTTTCATGACAAGATGATGAAAGCATTTCATATCTGTTTTTACAGAAATTTAATCCTTGCTTTGGCTTCATAGGTGTTTATCTAGTGAATGTAGCTTTTTGTCTGTCCTTTAAAATTAGATGATGAGGTGTTCAGAGGAAGAAACCAAATATATTTTCTAGATTTGTAAAGTGTTCAGCTAAAAAAACACCATAAATGAATATTTATGGACAAATGTTTGCATGGCATGCTAGGTGAAGAATGCATACAGAAAAAATAAAATACACAAAATTTCAGTTTACTGAACAGGAAGACAGCTGGAGGAACTAGAAATTTATCTTGCAGAGTATGAGCTTAGAGGTGAAAAGATCTGAAATGCAATTTAAACCAGGGCAAGATCTTAAATTTATCAAAAGGTGTGGATTTTTTAGTGTTTCGATTTTATTTTTTTCACAAACAAGGCTGAAGAGATGATGGAAGGTAAAGGCAGAATCTGTTGTTTGGTGCAGATTTTGTCAAGGAAAATGGAAGTTCCAGGGCAAGTGCTGCATGGTTTAGCTGACCAGAAAATGTCCATCTTTTTTGTATTTCTGGCTTTAGCTAAAGCATTAAAAAATAACTATGCACTGTAAAATAAAAAGAGGCATTAAATGGTGGTTTTGTGCATTCCAGTTATTATAAAGTGTTGTAGAGGTACTAGACTGTATCTTTTCTGAAGGCTGAGAGGAAAAATAGCTGGTTTGCTGTATTTTTTAAGATCAACTTGAGCCTCAATTAGGATAGTTACGGTAAAGTGTAATCTGCTGCATCTGGCTATTCCCACATGTGAATTTAAAGACTGGAACTGTGCTCAGTGAGTCAGAGGAGAGCATCCTTAGAAGAGAGGAGCTGCTCTGACGGCAGGGCAGGGGGCTAAACCAGACTGAGAAGATAAGAGCGACTTCCTTAATCTGATGGCATTGCTTGTAATGTTATCTGGGTGAACAACTTCAGGAGAAGCTGTAACGCATCTCTGGGGTGCGGGCAAGTAGGTTGTTTGTAAGCTGTGGGTATCGGAACAGCTGACTCCTCACCATGCCAAACAGGATTAAACAGATTGACACTCTGGGATCGCTTCACTCAGTAAATCCTACCTGCTGCGGCAACGGGCAGCCGAGTGGCTGTAAATACTGGATCCTGGATTTAGGTACAAATATATGCAATAGAGATAATGGGCTGGGAGGAGGAAGGTTGGTTGGTTGGGTAATGTTTTCAAATCTACATAGGAGTTTTGTAGGGTGCTTTCTCTTCTCCTTCTCTCTGCTCTACTCTCCCCTCCCTCTGACCCCAGTCAAAAAAAATGCAGAGTATAACAGAAAGGACCTGTACGGGAAAATAAGCAGTTATGGAATGGCTCTGCTCTGTAAACTGCTGGGATGCTGTACAGTAAGCTCTTTCAGAAAAAGCATGTAAAATGCATGTGCTACTTTTTTTTTTTTTAGTTGAACTGTGGAAATGAGAAATGGTAACTTGCTCTGTGAAATGTTATTAATGGTAGTAATTTGTTTTAAGAGCTTAGCAGAAATTTTCTTAGTATATTGCAGTTAGATATTAAACAATCAATGATTTTTTATCTCTTTTGTTAAATTATTGTTGAGAAGTAATGTTTTGGGGAATAGAGCTTGAAAAGGGTGGTTGGGAAATAGATTGGTCTGTGACTTTTTTAGACACATCGTTGATTCTGACATGTAATATGGAGGGAAGCTATGCTGTTTCAGTATCGACTGCAGAAGCACAGAGGTTAGGGTAGGGATGTTCATGTTAAACTCAGTTGTTGTTGGGTCTTCTCCTCCTCCTCCTTTGTAATTTTAACAGGAAATGATATTTGTTCTTGGTATTTGGACTGTTGCTACAGAACAAGTTCGATTCTCATACGTAACAGTCTGAAATGTCTGCAGGACAAAGCAGTGCTAACCTTCAGTGTCTGGAGCTGATGCAGCTGTTGGGATGCTTCCTTTTCAGACGCAAGTTGTTTGCAGCTAGGTTCAGGTCTCACATACTTGGTGCTGTGTGCATACACTTAAAATAAGCAGCAAAAGGCAAGGCACAATCTTACTTCATTTATTAGTATCTAGTCTGCTGTTACAGATGGACTGAGAGGAGAGGGAGGGTGGTAGAAGGGTTGCAAACATGAAATCAAGGATGTAATGGAAAGTAATCTTATCAGGGACATCTGAAGATAGGGTCGCATGTCAGGAGGATGGTAGTAACGCTCAGTAGTTCCTTGAAAGGTAACAGAGCATCAGAGTACCAGCCAGAGGGAGTTAATGTTAGCAGGCTATCATCTCTGATCCCAGCAACAGAGCTCTGTACTCAGAAAACTGCTCCATAGCCCCCCGTGCTGTGCAATCACTTCCTAAAACAACAATTATTCCAGTTTTTAGAAGTAAACAAGTACAGAGTGTATTAGAGGGAGGTGGAGGTGAAAGGAGTCAATTACAAATAATAATTGATAGGCAGAATGCTTTGCAGCGAAATATTTTACAGCAACTGCTCACCCAGAGCTGTGACTACCTAGTTCAGCTGGAGGTCTGTTAATGGAACAACAAGAGTCTTTTCCCCTTTCTATTGCTTTGCATTCTCCTCTCTTCACTGGAGTTCATTTGCTTCATTTTTGAACTCTTGTTGCTGCAGTGGTTATTCAGGCTCAAATCTATCTGGTTTTTACTTCCAAAGAATTTTTAGAAAACATGTTTTTTAAAGTGCTGGGTGTAGTCAATCCCAACCAGCGAGATGCTTTCCATTATTACCGTAAATTAAGATCATAGACACGTACGAAGTCTTGTTTGGCAAGCAGACATGATTTCACAAACGTTCTTCATTGTTCTCTCTGTTTCTTCAGAACAGATGTCCATGTGTACAGACCATGTTGTAAGGAGGTTCAATAGCCTTTCATAATAGGGGAACACAGCTTACTTGCGTGCCCCAGTATCTGCAGCTATGCTATCTCTTATACTGGAAAGAGTCAAAATTATATCTGTAGTATTTCTGGCCACTGCAAACTTAAAATTGGCAATTTGGGATTTAGGTGAATATTCAGAATGTACTCTAGTGCATGAATTTACTCATAGTAGACTTCACTGAGGTTTTGACTTTGCTTAAAGAATTTTTAAGGAATTGAAAAGTTTGGTTTATTCTTCAATAAAAATGTTAGAGTACATACATGTGCAATTAGTAATTGCATGCTCCTGTTTAATTAAATGATCTGAGTTTTTTGCCCACTTGTTCATGAAGTCTGAAAGAAGAAAAATGCATTCAAATTTAGGGAGAAAGAAAATAGGGCTTTGAGTAATGAATTGGCAAGAAACTACTGAAATTAATAAATAAGTATTGTATTTTTGCCTTTATCTGACATCAGTTGGAGAAAGCAGCAGTGATGGCAGGAGGAAACCAATTCTCATGGTAATTCCACCCATTCCTGTAAGTTAAAAATGCTCTGCATTTGAGACAACTGTGAATAAATACCAAAGTTGTTTATGGTTATCTGGCTGGAGAGAGTGCTGAGTAGTTTGTCTGGAACTGAATATTGGAACTAACAACATCTTTTTTCAGTTACCTTATGAGCTAGAAGAAACAATAGGATGTATGTGTTTCAGTCCCTAAGTGGTTCATGTGAGTCTGTATTTCACTTGGGAAATTCGAGAGGCAAATCTCATGGATGAAGTCCAGGAAATAAATCTACAAACCTAAAATTTATCCTGAAGTTATTAACCATCTGGGAGCTGGTTTGGAGCAGGAAAGGTGGTTGTAGGAGTAGAGAGAGCTCTCATTTGGCTTTGAAGAAATACATTCATTATATGTGCAATGGATTGCTTAAAAGAATGTGTATGAATCAAACTAGCTTTCTTTTTCCTCTTTCATAACATTTTATGGTATATCAAGCCTCAGAAATAATTCATCCATAAAACAGGATGCTTTTACTATACAGTAATTGTTAGCAAATGGTGTCCAAGAGAGGATAAGAGGTCTCTGAGGATCGGACTCAGAGGATGCAGTGGGAGAGTCCAGTATTACTAATGGGTTGGTGTAATTCTTGGCGTAGATCCACCTCTACACTTTGAAAGTCTATTCTTTTAGAATACAGATGGAAGCTGTTAAGTATGTGCTGTGTGTGCTTTTCCATCTCCACCGAGAGCATGCAAGAAAAATCCTCCTGAAACTGAGCTCATGTATCAGCTATATAGTTACATATGCAAAGGTACTGCTTTCCTGACTTGTATGTCCTTCCTCACTGTTCTTGCAGCATGGCTTTTTTGAATACTTAGGCTGCAGGACTTGCAAGAGAGTTAGCTGAAGGTGCTGTTTCTTGGTTAGTAAAAACTGAACTGTGTGTCAGATACCTTATTATATAGCTTATTTACCCTGTGCTTGCACTTGGGATCGAGCTGCTTCTCTTACGTCAACACTATCAGCCATGCAGGCCGTCAGACCAGAGAATTGATCTGGCAGAAAATGCTATACCCATCCCTCCCGCCCCCGCAAA